>VZRL01001507.1:190207-505463 GCA_013397895.1 Origma solitaria
TATGGCTTCTTTTGGGTTTTTTTTTTTGTGTCTTTTTTTTTTTTTTTCCTAAGAAAGACTTCTGAGATTATAATATCTGCCTATACCAGTCTATTTTTTTCTACTTCTTTAAAAATCGCAGGAAATATTTTAAGTTCTGGGTTGTTCTATATGGAGCAAATCCTGCCCTTAGACATCCCATATGTACTGAAGACAGCAGCACAGATACATATGCAGAAACCAGCAGTCAATTTTGACTCAGAAGATAATACACCAACTGTGTATTAAGTTTAATGTAGATTAATGTGAGTTGCTTTCCTTTGCATGTATGTACACAGGTACAAATAATTAAGATTAATTCCACTGGATATAATGGCCTTCACTGTGCACGGTGCCATAAAATTCTTCTTTAATAGCTGTTAATTGGATGTATTTACTTTGATGGTGAAGTCCTGATTAGTCTTGTTACCCTACAACCCCTTCCCCCTCCCTTTGCTCAATTCTGTGCTTAGGAAAAGATTTATAATAAGGGAATCACAGCTATGCAGTCTATTAGCAAAAAAATCAATACCTGGATCTGTTTACATGTATTAGAGGTTCAGCCAAAGAAGGGTGCTCTGCATAATATTTGGAGAGTAACGATGATTCATGCTTTCATTTTTTCTTCTTTTCCCCATGCAATGTCTTTACTGGTAATAACTCAGATTTCTTACTTGATTTTTTTTTTTTTTAATCTCCTTTCTTTCTTTGGGTTCTGCATTGAACCTGAGGAGTTTCTCGGTGGTAACAGGAGGAGCTCAGCACCTTCAGCAAGTTCCAGCTCCAGGACATCAGGTGGATGGCTGAATTTAGGAACTGCTTCCACACAATGATTCCATGTGTTTTTTTCTGGAAAACAGTCAGTAATTATTTTGACATCTCTTTTCTCTGGAACACAGTAATCCTAAGCATAAGGGACAGGGCCTTCCCTGTGTGCAAATCAGCACATCTTCACTGAAATCTAGGTGAATATTTGATTTGTGCTGAAGTTCTGGCCCTAGTTTTTTAGCTAGCTTGTTTCTAGCAGTGATGCTTTGCATTTGTTGTCTCCCAGGAGCACAGCTCTGTTTGTGGAATTAGCAAGTGATGAAGGAAGAGGCTGAAGGCTCAGCTGCAGCCAAGGCTGTGTCTCAGAGCTGAGTTCCTGGGCACAGGGTCCTCGCTCTCCCACTGCTCCCATGTGTGTGGAACCACAGGAAGCTTTCCTGGGACACCAGCCCGTGTGTAGCCAGGGCAATTCTTTCTGCCTGGAGCCATTTAATGTACCTGAGTGCAGCCACCCAGAAGCTGTGACAAAGCCAGGCCTGGCCCCAGGAATTCTTCACTACTCTCCAGTGACTCGGCCTTACCAATACAGATCATCTGTACCATTTGATCATTAATATACTGGTTCCTTTACTCACATGAGTATGATCTCAACAGCCTGCCATGTTTCCTTCTCCTGGTCAGCTCACTGAAGAGAACAGGGCCCTTTCTTTCTCCTCCTGCCCCTTCCCATTTGCCAGGAGCCATTTGGCACTGTTGGGACGCAGCCACACACTTCGAGGTGGTTTGCACTTCAAAAATATGTTCTCCCTCCAGGAACCCTTGAATTAAATGTCTCTGGGGTCTGGTGTAGTGCCAGGAAAGCTTTGGTGGGACCTTGTCCAGCCGAGGATGGGCTTCTGCCTTCCTCCTCCTCCTCTGCCCTGTGTTTAGTGAGTCAGCGCACTCCAGCAGCCAAATGGGATTCCTAAAAATGAATGGGTTATAAATGACCAACCTGATTAAAAATTACTGCATCAAGCGCTCCACAGAGGACAGGCCAGCACTGCTACTTGCATGAATCACTGCTATTTATGTCCTTTAATTAGGAAAATTGCCGCACAATGCAGGTTTTAGAAGATGTCTTCTGACAGATCCTCAGGGCTCCCTCTGATTTTATCTCTGCATCCAAGCCTGCTGCTTATATTATTTGGATCTCTTACTGCAGCCAGGGGATGTCCAGACAGGGCCAGTTCCTAAAGTGTTTAAATCTGAGAAGCCCCATCATGATGCCCAATTACTGCATGGTCTAAGGATCTGATTGAACGATTTGGAGACTGAAAGAGCAGGTCTTTTACGAGATCAATAATCTACGGAACATTAATATGTAATTCTCCCCCTCCTGCAAAAAGGAAGAAGTCTGCATAATAATGGCAATTATAAGAAAACAAAAAAAAAAAAGAAAAAGAAGGCCATTTATTTGGAACCACTTAAACATGCTTTGCAATTATACATTTATTGTCAGTATAAAATGAGCAATTCAGAAAAATCTGGGTGCATATCAGCAGAAGCAATTAAGAAAGGTGTTTATTTTACTGAGAAGTCACCATTTCAATTTCAGGAATAAAGCTCCATCATTGAGTTCGCAGTTGTTTTATTCATGCTTTTAATTACAGCCCATATCCAAACTTGGCTCTACCTGCCCTAGGCAAGGCTGTATTTCCAAGCACTTCTGCCTCAAATCCCCTCTGGCAAGGGAAGGGTTAAAACCAATATTTGTAGATAAAGAGGTAAACATATTTACATTCAGTTTTTCACACTTTATGCATATGTCATGCAGTGAATAGTTTTAGAGGTATGTTTGTACTATCTCTCCAGAATTTTTACAGTCTGCAGGACACAAAATCTCTATAAAGTGACTTATTGAAATAGAAGCAGATTGGTAAAACCGTTTCTCTCTTATGAACTGTGAAGAATGATCCTCTAAATGAAATCAGGAAGGAACTGGACAGAATCTTGTTTAATGGTGTGACAAAATGAATCACAACTATTCCAAGCATCCATCACTGCTAAAAGGGGACCACAAATGATCTGTGAACTACTATATATTGATTACTCATGTACTACAAGTGTCGGATTTAATGTTCACACACCATGGAAAGGCGGCAGGGACAGATGGTGCCTTAACTCTTCTTTGATAGATTTTAATGGTGAAATATTGATTTCTATCTGGCCAAGGCCTGTTGTTAGGGGCCAAAGTCATTTGTTGGGTATAGCTGGACACCCAGTCTGCTAGGGGTAATCAATCATTTTTGGCAAGGCAGGTGAAATTCTGAAGAGAAGCACCTTGGATTCCCAAACTGTATCGAGATGAGGCTGAGACCAACATTTGCGCATGCACGCCCCCTCCTTCCCCCACGCACGCATACAAAAAGACTCCATGAAATTGTGCTTGTACAGAATTATTAATGATAAGACATGTTTACTGAGGAGAGTCACAGCGAATCACAGCTGACATGAAATAGTCTGGGAGCCTCGGAGAGAAAATGAGCTTCTCGCTAAAAGGGACTATATTTTATTTAAACATCCGTCTAGGGCTGAAAACTCAGGTAATCTGTTGTGTTACAAGCCACTGGCTGTTCTTGCCATCCAGAGAGATAACAGTGAGGAGCTAATAGGAACACATCAATCACAATCAGGCTGCAATTCCACCGGTGTCTCCTCTTCCCAGCTCCTTTTTAAGCTCCTTAATAACGATGATAACATAGTTCTGGGCTTGTGAGAGGGTTTCTTCCCTTTGAGGGTCATATTCATAAAGCGAATGGCTTGCAAAGTCAGCATCTCACTCCTGTGGAAAGGGGGGTGCGAGCGGAGGGAAGGGGTCCGCAGGTGGGAGGGGTGGGGGGGCAGCAGGGGTGGATTTCCCTTGGCAATAAATCCGTGGATGCCCCTCTTTCCCCTGACAGCCTTCCCAGGAGAGGATTCCTGTTCAGAAGCAGGCAGGAAAGGGTAGGCTCTGCCCAGATGTGCCCCAGATGTGGGAACAAGTTGAGGCTGATTTTTCGTTTAGATTATCTTGCTTACCTAATGATTTTTGCTTCACTGCTCAGCTCGATTGTGTTCACTAGGACGGCAGGCTATTAAAATGTCAAGGCGCATTGAATTGTTGTTATCAAGGAAAGAGACCTTTCCAATCAGCCCGTGTTCCCCGGGTTACATAAAGGCGAGGAAGGGATTGGAGGAGGAAGGAGACCTTCCTCATCCTGGGGAGGGGAGGGGAGGAGAGGTGCAGTGGGGTGTGTGTGTGTGTGTATCTGTGTGTAGGTGCAGATGTGTGTGTGCCTGCTGCAGTACAGGTGGTAATTAAAATGCCATCTTTTATAACAGGTATTAGACACTTCTCTCATTCGTATTTACAGGGAGAGAGGAAACTTCTCCCCGTTGTGCTTTTCACCGCAATCCTTATAAAGAAAATACTGGGAGGAGGAAACTTGTGTGGTTGAATCACTGGCCATGCATACTAAGGAGCTGCTGGGCTGGGCTGAAGGAGAAAAACAAAGGCAAATGCCTTCCTCATGTCTGCACCTGCCTTAAGGCTTGATAAGAAAATAAGTTCACTGACCTACTGGGAAAAACACTGGAAATTGTCCGGTATCACAATATTGAACAACTGGTGACAGGATGATACAAACCCAGCACATTTGGAGACACAAAAATCCCCTACCTCTCGTCACCACCACCACCTTGCTCATATAATTGCAGAACAGTTTATTACACAGAGGCACATCAGATATTGCCACAGATTGATTTTTTTCTTTCTTCTCCTGTAAACTATACTGTACATCATATTGGTTAGGAAAAAATATATTCTTTGGATTTACTTCTCTTTGTTTAAATCATCTCACAAATATTTTGCTTTTTGCCTGTCATTTCTCTTTCATTTTCATTTTAAAAAGATGGCTTTGTTTTTGCTTGTGTACGGTTTTGGAGAATGATGGCATTTATCCCGTCCCCCATGCATCAAGCATCATTGATTGCCCCAAACATCATTGTCACTACTGGGTGTTCATCTTCACACTTGCCTCTGGCAGGTCCCTCATCCACTTTCTGTCTCGCACATGCCCCTCTCCACCACTGCACACTCACTCACAACAGGCATGCCCACTTCCTCTTTTTGCTTAATACTCATTTCTCCTGGCCAGCTTTGGCTCTGCATCTCCTCCTCACAGGCCCTCATTTCTCTGCCTCCACCCTTGCACTGCTGTGCGAGTCCAGGACCACAAACCACTCAATTCTGTGGCAAACTTCAGCTTGGTCTGTGTTAAAAAGCCAGGGCAAGCAAAATCCTTCCACCTTTTTCCACATTGTCTACACTGACTCATGAGAGTTTCTCTCAAAAGATTTGATTCCTTGACATATTCTGTCCCAGGGAACAGAGAATACTGAAGGGTCTATAGGAGTCTTTGCTAATCCTGCAGGGGTACTGGAAAAGGGGTACACAACCCTCCTTTCCCACCACGCTGTTGCTCCAGCTGGCCTTAAGTTTTGCCCTGCCTTACATTTCCACTCTCAAGTCCGTCTCGGGACTTGTCTTCACAGAAAAATTATTGCCCACGAGGCTGGGATGTGAATTAATAGCACATCCCTGCAGGGACCATTGCAGGTACAGTGAGGGCTTGTGTGCACAAGGACGTTACTGTGGAGGCAGCCAAGGTGTAAATCTCCTGTGTCATGGCACAGCTCCCCCAAACACGCTGCCAGTGCCTGCATGGCCCCCCAGGCCCAGCTGGGCTCCACATACCTGTGTGCACTCATGGCACGTGGGCTTTTCAACCAAGAGGAGCCCGGGCATATTTGTTGTGCCTCATCCTACAAACCTGACAAACCGTGATAAATTTATTCCTGCAAATTGCTTGAGAGGTTACAAAGTGGTATAATGTAGTTGCACTGTTTTAGAAATCCTTCTCTTCTTTCTCATGGAGAATAGAGATAAGCTGCATTTTTGTACTTTTTTAATCTCTGTGTTTGGTATTAGGTGTTGTAGAGCTGCTACCAATACCTTTGGGAGGCGGATTCCCTGCTGACCAATGGTTGCTAGATTATTAATGGATATATAAAGAAGTTTCTGTAAATAAACTCTCTCTTTTCACCATCTTGACTGCTCCTGCCTGCTTTTCTGCCAGCTTCTGAGAATCCCACGAATATAATGAAATTTAAAACCAACAGTATAATTCCTTTCGAGAAGGGAAACTGAGGTGTGAAGGCTCATGAAAAATACCCAAGGCCTTCAGATGCTGGGGTCCAAAGTGACTTGCATGAGGACATAATAAAATGGGAAGCAGACAGTAGAAATGGGCACCCAGTCCCTGAACACTGTACCTTGATTATTAGTACTCTAGTCATTAGATGAGTTTTCTCTTAGTAAGGTTTTTTCTTGTCTCCTCACCGCTCATCTCAATATCTAGCAGTTTCCATGTTTATCTTGCAGACCAAAACTTCCTCAAGGAGCTGTGTTTGGCTCCAGCACCTCCAGCCCAGCCAGAGAAGAAGTGAGGCTCCCCCACTCACTTACCGAGTCAAACAGAGGGGGCTTCATCATGGCCCTGGTGTGGGGCTCACTCATGGCACCATGTGGACCTTCAGCCTGACTCTGCTCCCAGCCATGATGAGCCACCAGACTGTGGAGGAAGTGGGAAAGGATTAGATTCAATCCTTTCTAAAACTGAAGTGGTGCTGGTCAAGTTTATTAGGTAATGAAAAATGTGTGATGATGCTTAGCCTTCAGGAGAAAAATGCTGGCATTGGTAGGAAGCTCATAGTCAGTTGGATTAAAAAAATATGTGTCCAAACCACACATTCAGGAAATTATCACAGGCTGGAGTATTCTCGTTGGAGGATATAGATGGACCCAGAATGACAAAGGAAGATAAGGAAAGCAGCACAACTGAGGCCAAGGAACCTGGAAATGGTCCATAACTATGCGGCCTGGCCATGGATACAGATCTAGGCAAGGATGCAAGCTGGATGTCAGTCACAGTGCCCCACAACAGGAAGAGCTGCACCTCTTCTTTTCTGTTCAGTCTGTATGCTGATCCTAATGCCACAGTGTGCCCTTCTAGGGCTAGCTGGGCTAAAAGACTTGTTTTCCCTGCTGAACCACAAAGGCTTCTCTGTTTATAGCAGGGTGAAATGGATGGTGACAGAGATGGGATGAGCTCACAGTGTCTTTTGAGGAAATGTCACTACTAGACTTTCCTACTACTTTAGCCCCCCAGTCTTTCCAATGCAGCAATGATTTGCTCCTCCTGCTGCTCGCCCACCCATCAGTCCACAAATTTCAGAGGCTTTGCAGAACCTTCAAGAGGATCTAAGTTTCAGCACCAAAATCTAATTTCAGACATCTAAGACCTGCTTCTGCATCTGGCCCTTTGTGCAAGAAAAAACCCCTTAGTAGGGGCTATTACATTTAAATGTAAGTTGAGTGGGGCCAGGAGAATTGCTCCCTGAACTGTGCCAAAACCCCTGTTAAGAAGTTAAGGCTGGTGTATATATATATATATATATATATACCACACCGGCATAAAAACACATCAAGGGGAGATAATTGTCCCCCAAGCAAGCCTTATATTTCACAGAAAACTCAGCTGAAGTTAGCTCAGTTAAAATATGTTTGAAGAGAAAGACACTGGAAAGTTCCTGATGATTTTTTGTGATATCATACAATAACCTTATAATTATGATTAAAGCTTTATTTTCTTTGGCTTCAGAACTTATCTTCTTCCCTGGTTGTGTCTCTTGGCTCCCCTGGTGACTTTCATGGAGCAGTGGAGCAGTCTGGGATGGAGAGGGTCACTCAAACCCCAAGCCAACATGCTTGGCCACGGGGCACCCACTCTGTTTAAATTCGTCCCTCCCTTTGGGGACTTTCAGAATCTTACATAAACCCCTGGCTGACACCACCAAAGACGTGATAGAGACTGCAGAAACATGGGAGGCACACTGAAATAGCCATTTCAGCCAAACCATTTTGGGGGCAGATGAGACCCAGGGTAAATCCTGCTGTGTTTGAGGCCAGGCAGCAGCTGCCTCAGCCTGCAGGCAAACTCATTCCTGGGGCAGTGAGCAATGACAGCCACAGAGCTGATGCCAGAGATGCCAGAGATGCCAGAGATGTCCTCTCCTGGCAGGTCCTGGTTCCAAGCACTCAGCACACAAAGGAAACCCAATGTCAGCCAGGGCCGAGCATGGATGACAGGGTGAGAGTAAAGGTGAGCAGTCTCTGCTGGCTGCCAGCCCCCCACTCTGGCCAGCCCTGGCTCTGTGGTTCAAGGGTCCCTGCAAACATTCCCAATCCATACCCTCCATCGCACTCAACGTGTCAAAGGAAAAATACCCTGGGGAGCTTCTCAAACAGTCAAAACTGTTATAACTCTGGGCTCCTCAAAGGAAGCACTGGAAGAAAGGCCCAGTCACAGCTAAGCCACATTCTTTTTTGAAATTTTTCTTTTTTCTTTTTTTTTTTTTTTTTTTTTTTTTTTTTTTTTTTTTTTTTTTTTTGCATACCACAGATTTATTTGCTTGCAAAGAAGCTGTGCAGGGCAGGGGAGCAGAGGGCATGGCTGTTGTTTGCAGTGGAGCACCTTGAAGAAACTAAACTAGCACTCAAAGCAGAATAATTGGTGCAGCAGGAGGCTGTGCCCATGCTAATAGTTTTTGCTGAGATGAAGCTTATTAACATGTGCACTGGTGCATCTGTATTGCCTCTGGGACTCAAACTCAGCATGGTTCTCTGCTGTGCTGCATAGAGGTTTTACCTTCCTCTGACCTTGCTCAGACTCCTTTGTCCTGTTCTGCTGTGCTCTGAGTTAACCTTTTGTCTGCCTAGGCTTATAGCTTATATTTTAAATCCAGGACAACTTTTTCTAGTTTCTTCTACACTAAAGGTTTTAGCTGTGCTGAAAATATTTTGAGTTCTATTGTTGTGATGCTTTCGGTTTGAGGAAAGTTTGTTGTGAGGTACACACTTCAAATAATCAGCCCATCTCTAAGCTGAATTTTTAAGCTATTAAAAGTGATAAAAAATCTCACTCTGTGCTTGCCCTACTATTGTAGTTTGGGGCAAGAGGTGTGCATTTATTCCACCTGAGTTCCCAGATGAAATCTCTGAGAGAGAGAAAATAAAAATTACACTGTGTTTATAATATCCAGACTATGCCCTCGTTTCATATATCCAAAGAACAAAAATGTAACTTTTGGGGACTAATATGAAATAGGCCGGAAGAGAAAATGTAGTGTCTGCATCTGATCTCTGCTGTGAAGTTCAAGGCAAACCAAACCTCTGCCTTTTGATTTATTGCTGCTTGCCTAGTTTAGGTGGAGTATACCAAGGTGTTACCTCTTGTCACTGACTGTGAAGACCATAGCTAAAGTCCAGGTAAAGTATGTGACACACCTAACTCATCACTGTGCAAAATACCCACCTTGCTGCACCAGCAATTTCACTCACATAGTTCAGACCTTAACCCACCCAAGGCTTCCCCCACTTTACAGACCATTCAACCAGGGCAAGAACAAGCCCCAGCAAACACAGGTTTTAGTAGTGTTTTGCTAACAGTGCCAACCATCCCAATCTTCAAATTCCATCTTGAAATGCCCTCTGCTTAGCTGTAGTTAGTGGTTGTCCCAGCCCAAGGCCTCTTTTCAACAATGTTGTGCACCCAAACTGAGCACCCACTAATTAAGTGGGTGTACTTTGGCCCCAGACAGATTTAAGGCATCTTCTGAAGACTCATAATTTGCTAGCTCCCCCTCACTGTTGCACTTTTGAGGTTACCTCAGTGTTACGCTGTGAGCTTTCACCAGACAGACTCAGCACACTAAGAATTAGCGACTTTTGTCCGTTCATGGCTTTTGTGAACTCCAGTTGTTTTGCACTGAATGCAGCACATCTCCAGCATATGTGATTCAGATCAGGCAATCATCCTACACAGTGTAAATCAATGAGATGAAATGTAGTCATTGACAGCACTTACAATTTCGCCCATTACTATGAAATCCTCTTTCTTTAAACGGAAGGTGCTTTTATGAATGCACTGAAGCATAGCTGACAAAGCCTCCAATACCGACTATTGCCTAAATACTGCAAAACATAACAGTTATAAAAGATACATTTGGTGCATATTTATAAGGATTAGAATAAGCACTTTGTTAAGCCGCTGCAGTACATTTGTCCCTTTTTCAGGTTACTTATAAACCTAGGATATTTTATTCTTCCCATGACTCAAATAAACACTTGTCTGTGGACTTATCAAATCTCTCTGCCTTTCCATGTGCTGACAGTGCAAAATACATATTTCTAAAACTGAGTTGAAAAAAAAATCCCTGCACTGTAATTATTCTTTATGCTAATATAATAGACTAGTAAATGTTCCTACACTTCTTGTAGGACTAATTACATTTCAATAATGTGAATCATCCCTGGAGCCGCTACTGTTAAATATTTTTGGAGCAGTAGCAAGGGAGTTTGTTATTTGTACACACTAGAGAAGTGTGGATTTTTGAAACAGAATAGCACAGCTTTACAGCAGTAATGCTCCTCCTGGCGTGGCCATACCAGGTCAGGGTAGATGCAGCAGGGGAACCCATCAGCTGGAGGATTTGCTGCATCCCATCTGATGCACCAACTCCTCACACTCAGAAATCAGCTTTTGCAGTGACAGAAATAAGTTTTGCTTGAGACACCAATTACAATGAGCTCATTAGTAACTGCTGAATAAAATGTAAATTTTATGAATTGTTCATGTCTAAAAAAAAGTTAGGGATTCCAAACTCACATCTTGTTTAATTGGCTAAATGAAATTATTTACTATAATTTGCAGATTAGTAAATAAATCCAGAAAAGTGTTAAGGCAAGCAAGCAGAGTAATTTAAGATAAAGCAGCAATTCCTTGTAAGTATCCTATAACAATTTGGTGAGGTACCCTGCCTAGGTGTTGAATTCTGAGGAATACTTTGGTTTTGGACAGGGAACTGACATAGGGACAGTCATGTAATTCATTGGGGGAAGCTATCCCTGAAGCTGTAACCTTGCTGCTGTAGCTCCTGCTCAGTGTGTTGGTAGTCAGACAAGTTTTGTCTTCACCCTCTCTGCTCTGCATGACAGCAATATTTACAATACTCTACAGCTCCAGCTGCTGCCCCTCCTCAAACACCAGAGCCCTGATTCAGGTGTAGCCATTCCTGTTTGCTCTTGGGTAGATCAATCTGGTTTCCTGAGCCACATTTGTGAGCAGCTACTGATGCAGCCTGCCTGGGCTGCTTAGTCTGAATTGGCCATGCACCAGAGCTGGATGCTGCCAAACAGGTAGTTTGGGTTGGGGTTAGGAACAGCAGGGTAATAAAGCTTGCTGCTGTAGGGAGATAACGAAGGGTTGGGAGTAGAGAGATGTCCAATAGGAAAGGGCCACTGGAGCAGCTGGGTGTGACAGAAATGAGCTAAGGGAGATGGGGAAAGGGATATCCTTGGCAGGAGAAGAGAGATGGAAAAAAGAGAAGACTGGAGGGGAAAGGAAAAAAAAAAAGAAAAAAATGTGAAATTTGGAAGTAGAAAGTATAGGTGGAAGATTTTGAAGAAATTTGTAACTGCCAGAAGGTAATGAGCCTTTGAGGACAAAGCAAGATAAGTCAAAATACTTGTATTCCATCTATCCTTTTTTCCTACCAGGAGTTTCAGTTTTTACGTTTAATATAGTCATTGAAGATGCTTGTGTGAGGGACAAAGCCCTGTTTTAACTAAGTCTGTGCTCCTCATGACATCTCATTGAAATCTCTCTGGTCTGCAAGCAAACCAGCTCGTTGGATTTGAGTTTCCCACTGCAACACCAGATTGCCCCCAAACTGTAGCTGCTCAAACCTGCTACCTGCTACAGATGCTTTGTCTTGCTGGTGAGAAAAGAACAAAAAGTCATATTCTCGTGAATGCATTGTCTCCTTCCTGGAAATTATTCTTCTTGAAGTCCACAAACACTTCCACTCAGGGTTAACGCTTCCGATGTAAAAACAACCTGATGTAAAATTATTACTATTATTATTATTATTAATAATAATAATAATAATAATAATAATAATAATAATAATAATAATAATCCATTCTCAATTTAATATTTACCTGTTTCCATAGAGATGGAGTATAGATTTCCAGAATATTTGCTGAATGAACACTCAATAACTCACACCTCGAGCATGTGAAGGTATGAGGGACATAGCAAAGAGAATCAGTGAGTGCCTCTGCAGTTTGTCTGGTGCAGACTCAGTCTATAATACTAGAAAATTAAATACAGATATTTTCTCAGGCTTTGTTTCAGCCAAAGAAGCTGTGAAATGGGTTTTTTAGCTGTGCTCGTGACTTGTCATATGGAAGCTGCCAATGCATGGCTGAAATGGCATATTTTTCCTGTCTCCACACCCCCTTTTTCCTTGCGTTCCTTGTATTCCCTTTCTCCTCTTTAAATTCTTCTTCCTGATAGAAAGGGATCAGAGCCAAAAATTCCCTAATTCTGGAAACTGCCAGAACTCTGGTTCTGAGATTGAGACTTCTGTTTTCTATACCTGATGATGTGAGTGAACTACAACCCTGTTGACTTCCGTAGTGTTATCCAAGGCTAAATCAGTGTATACCTGATCCACAAAGGAACCATTGTACAGCATGTTGGCATTTAATCATGCTGGGGAATGAAAGCCATATTTGAGTGAGGCCTACAAGTGCCTCATTACTGCACTGTAAACAACTGGATATTGCAGTAATGGACAAGGCTCTGAGTGCTACGAACACCTTCACATTCACTGTATTGATTTGCAATGTGCACAGTGATGGTCTGCTGTAATAAATACAAATGCCATAGCATAGAAATGTCAGAACAACTTATTAAAAATGTGTCTCTTCCTTGCTCGTGCAGTACAGCTTGTACATCTGCACAGCTGCAGGATTGTGGCGAGGTGGGGATGGAGCTGAGGCTCAAAACTCAGCATTGTGTAAGAATATAAATTCAGCATAAAAACACAGCCAGTACAGGCTAGTCCTTTCCTTTTTCTTTGTGCTTGCCTGTAACAGGCAAGACTTCTCCTGTGCCTCAGAACATATTTCACATCACAAAAGATAATGCATTGCTTCTCACATCTCAGGAGGATTGAGATGGTACCAGCTTTCAGTCCACATACCACAGGCAATTCTCTGCCCACCTTCTGCCACTTAGAGAAGCAGGAAATGCCACTGGAGCCATCATTTCTCCTAACAGTACAAGTGTTTCATGCAGGCATGGAAGCCACTCAGCATTTACCAGGGCTGTAGTTCAACCAAGAGACTTGTGGCAGATCACATTTATGCTTCTGCTGGGTGCACCTAAAGCTTGTGTGTGTACTGTAAAATACATCTCTATCTCTCTCTCTCAAAAGATATTCATATGTAGATTAATAATCTCTGACCAGATCAGGTTTGTGTGACACCTGCTCAATCTCTTGCTCCACTCACCTTGCTTACCAGGTTTTAACAGGCCTGAAAATTATGACCTTTGCTGTAAGAGGCAACTCCCTTAAGGAAAAGTATGTCCCTCTATGTGTTTGTTGAGGTACCATTTCCCAAGCCATCCTTCTCTGTGACAAATGAGCTGGGCTACACCTCCCAGCTGGACTCTCTCACTTCTGGGAGAATCCATACACCTACTGGTAGTTTCTTGCTAGAGTGACCCCACATGTCCTGAAAAATCTGTCCATATCTCTATAAAAGTCTGCCCCAAACTCTAACCAGTGGAGAAAAGCAAGAACGAAACTGGGAAAATGGCTTTGCTATATAGGAGAAATGACAGGCTAATCATTGTAACCAAAATAAATAAGAGTTTATGAATAAGTGTGGAGTGTGACAGGAGCTATGGAAACGCTGGGAGGAGAAGTGGATGGAAATCTTTTGCTGGAAACTTCAGTGTGTTTTCATAGTCATGAATATAAATATTGCCTATGCTTCAGGACTGTACACTTATACAAACATTCAGATAGATATTTCCATGATATTCATCACCCTTAGCACTTGGCAGCTGACAACTGAATTAAAACCCATCATATATTATTTGAAAGAGAATTACTTATGATGTGCTTATCATGTACATTGAAAAATGGAAAGGTTAGATGGCTTAGCTCAAATACAGGGCTTGTGGCAAAACCAAATCCATAAGCTCTGATTCCATCTGACTTTGTCCTTGTATGTACAGAAAAAGTCCTTTTAAGTTTAGTAACAGAAGGGATCTATGGAGTTTCACAGAAGTCTGTAGATGCAGTCACAGGAACTGCCAGGATCACTTATTTTTTAGCGTTGTTCTCATTGCTGTTCAGGTACTCCTACGGATTTAGAGATTTCCTATAACACTCTGCTGCAGATGTCATAAGAAATGGGAGAGTCTTGAACAGGATAGAGAAGGTGCAATGCTTTGCTCCCCAAAGCTCCCCATTTGGTAGGCGTGCCAGGAGAGGGGAGGAGAGCCTGCTGTTAACCTCATCTGATGGATAGTCCCTGAGGCACCACTGCCATCTGGTGAAAGCTGGAGCAGCCCATGGGGATGTGTTAGGGAGCCATAAGTGACAGCCTTACCACTGCACTAAGCCCAGCAGAAAGGGAGCAGTCTGGCCCACAAAATTCTGTTGAGAGTTTTTCTTTGGAGTTTTTACAGTCTGTTTTAGATCTCTGAACCAAATCCGTAATTCTTCACACAGCCTTTGCACACTCATCAAAAACTATAATAGTTAAACTCTGAGGACCATGTCTATGAGGAAATCACAGGACAATGTCCTCTCAGACTTGGGAAGGCTGGTGTAGGTTTACCACCTTTGCCTAAGCAAACCCATTTTCTGAAGTGTGTCAGAAGGTGGTGTCCTGCTTGTGTTGTGCAAATGCCCTGTTGAGGAGCAGGCAGTAGCAATTACTTCTGCAACACTGAACACACTTCATGGTCACATTTGTCAAAAAAGAAAGCAAAATGTTTATGTATGTGAGCACCTATTGTCTGTTCAGCTCCCTGGGCTTAGAAAAATAACCTAGTTCCTATCCAGGACACTCAAAACTTGTCTTGGCCAGACTGGCTTTGCAGATGAGAGGAAAGGAGCTGCTGGCATGAGCAAGCTGGTACAGGTATCCATGCCTCGGGAGGAAGTAAGGAGGTGAAGGAAGTAGAAATTACTCCAAAAGCCAGTGGGTGTTTTTCTGTTACTGACCTGCTGTCCTAGATGGCACAGGGGAAGCCAACAGGTATGGAGTCTCCTGGGGGTTGATCTGTTTAGACCTGTACATTGAAATGAGTAGAAAACTGCTTGCTAAATAGACCTTGGATCAAGCACCTACCTCCTGTTATCAGAGTTCCCTGTAAGTGATGTGGGAGTCAAGAAAAGCTCTCCAGCAGAATTGTACTCTTAGTTTAAGTGTCACAATTGGCTTGGGTGATGGATATACACCAACATTTGCTTTCTCCTTGCACTCTTCTTTCTAGAATCAAAGATTTTTTGTATTTTTTATTATATACCTTGAAAATTTATTATTAAAGTGTTTACGGTGTTGTGAGTTGCCTTAAATCTTAGAATGATATTTAGAAATAGTATCAATTGCTGTTTTGACAAGGAGAGATTGCGTTACAATCAATATTATATATTATATCCTGGGGTCTGTTGTCAGCAGATAGCATTGAGACATACATAATTTATTAATAATTTCAGTAGGGGCCCGAAGTCCAGAGTGAGAATTAGGTCAAGTTTTGGTCAATCTTTGGTTAAGCTTTTAACAACTTTGTAGGTGCTAGGTTACCTTCAGTGCAATACAAACCCATTAACTTCAGTGGAGTTAAATAGCCAGTTGTTCAGGGAAGTAGAAAATGCAGAGATTTAACAACTAAGTAATAGGTTTTTCAACACAACAAAAACAAAGGAAACGAAGAGATTTCTATTTTGGATAATCAATTTTGCATCCTGAAGAACATACTGGTTAAAGCACTAGAAGCTGTGAGAAGCCAATTCTTTACGCTTCCAGCCAGAACCTAGCTAGAGGCCTGAATACAGTGTGTCATTATGATTAATTATGGGTAATGAGTGTTTTATGAACCTAAGAAAGAAAAGCATTTATTTTTCTGGTATTATAGTGGTAGTGTCTTGTTTTGTTTAAAGCTGGGATTGCGAAGCCAAACCGATGATGAAACCCCTTTATTAGCTCTTTTGTTTTGCTTTAGACTGTTTACTGCACTTATGGGGCCAAATCCCCATCACACAGTGCCTCTGCCAGTGCAAGAGACAACGATCCAGTTCAGGAGCTCTGGGATTTTTCTTTTGCCTTTTGCTCTGTTATTCCCTTTTCTGTGTCAGAAACCCCATAGATCTATCCAGGATGCTGTTCAATGAGTATCAGAGTGGTAGGACCAGCCTGTCCCAAGAATGGTCTTACTCTGGGCGTTTATGAGCTCTGGGCCTGACTCAGAGCCTGCTGGAACCTCCAAGAATATTTTTCTTCATTTTTGAAAGCCCTCAGTCCACATCCTTGAGGGTTTCTCTAGGAACCTGCTGCTCAGGATGATGAAAGCCTGAGAGCAGTGATGGCTGAGGGGACAGAGCTGTGACAAAGGTCCTGTGCAAACGATCCTGCCTGGAACTGACAGCCGGTGGCAATGCCACCCAGCACTGTCAGTCCGGAGTGTTGCTCTCACTGGAGGCTTGTGGGGTTTTCCTCCCTTCAGGGTGTCCATGCGTCCCAGACTGGGATCTGTGCTCAATCAACAATGGGCACAGTGCTGGCTTTATCCACAGAGCTGTTCTAGGAGACAGGCAGCAAGACTGGATATAAACACCCTCTGCTTCGTCCCTGTGTTTTACGGGTCTGGGGACAGCAGGATAAGGGCTTTTGGCCCTATTGGCCCCTAAGTTTTAAAGAAGGGCTAAAAAAAGGAATAGTGGTAAAAGCAGTGAGAGAAAAGCAGTATCAGAAGGGATGGGAGAGCGGCGCGGCTCCGGCTGTTCCCCAGCGCACCAGGAGGTGGTGCACAGCCCCTGCGCATCCCGCGGGCAGGGACAGACCTTCTGCCGGGGACAGCTCCCCAACTTGCGCTGCCCAGGAAAAACACTGCAGGTTTCGCCCTCCCCGGCACGCTTCTGTAACTCGGGTATTTTGGTATGTATTCAAGGCTGGCAGTGGTAACTGTGCAAAAGGAAGCAAACGGAGGGGAACTTTATACTGCGAACTGCTGTTGTCATGCTGCAATAATGGTAATAAAATAAAGGTATTACCAAATGATTTCTAAAGTATTATATTTACAGGACAAATGATTCTTGCTGTGCAGAATTCAGGCAAAAATGTGATCAGGTTTTAGATTCTTTGTGCTTGCTTTTTTCACTTTGCACAATTCCTGTCTTCTTTATTTTTTAAACTTCTTCATTAAATAATACTAAAATAAATTAATAAGGGTAAAAATAAATAGATTTTCATATACCATAAAATCCATGTGTACGAATTAAAAAAAAAAATTAAAATATATTTAATGAAGTTGTGAACAGTTATCCCTTACTCAAAACGGGAACTGCCAAATATTTCCTCTTTCTCCTTACTGGAATAGTGTACATTAGTAATAAGGAGTTTTAAATATATCATATGGCCTTTGATGATAATATAGCAAAAGAAACTGTCTTTGTGACAAAACATGGCTTGATTGCTGTGAAACATTAGAAAAAGAAACGCATTTGTTTCAGGCAAACTGAAGTTTTTATTTCATTTTAAAAATCTCAGTGTGTGATTACAAAACTGCCATATGAAAACTCATTTTATGTTGTGAAAAAAGAGTTATATAGACATGAATTCAGCTAACCAGAAAATATAAATATAGACTCAGTTTATTGTTCCTAATATTACAGAAGTTCTGCTTTGTTGTTGTTTTGGTTTGGTTTTTTTTAAGAAGAACAGGGATCTGTAAAAGAAGCATTCATTTAAGCTTCTCAATTGGCAGTGATTAGCAAAGTCTATTGTGGGATAGTTTAGATTGCCAGTATACAAAAAGCAGTATATTCCATACTTTCTCCAGGACAACATGAAATATAGTCTTTTTATAATTTATTTTTTTACACCTTTAACCTTTTTCCTGACCAAAAACAAATATTTTTTTCAGGCAAATGTTTCATATGTTCCAGGTAGAGAAGCTTCTGTTGTTTTTATGAATGCAGACTTCTTCAGGCAGTATGTATATATGTTGTTAGAAGCATATCTCCATTCAGCATGTTATTAAACAATCCTTTTTAAGGTTTGGGGGAAATAATGTCATATAAAGATTAAAAGAAACCATAGGATTAAATTTGTGCTAACTTCCTTGCTTTTTAAAATTCTGAGAAATATTGGTTAGGTTTTTTAATCCCTACCTTCATAATAACACATATAGCTATTTATTTTGCATTTTGTTTTGGAGGTAGGTGTCACTTTGGAAGTGAGGGGTTAGGGAGGAAGAATGGTGGACAAATGTAAATGTAAACACCCAAAGCATCATCCAAAAGACTCAATAGCATGTTAATTTAAATTTTAGGTAAAAAAAAATCTTTTAGAAGGTTTTATCAGGATCTGTGTTGCTTTTTATCAGTGTAACTTCAGTGGAACTACATTGGCCTGTGTCAGCCAAGAGTCTGGGCTATTGTTTTGAATCTGATTTTAAGAGTAAGTGCTTTTCTACAAACCTTTAAAAGTTCAGCTTTGCTTATTCAAGAAAATGAATGTTTTGAACTCTGACTTAGAGTATTAAAAAGCCATTTCAGAATATAGCCAGATTTTCTGTTCTTGCTAATTTAACTTTTCCTTATTACCTTTAGAGACTGTCATTTTTCGAGCACATTAATGCAGCAAACTTTTATACCATCATTAAGGATCATGGTTTATTGGATTTCATCTGACTAGTCAAGCAAACATTTGTTTAGTGACACTCTTAAACACAAGATTGTACCACAAATGCCAGAAATGTTGTTTGAAAGTTTATGAGTGCAAACTTTCTTGCTTTCAAGAGAGCCTGGAAAAGAATGAAAATGTAAAAGTTTTATATGAACTTTCTCTGTGGTGCTATGAGAAAGGTATTTGGCTCCTGGGATTTTTTTCAAGATTCTTGTGTGATAGTAAAAAAAAATTATACTTAAATTTAGGAAAAGTATGCATAAGATAGAGATATAGCTCCCACATTGTGGATGTAGGTATATATCTATCACTCTTAAGCAATCATTTTTGTTGACAGCTCTTGATAGCAACAATTAAACGTAAATATTCTAACATCAAAATGACTTTATCTGGATTTTCATGTTGTTAAGCGAATGGAAACGTTCCTATTTTATTCCTTTTCTTTGGTTCCATTTTTTTCTTTTTTTTTTTTCCATCTGGTTTAAAATAAATTTCTTTTAAAATATTTAAAAAAAAAAAAAAGGGAGAAACTGCATTTTGCACTTTTTAATACCCATTGCTGAAAATCTGTCACAGCTACTAAGGAAAGCTAAAGAAAACCAGAAACAGAAAGACTATTATTTATAGCTAGCAAGATACAGTATGGCACCATATGGTAGAATTTATCAAATTCTTTCCTCTCTCATGCAGGGCAAATATGGGCTGTAGACAGTTCCCTCTTGCAGTCTCTGCTTTGCTGGGCCCTCATTCATTTGTGCTCTGGGCTGAATCCTGCTGGACCCACAGCTCTTGCACCCCTAAACTCACTGCTGAGGGCAAGGCAAGCAGGGCTTGGCGCTCCATGTTTATTTCTTCTCTGCTAACGCAGTTTTGCTCGAATGCTGTTTGCATTTCAATCAACTGAAACAAGAGGATGGATAAATTAATGCCTGACTTAGCCCTTCACATCTGATACTGAAACGTAACAGTGGTCTGCCGAGGGTTTAAGTATGCAGGGTGACACTTACCAGGTGTAAGGTGCTGTAAGGTTAAGAAGCATCAAACCTTTAATAACAGTCTGACTTCCTCTTCATTTTGTCTCTCTTTGTGTTACATACTAGGGCAAGGAAGGTCTGCCAATCACTATCATTTCTTTTTCTTGTTCTGTAAAGACTGGGTCGTCACAGCAACAGGCCTGTGACAGGCTGGTATCCATTTAGAGCTCCAGGGGGGTCCTAATAGGATTGAACCAAAAGATCAAGTGAATAGCTTCCTATTTTAGATTTGTAATAACTCTGAACTGCTTGCATATACATGGACCTTACAGTGTTTTGAGGAGACTTTTTACCAGAGAAAAGATCTGTCTGTTTCTAAGAGCGCCGTACTTTCGAAAGGATGCCCCTTAGCCTACTCCATCCTTAGAAAAAGGAAGAGGAAAAAAAAAAAAAAGACAAACCAAATTAAGCCCACTTCTCTTCCTCCTGCACACATGAAATTGGAAGGTGTCATTTCCTTTCATTAATTCATTTTGCCAGATCAAAGTAAATAGTCTGTTTATGGAGAACAAAGAAACCCCTTTTTGGTATTCTGTTGAAGTCGCTATCAGATTCAGAAGTTTACTCATCTTTCTGAAATCTGGCAAGGCTGCATGCTGTTGAGATTACAGCCAAGCAGCTCATGCAAAATGGGCAAATAAATTCCATGCAAAACAAAATCTAACAGAGAAAGAATTAGGAAGAGGCATTTTGTTGCTTTCGGAGGCTCTCGAGAGGCCAGGGCTCTCACTTGGCTCACAGAGGGGCTTTGGTAAACCCACAATACTCAGGCAAGCAGATGAAGAACCACTGGGGGAAGGAGGAGTTGTATTTTGTTAATGTTATTTTCACCAATTATGAAATCCATCAGGAAATAGATGTTGCTTCATACATTTCATTCCCAACCACATTCTTATATCTATTGTTTACTAGGAACAGCCCTTTATGTGGAACTTCTTGTAGGGCAAGATCCCAGGAGTAAACATGTCAAGATCTAGCTCCAGGAATTATAAAATACATTTTTAAAGAGGACTAAATTTGGGCAGCTAGTTAATTTTCCCAAAGTACAGCTTCTGAAGCTTCTGAAGCGTCTCCTTCAGAGAGGGTGGGACTGTCATATCGCAGGGGGGACTGTCATAGGAGCGGCACTGGTTCTGCTCTCTCCTTTCAAGGCACAGAGAATTAACTCCGACCAGGTTGCAATTGTGTGTTGAAGATGCTGCCCAGTCAGGAAGCCCATCCTGGAGGTCTGAGCTTTGGTACCCCAGCTTTGATGGCACTGTGCCAAGTGATGACATCTGAAGGCTTGTCCAGGAGAGCCTGTCTCTTGAGTACTTTATTTGTGCTCTTTTTTTTTTTTTTTTTCTTTCTGCTTAGATGATAATCAATGCCAGCCTCTAAAACCAGCCTGAGACCATCTCTGAATCTCTCTTTCAGCAAGCAGAACTTTTAGTCTTTGGCTTCTCCATAGTGCCCTAGAAAATATTTTGGTTTTAGCCACAGAATGCCTTCATCATCTTAAAACCAGCACTAGACTCTTCCAGGGGGACCTTCCATTGTCAAATAACCTGCAGTTTCTATACTAAAAGTGCAAGATTCACACATGTCAAGAAATACTCACAAAGACTATGTCTGGGTCAGAAAATTCTTCTGTTTTCTGTATAGGATCTTGGCACATACATACTTCCCTGGCGCTTTTATCAGTACAAATTTTGAAAAGGATTTTGCATAGATTAGGGACCCAAAGGCACTCAGTTAATTAGAATTAGGGGCATCCCTCTGTGAGAAAGGATTAGGCAGGTAAAAGACTAGGACTGTGATCCGTCACCTTATAGGGACAATGGTGAAACTGCAGTTCATTGGTTTGGACCCTGCATGTGGGGTTGAGATACATGACAATGAGCACCAAGATGAAGGGAGCTGGGGGAGGGACATGCAGCAAAACCCAGGGGCATCTGGAATGGGCTTTGAGTGGGTTTTCCTAGGGCATGTTTTCCCTAACCCCAAATTTCTCAAACTTCCCTTTTGCATTCAGCCAAATCAAAAGAAAGACATGCGAAACAGATTTTTATAAAGGTCTTTACAAGCATTTCTGTTATTTTTCACTCATTTCCTGATAAATATGGTGGAACATGGTCTGAAAAGTAGAAACAAGTGTTGATGTTAAATGCATATTTTATTATGTATTTTAAGGGTTTTTTGATGAGACTTTTGGCATGCTTTCCATAATTATTTAAAAAAAAAAAAAAAAAGAAGCGGATATTTTCTCTTTGCTACAGCTTTCTTTTGAAAAACCTGTGTCATGAAGACTTTCATTCTAGCAAAGGAAACCTTAAAGGATCTTACCAAAATACAAAGAATATAATTTACCTGTAAGGTCCAAAGTCATGATGAAATTATCTTAGAGGCTTTGAATTTTGCCTTCTGGTTGTGAAGGAAGAAGAAAGTCTTTATGACAAAGAATGTATAAATTATGTCACAATCCAACCCACATTTTTTTGCCAAATTCTGTTGAAATGCCACTATAATTTCAAACCTTAAAATCTGAAATTTGCATGCCCAAGAAAAATGAAAGATCAAGTCAATTCTTTAATTTTTTCTCCTGTTTCATCTTCCATTCAGCCAGGTCTACCAGCTTGATGTTGTCCCCGAAGAAGCAAGTGTGGTTTCCCGATGCCATTTATCCCAGGTTAGCTTTCCATCCATGACTGAAGCACTGTGCTATGTCATAGCAACATCCTCCCTGCCAAAATTGCTGATATTTACCTTTTTTTCTTTTGTTTTATCTTCTTAAAATTTAGATCTCACTTGGTTGCAGCAGGTGGTGAGGAAGGTAAGGACATTGCTGTAAAGACACTTGATAAATTACAGTTTTGGGCATAAACAAGGAGCTCTACAATGTTGGTTTGGAATTTTTTTTTCCCCCTTACTTTCAGGCCTCAGAAAAGAGCTGTGAGTTTAACATGATGAATCCCTTTTCTTTAAAGGATTTAAAGCTAGCTGGCAGTGCTAAGGCCTGACCTCACACACAAGCGCAGTGAGAACCTGTCTGTCTGCTCAGGGATGTGTTCTTCAGCCTTCACCTGCAGAAGAAAAAACTTACGGGCTTTAAGAGCTATTTATAATGTTTGCTTTTTCAGTGTGTGGGCAAGGCAGTACTTTGCATGTGGGCTTGCAAGTGAAGCATTGACTCAGAGTAAAATCTGTGTGTCTAATTCTTCTGAGTCTCACGGCCATTTCTACCACTTGCAGGACTAAACTTTTCACAACTGGTTTCCAAGCAGTTCTCTCTTCAGCAGTTTGATGCCTCTGATAAAATGTTTCACAAAAGATCCTGAATAAACACAGTGTGATTAAGGTGTTTGTTCTCTCCTTACCTTCTGGCTTTCTCCAAGTGTTGCAATCCTGACTCCTGTTAGACAAAGACCCTACCTGTGAAGAAAGCAAATATTTTATTTAACCCTGATATCTGATGTGTGTTCTCTTTTGTCCTGATCTAGACTAAGCTGTCCAGGTCAGGGATGGTCACCTTTGCTATTATTCTGTAACCTGTCTGCAGAAGAGAATTACTTTTTGGTTTATGTTGTACAGCACCTGGCTCCTGGCACGGTGCTAGTACAAATAATAATAATGTACAGCACCTGGCACAGCAACACCTTGTGCTCTCCATATGTGGCACTGCCATAAACGTGAAAGTGCAATACCTCCAGTCAACAAGCAGAATTACTTCTTACTGGAACTAAATGGATGTGGGCGCTCTCGATGATAAATCTGCCCACCCTGGTCCATGCTTTTCTTTATGCAGTTAGCTGGAGTGAGGGATGGGGTTTTTTTTCTGACTAACTACCCACTTTTCAGCTGTAAACACAAGAAGATACTTCCCAAGGGCTTGTCTGGCCATGACATGGCAGAGCTGTGCTATTGCTCTGCGTGATGGATCTCCTGGGGCTGCCTTGGCCCTGGGTCTGCTGTGGCACTTCATGTCAGCCCCGCTTGGAGCAGAGACTCCACCACGCTCCCCTCATGAAGGCCACGCTCTGTGTCCTGTGATGCCTCTTCCTCTGCAAGGTTTGAACCAGAAAGTGAACAGGTTTGGGTAGAATTCCAGAGGCAACTCCAGAGGGAAGCTCTGGAAGCAGGGGAATCTGTGAAAGGGATAAATATCACTCTGCTGTCACCATGCAAGGAAAAGAGCACTTAAAAATCAGAAAAAGAAGAAGAAATTAAAATCAGCAGCTCTCCAGCCTGGCTTTCACACAGCTTGGCCTGTCGCCCACACCGGTAAGAGCAGTGTGTGGGTCAGCAGTACTGCCATGGCCCTGAGCCCCCCACAGCCCTCACAGAGCTTTACCCCTCACAGCCCTAAGAGCCCTTACAGCCCTTTATCCCTCACAGCCCTAAGAGTCCTCACAGCCCTCACCGCCCTTTATCCCTCACTGCCCTTTACCCCTCACAGCCCTGAGACCTAAGAGCCCTCACAGCCCTTTATCCCTTGCGGTGGAAAATACCCATTTAAGGTTATCCCATTTAAGGCTGTGCACCGTGACGACGAGGGGAATAAGCAATACACAATCAATATGATCGATAAAGCAAGCTCCATTCCGTTTATTTTTCAGACTCTCAGCCTTAAGTACAATTTCCAGCAGCTAGCAGGTCTACATGTCATAATGTCATTGGTTAGTAAGACTACTTGCCACACTATTATTGGTTAATTGTACACAGTTACATCAACTTGTCCCCTCCCACTCATGGTCCCTGTAATCTGATGTTCTGTATTCTTTTGGCCACAATTTCTCTTTCACAAACTTCGGTACTTCCCAGACCACCAAGGACACTGTCCTGGCAGCCTACCCTCAAGGTTTTTGCTCACACACAATGCCTACTCTGTATCCTGCAACAATCCCTCACAGCCCTAAGAGTCCTCACAGCCCCCACAGCCCTTTACCCCTCACAGCCCCCACAGCCCTCACCACCCTTTACCCCGCACAGCCCTAAGAGCCCTAAGAGTCCTCACCTCACAGCCCTGTGCCCCTCATAGCCCTTTATCCCTCACAGCCCCCACAGCTCTCACCGCCCTTTACCCCTCACAGCCCTAAAAGCCCTAAGAACCCTCACAGCCCTTTACCCTTACAGCGCAAAGGCTCCGCATAGCCCTTTATCCCTCACAGCCCCCACAGCCCTCACAGGCCTGTGCCACTCAGAGCCCCACAGGCCTCAGAGCCTTGTGCCCCCCACAGTCCTCACAGCCCTCACTGCCCAAGTCTCCGTTGTGTGTCGCGCCTGGCTCCTTCACTCTGCTCGGAGACTCTCCCAAATATGACATTATTCATATAATTTATGTTTATATTATACCCATGTGGCAGAAATGAGCGAGCCCATTATTGTGGTGAAACTGCTTTCTTCCAATGGAAAAGCCCTGCCAGAGTTTTTGGACTGACTCTCTCTCCTCTTTTGCTAGCAGGCCCAAAGGGTTTCAGATCCATTAATACTGAAATATCTTTTTTATGCTTTGTCTGACTACAGACCACAGCAATAAGCCTCAGGTCTGCCCAACTTCTGAAGGAGTTACTCATAGGAAAGATCTAGAGCCTTCACAGGGAGAGGGGAAGAGCAGTGGAAAGGAAGGCAACTTTTTTTCCCTCAGCTAATTTTATGGGACCTTGTTTACACCATCTTTCACCAGAGAAAGTCAGTCTGTGGCATGGGAAGCTGTGAATTTTACATAACTTCTCTGCACCAATTTCCAAGCATATATTCTGTCAGAGTGCCTCAAAAAAACACCCATGTAACAATACTTTTCCCTAAAAGTGTGCTTTCAGAGCATTACTGTGGAAAAGCATGTGGCTTGGCTTACTGCACAGCAAATTTCCCACATAGGCAAGCCCTCTGTCTGAGAAAAAGAAGACAATTGGGGCATAAATCTCTTTAAAGTGTAAAATGATAGCTGTCTTGGCAATGGCAGATCTGATAAAGTGTATTCCACCTGGTGTGGAAAGGCAGCATATGGCCACAGTAATCTGCAGTTCAATCAGAAATTCAAGGATTTAAGTCCTGGCCTGGAAGGATTTCTTGTCACTGTCTCTCTTCAGCCCTGTCTATGGATAAGTCTGTTCATGTGGCATGAGGCAAAGAAAGGGGACGTTGTTCAGTGCTCTGGGTATGAGGGGTGCTGGGCTTGGCTCAACTTTACAGAAATTTCCTTTCAGATCTTCCATGCCATGGGGAAACCTGAACAGAGTTTGCCGACTACAACCCACCTCCCAGATCTAAAATATCTCCAAATGGGTACACTGAAGCTTTCCCCTCTAGCACCCGCAACATTTATAACACTTTTAATTACTGTTAATTGCTCAAAGTTCTGACTTTCTGTATTACTAAATTCAAGAATAGATATAAGAGATGAGTACAGGGGATATCTGTAAATGCCTCTTCTACCCTTCCTCCTCCTGGAAGATCTGAGAAGGGCTCAGTGGGAATGCTCCACTCTGATTTTTTCATGTAGTTATAAACCTTTTCCATTTTGTCTTTGTGTAATTTTTCTTTTGATTAGACAAAGTATGCAGAGGAATCCACAAGTTAGGATGTGACTGGAGTGTTTGTATAGGCAATCTGGGAATTTCTTTTTTCATAGCCATATTGAAAGGGTCTACCCAAGCTTCCACGTAAACCAGACACAGGCTGTGATTAAGTTCTGCTGAGCAAGATTGAATGTTCCTGCTGGGAACCTGAAAAGGCAATTTTAATGGAGTAAGGAAAATCTCTCTAAAATCAATACAGGAAAGAGAGGCTGACAGTTTTGTTATTCATTATCTTCTAGTTAAAAAGCTGTTTAACAGTATTCCAGATACTTCCTAAAATTTGCAGGAGCCATTGATAAAATTTATGCTTCATGTTTATGTTTTGTGAACTTTAAGATAGTTTTATGCTAATATTTCTCAGAAGAGAGGTGACCTTCAGAAAAGAGGTGCACTTTAACCCAGGCCCCAGGGGCAGACACTTCACAGCTCAAAGCTTGAGCTCCTCTGTGTCTCTTTGTGCTTTCTCCCAGGACTGAATTTGGCTTTTGAAAGCCAAATTCACTGATTCTAGAGGGATCTTAAATGGACTATAGGTATATCTACACTGCTTTTAATTCAGGGTTTTGTAAAGGTCCCATTGCTGCAGGAGTCCATGCTGAAGGACTAATCACGTTCTCTGTGCCTCCTCTGGAGCAGAACCAGGCCAGCTCCAGCACATCTGTGCCCTGTAGGTGCTTGAAGGCATTGCTCTCTCTTGCAAGGAAGAGAAGAAATAATCTGTTAACAGAACTGGTGGCACTCCAGTTCAAATTTCCCACTGCTGAAGTGAGACGTAGGAGAAGCTGCCTTTCTCCCAAATCGCTCCTCACCTGGTGACATGGTTTATAACTCCCAGAATCTGAGGGCCTGTACAGCTGAATAAGGACAGTCACTAGTTTTCTCTCTTGCCTGTTTGGGTGCAGGGTCTTTGTGCCAGTCTAGATGTGTTAATTTCTTTACCTGTTGTAAAACCTAAAAGCAGAGAGACCTGCTGTATTTCTGTGTGAAGTATTTCAGTAAGAAAAGGATTTCATGGGGGCAGACAAATCCATACACTTTCCCTAATTTAAAAAAAAACAAAAGAAAGATTTTAAAAAAAACCAAACTAACATCAATAAAGATAATTTTTGGCTGCAGTTTAAAGACAGCTGGAGTCATTCTCTGTGAAATCGGCTTCTGCATTTTAAAAAAATATTAGGCCAAAGACAATCTTCTGTCACTACTACTTAATCTTGCCCCTCCATAGGTCATTTAGTGGTACCACTAGGTTTTCGGCATGCCATTAAAAATGGAGAAAAAATGTTCTTATATGGTGATAGCATGATGAAACACAACCTTCCACTGGCCAGTGGGACTCTCGAGGCAGAGATATGTGGGGGTTTTATAGTGTTTGTGAAGGATACTTTATGTTCTGTAACATATGGTATTGTTGTTACTCTTTTGATTTGTAGTTTTGGGCAGACACATTCTCATAACCTCTGTGTGCCTTCGGCTTTGGAGGTCCTATAGCTGCTATTGTTCAGTCAGTTTCCAAGCTCAAGAAGAATGTTTTCTTCATAAAGAACATGTTAAATATTACCAGAATTTCAGCATCAGTTTTATATTTCAGGCATATGATTTGGCATGTTCTACAGATGACGGAACATAGCTTTTAAGTTATGATTTAATTTAGGCTTTTTAAATTAAAAAAGCAGCTGTTTCTCTACATATGAAATATGAGTCCTCTGTAACTTCACTTACATAAGCCTTGTTTTCAAGGTATAACATATTGGATAACCTAAGAGCAGAATAAGGGCTGGATTCAGTCTAAGATCTGTCTAGCTGCTTCCTACCACTGAGTGAGTGCAAGGCTCGGGTAAGCTTGACAAATCATTGTCAGTCACTTGGATAAAGTTTATTTCTCTCTCTTTGCAGTTATCATTCTTTTGCCAGACATACCTGCCTTCTTAGCTGAGACTGAACATTGGTAATTAGATTTATGGGAGTTTTGGTGGTGGAATGAGTTTCTGTAATGGGTAAACTGAAGGATTGCGAAAGAGTAGGCAGATCCTTTGGATTATATTCCAGATACCACCTGTGCTGGGTGAAATGCTCCTAATGCAGAGAGAGAGTGCAAAATCACCTAGGGTCTGTTTTAAGAATGTGAAGGAGTTAGTGTGTGATGTGAAGAAGGTAAGATTCCCTTCATGTTTATGTGTTGCTGATAGTTTGGTAAACCACACACAGCATGGACTGTAGGATTATATATGGGGATCTTTACTGGTGCCTTGATTTTTCAAATGACATAAAGTTCTTCTGACTTTGCACAGTGTTCAATGTTAGATTTTTCTCATAAGATTTGTTGTGGGTTTTTTCCCCCTTTTTCATTTGCGCTTTCATGAACTCCTAAAAAACAATAAATGAGTTGGCTGTATAATATTCAAAGAAGAATGCAGATAAGATATCCAAGCTGTGTTGCAGGAAGCGCAGTGCCTTTGTGGCTTGAGAAGTCTCTCTTCTAGGAGTGCGACAAAAAGAAATTACTTCGGATTGAGTTTTTCCACACTAGACTAAACAGCTGTAACTCTGATAATAAACAGCCACTAAAAATTGTTCTTCTCATTCAATATCTCTTTTGCTTACTGCTATTAGTCAGAAGCAGCTGTGGTGCAGTGAGGAACCAGTGCTTCAGGATTTCTGAACAGGAAGGGAAAGAGGTCCATTTTTCATGCACCTATCTGCTCTCAGGTTTTCACTCATGTCTCTTCTTGGGGCATCCTATGAAGCAGTGATAAGATGAATGTCCTTGACATTTCCTGCACTTCATTCCAGATATTGCACGTCATTTATATGCAGTCTCACAATGCAATAATTTTTCTAACATATTGTGGGTAGCTGAAATATGTGGTACTACTTGTATGAGGACAAAACTTTAGTTTAAACCCTAATGTTGTGTTGTTGGCTTTTTTAAAATCAGATTCTTTCAATGTGCACCAGTATTTAGATTAGAGCTTCACACACTTTTCTAGGCTCAGATAGATCGTGGCTATTATTGCAATGCCAGTGTCAATTGTGATGGCTGCTCATCCTTGGTTTCATAGTTCAGTACCAAGGGGAGGTCTGGGGTAATAATGAGCAGGGTGAAAGGCCTCTTCCCATCCCCAACTCCTACTAAATCACCATATCAAAATAGTTGATTGAGAGGATCATGGTCCACAATGACTTCCTGCAGTCTTTTTAAAAATTCTTTCTTTCATGGTATTGCTTAAATTTTTTTTTTTACTCATTAATAGCTTTAATGTAAACCACTTCACTATTTTGGTTTTGTTCTTAAAATGTCATCAAAATATTTCTTTAATAAAGTACCTAATCCCATGAGATAAGGCAATAATATGATATCAGCAGATCAAAAGTTTCATTTATCAAATATTTGAATAAAATATTTAGCCATTATTTGTCTATTCCACTTACTTATTTTCAAGTTATTTGATGAATTTGACCTGAATTTTCAAATATTTCTATGTAGGGTCATGACATGATATTTCCTGATGAGTGTATTATTTTTTCTGAAAAATTTTACCTCAGTGTAGTGGAAATGCCTCATGTGACTGCAAAGCTCTGATAGAAAGTGGGTTTTGAATAAAGAGCCTGGTTAATATTTCACATGCGGAATCTCCACCAAGAAATTCAGCTAAGAAAAGTAGAGTTCTTAATGCAAAGCCTTTCACTGGGAAAAGTTCAGGATGGAATGAAAGTAATACATCAGTGATTTAAATCAAGATTAGGAGTCCATAAATTCCTTTTTCAGCAGTAAGTTAAACTGTCAGGTTTAACAAAAGCTTACAGCGCTTGCTGGTCCTGATTCTGCACGTGCTATTGCTACCAGGTGTCCTGCTCCTTTCTGAGACCTGCCTGGGACCTTGCTTGGGTGGGGCAATGCCTCAGACATGGTATTCACAGGGAGATTTCCAGTGCTGCTGTGCAAGCCTTTTGATAACAAATATCAAGACTGGCAGATTTTCCATGATCATGCGCAATAGACTCAGTGTAAGAAGAGTCTCATTCTGCAGCTGCCATTCTTCTTTTCCTGAATGGTCTGAATAAAAAGTCACATAATTATTCATATATAAATATCTCAATAGAAATTACATATTTATATATTTGTGCATTTATATATTTTATTTAAATTATACATTGAATATATACATATTTCTCAGTATTTGATCTGTTTTTTTTAATTTAAAAGCAGATAACTGAGATGTACTGCAGTACAACACATTTTTTCTTGTCAGGTAAATTATTTTAATTGTTTTATTCCTTCAAACAATCTTTCAGTATAGGTTTTATCACACCAGCTGCTGCTGTGCTGTCTTTGTCACAAGTCTCTCAGTGTATCCTACACAAATCCTTCTTTCCAGGTTTTATGATCCAGTCATCAAATTAACTTTGGATCACAATGTTTCTTGGGACAGCAGCAGCTCTGCAGAATGCATGCTGACAAATCAGCTGCTCATCAAAAAGAGCAAGAAAGACAATAGGAATTTCAGGGGACTTGTGGACTTCATCGAAGTGTGCTTGTGTGAGGTTCACAAGGACCTAAAATGGGCTGTTGCTAGAAATCAGAGGAGATCGGAGTGAACTAATATAATTCACAAGCCCATTTTTGTGGCCAGCATCCACATCACTTCACTGGCAGCCGTTTTGCCTGATGGGACTTGCACCTGTGTTTAAGACAAGTCCCTGTCTAAGCTGTTACCTACTATTAGTCCTGATTGCTGCAACTGTTGGGTGTGGAGAATGTATTGAAACTCTACCATTGAGGGTAATTGGCAGCAGAACTCGGAGCTGCACTAAGGTCTACAGGCTGCTCAGTCCCTTGAAAAGGAAAGTTAATTTTAGGTTTTGCAAATGCCTTCTGTGGGGCATCTGCTCACAAGAAATTTTCCTCTGCACTTCTCAAAGTCTGGCTTAGACAGGTTAATAAATCTTTGCCTCTCTGTGGCTGCAGACGTTTGGCATTTTAAAGCTGCAGAAGGTGAAGAAAGGGAAAGTTACATCTTGTATGGAAAGATAATTCTAGGGCAACATGGAAGGAGTACACAGACTTCTTAATTCTTGATCCTCTCTTCTGAGTAGTGCAGCGTGTTGTTTTGACAGAAGACAAGGCTCAGAGTGCAGGAAGAGTGAGAGTTGAGAAACCTGAGTGGACAGAAAGGAAAAAGATTCCTTTGCAGAGGAGACTGGGGAGATGTAAGGAAATCTGTATGTGTGTGTGTTATTTGTGGTTGTCACTGAAGCTGCAGAGTGGCCTAAATCAGATTCTAGAAATTGTAATTTATTTTATACTGCTGATAAATGAACTCAAATAATATTGATTCAAGATATTTTCTTATTTTAATGGGTTTTGTGTACACCCAGTTTGAAATGCTCAACAAAGTTATAAAAACGTCCTATCAAGTTTATGTACTTCTAAATTATGATTAATTTGATTTACAAAAGACAAAGTCTAAAAAGAATGGGAACATTCATAACCCAGTGATTTAGTGCAAAACATAAAATTACTGGCAAAATAATACAGTTATGTGTTTAAAAAATGTAAGGAATAAGTTCCAATGATGCCATAAATTCCAGGAAAATATTTTAGGAACTACAGCATAGAATTTATTGTGGCTTGGCTGGAATAATGATTTCTCCTTGGCTAACAAAACACTTTATAGCTTTAAATCTATGGATGAGTATCAAAGCTGATTTTATCAGAGGGATTTCTTTTAGATTTATATGTTATTTCCTAAACTTACATATTAAAATGGTAGATAAATTAACAGTTATTTTACACTTAAAATGTAATAATTTAAATTAAAAATTAAGCAGCTTATATTGTGCATGATAAATTTGCAAGGTATGTAGGCTCAGCAAGACAATTCTCACTTTTCCACCTTGGGATGGTGTCAGGAGCTCTGCTGGCAGAGCTCTGTTCGGTTCTCCATGCAAACCTGAGAAAGGGTGGTGTGGGTTTGGCAGTCGCCATCTTGTCTGATAGTTTGGAGGCTCGAAATTAAATCTCTAAGAAAACATGCACCTCTGTAAGCAAGAGAGCTAAGCAAGCAAAATGGTGCCATCCCCAACTGCCATGAGCCCGCACAGAGGGAGGTTCCGTTGTCTTCCTGGTCCATTTTTCCTTGTGCAGTGCAGAGATGCTCCCCTGAACCCCTTCTTCTTAGGAGGGCAAAGACAAGGGTGTGGCAGATCTGACCAGTTTTATTGTCTTCTGTGCAATGCTGAAAGTTCTTTTTCTTTCTGTAATGGCTTGGGGTGTTTTGTGGTCAGGTGGAGCTATGGCGCCTAGGATCTATTAATATGACCAAGTTTTGGCTCTGTTGAACCTTTAATTCACCTGAGTCATGGCCAGAGATAGGGATGCTCAAAGGCAGAGAGCTGCTCTGCTGAGATCTTCACACTGATCATTTCTATAATGCTCTAAGTGGGTGGAGGTTTAAAGTGACTGTCAGGTTAATAAAACTTGATGTTCCTGCCCTAAGGATTTTACTGTCCAAAGTTCAGTTGCACATTATGACCCAAATTCAAGGACTTTTGAAGTCAATTAAAATTTTTCCATTCATGTCCCATTTGCTGAAAAACATTTGAGCTGTGCATTGCAGAGCCGTGGCTGAGAGTATGCCAGGGAGAGGCAGAGGGGGCATTGTCCCACTCATCCTCCAAAGCAGATGACCCTTGAATACACCCTGACACCTGCCACCCTTTACAGGCATTTCCAGAGACCCTGCGGCTCACCTCTTCCTGGCTGAAGCCCAATCTGCTTGAATTTGCAAAGCACTTCAGTGCAGAGAGAGATGTCTTGTGTCTGCCATGTGTCTGCTGAACACTGCTTCTCTCTGCGTTGTGGTGACATGGAAAGATACAGACTGCAATATCTTAGGTCTCTTGCAGCCCGTGTTGTCTGGAGGGCTCTGCCCATTGCCTCCTTCCCAAAGAAATCATGGTGAAAAAGGTGGGGATGGCAAAATGGCAGTGCAGTGCAGCACAGGTACATCCACACTGGCATTAAACTCTGAGGCCTGCGTGTGAGTTTCAGTCCCACTGGAGCAGCACAGCACTTGGGGCAAATTTGAGAATCCTCTAAAGGACAAGAGTAAGTGTTTGAGTCTTGCTGCTCCAGGAATAATGCCAACAACATTGTATGTGTATTTATACATGCATAACGCTCTGTCCAACTGCTTCAAAATGTGGTGTGCCTACACCACACATCTCAGACACAGGGCTCACTTGAAGCTGGGGTTTGCAGCAAATGCAAAGGTCTATGCAGATGATGTGGCTGCACTGCAGTGGACAGTGCACTGCAGAGCTGCAAAATCACTGTCTGTGCTGTCTTGTCATTTAACAGCTTTGTTTTAGAGTAATTCAGATCAGAAGCTAGATTTAAGAATCAGATTTACCTCATTTGGTAGTGGAAATGTTGATCCAGGACCTGCTTTTATCTGTCCAACTTTTCTACTCTTCAATATGGGTTACTCATATTTGGCCAGGAACTGAAGTGGTTTCATTGTGGCTATGTGAGAGAGGAAAAATAAATCAAAGGGCCTAATTCTGAAGGATGCAGTCTATTCTCTTGTGAAAACTCTTCTCTCTCTTATGAGAAGCCTTTGCTTTCATGTAGAGAATCATCCCAGAGTTCTGTCAAACTAAGTGAGGTTTTTTGGGTTATTTGCTGGGGAAAAGGCCAATAATGCAATTTAAAACTGCACAGAGTCCAAATCTTATTTTTATCTAAATCTCCCAAAAGTGCTGTTTTTTGCATTCATGTCACTTAATAATTCAGTCCTGATCTTCCAGTCTGTCTTTATTTTCTGACCCATTTTGGGGTTTCAAATACACTCCCTTTTCTTCAAATATCCTGTCACATACCAGAGGTGTAACCATATCCACCATCTTAACTCCAGGTGGCTGGAAGTTGATTCTGCATAAATTAGAGAGAAAAGCTGTATTCTTCTCTTCTTTCCAATAAAATTGCCCCAGATTAAACTTATAGATCATTAGCCTGGCCAGAATAAAGCCTGCATCTACCTCCTCTTTAACAGTTTTCCATACTTCATATTCACACAAACAAAAATGGTTTTCAACCATCGTTGACTCTTATTCCTTTACCTTCCTCTGTAGTTTTCGAAGCCCAGATTTTGGCACAACCTGCAACATGCAAGAGAGCTAAACAACCCCACACTCATGAACAACTCGATTAAAAATGCAATGCAGTGGATTTCAATTCTAGAAATAGAATTGAAATAGAATTGAATCAAAAAAAGGTTAAACCCCCATTACCACACGAAACTTAACTTTGCATCACATAGCACAAACATATAAAGAAAATGTTGCTTCTTAAATACACCTTTTGTTAATGAGTACTTGAAGACAACGGGAACTATTGCAGCAGAAGCACCTGTTCCAGCGGTTGAATACTCCTAGGCTGCTGAGGATGGAGATTATACTGACGGCCTGCTGAAGCTTTGGGGTTCTATTTATGTGAATCAGTATGGTTTGATTAACATCAGTGGTATTTTTAAGTTCTGTCCCTTTACTTTTGCATTTCCAATTACTTTATGCCAAGTGTACAGTTAGAAACAAAGACAAACTTATAGAAATTTGGGCTGTAATGTTTCCATAAATCTCTCACCCGTTATGGACAAAAGCAGGACATTTCCTAGATTCAGCTGACAAGAGTTAACATGAATTTTGTGCTTGCAACTGTTTTGTCTCTACACAGAAATGTATGTAGTGAGATCAAATCTCATCAAAGATTGCAATTGTTAGGCTTAGAAGAGTTTGTCCATTCTGGTACTGAAACTTCTCACAGTTCCTAGTCATTAGTTATGCATTTGCAGTGCTGAATCCTGATGAAATCTCAAACCAGCTTCACTGTCAGACTTTTAGTCTGAAATCAGTGCACTCCAAACTCACACAGAACAGCTAAAAAAACAGGTCACCCCATACAATTCTTTTCTGTTTCCAGACAGAAAAACTACCTTCTTTCTATTCATACTGATATATGTCCTTTTCCACTGAAGAGACTTGTTTGCCGGGAAAAGCAGTACTGAATTATTTCCAATATGCCTGATTCTGGGAAACAGCAAATGAGCAAATTGAAAGGGGTCACTGTGTCCAGGGCTACCTTTTGGAAAAAGCAGCATAATAGTCCACCTGTTCCATGGGTTAATTTGAGAGCAGCCCTTATCATTGTAGAATATTTCTGGCATTAAATATATCAGCAAATATATATATACCCTCAAAATTTCTTTTGTCTTTCATAAGTGCTTATTCTTTGCTATGGAATCAGAACTGCTAGGTGAACCCAGCACAACTTGAAAACCAAGTGACAACTTTCTGGGTTTCCATTTTTCTCCATTGCAAGTCCAGATAGTTTTTGATTTAATAAGAGTATCCATCATTATCCAAAAAAGAAAAGGCTTGTAGGAGTATTGTCTTGATACTTTATTGTTTTTAGAAAATGCATTACAAGTTTGATCTCCACTGTCAGGGATGAGATAAACAAAAAATGAGTGCAATACGCTCTTGCCCTGGGTGAGCTTGCTGCAATACTCGTCAATTTTAAGACTTTTTCATGGCTCCTAAACTCCTTTCTGAAATGTTAAAGGTCTCACTAATCTTATCAGATCGTTGATTACCACCTGCTGAGCACAACAAAGAACCAAAGAATGAGCATTACCTTCAATACACATCAGTGGTTTTACTCTCTACCTCACTCTAAAATTATCCAGTTTCTTTAAAAGGTGTGAATATTGAAATTACCTTGTTCAAAGTGTATGCTGTGTGCGTGGGGAAGTCAGCCAGGTGATACAGCACACTGTGGTGTAATTGCAGTTATGGGATCCTGAGTGCCAGGGATTCCAATTCTTACCAAGCTGATGACAATGGCCAGCATAAGGGAAGTTTCCATGGAGCCTCATCCCTTTCCTTTAGCTATCAGTCTCCTGAAACAAAGCTGTAAAGACAGTGTTTGTTTCTGGGAAAGATGTGGAAAAGACTTTCCTCTGCAGTGGAGTAGGAGCGTAGAAGATTTTCTCATTAATATAGTATATTATATAATAATATGTATAATATATTATACATATATCATATCATATAAATATTATTATAATAAATGAGATGTGAATTAGGAAAAGATGCTCATTTTCAATGCTGAAAATTGAACTATATGAGATGCTCCAGAAGCTCCAAGCATAAATCTTCCTTATACAGACATCAAAGCAGCAGGACTGGAAGAAGCCCCAGGGGTTTTGTGAAACTGAGTTTTGACTAAAGATGGGTATAACTAATATGGGTCAAAGCTTGCATTCAGTGGATAAGCACTCAGTTTGTCAGTTTATTCCTATTTATTGGACTGCCAAAATTTGGCAGGAGATACCAAGAAAATAATGACAATTATGATGCTTTTAGAATTTCCTGTTCTGGTTCAGCTTGGAAAAGCTCCAAGATCAGCTTTCTTGTGATATTCTGGCACTACTTTTTCATTTCTCACTTATTTGTACTTTGACATTCCTTTTTCACTAGCTGAAGCCTGAACTAAAACCTCTGTAGAGAAGATGGCAACATGAGACTGGCTGAGTTGGACACTGAGGTTAAAAAAGAGCTTGAGCAGTGGGAGATACAGGAATTTACTGCTTTAATCAGAGTGACATCAGCTGGGGAAATGGAACTGGGATAGTTTCACAGCAAGGTCTGTGAGGAAAGCATAGCATAAGCTTACGCTTTTGTATCCAAAATACTGAAAGAGATTTAAGCACAGGGCATTTCAGTTAGAGACTGAGGACTCCTGAGCCAGCTACTCTGCAGCTCCTGCCATCTGGAACAACCTTCCCATGTCTCCACCTCTCTGATTCTCCATTTCTCTTTGAATCTTTGAAAACATTCTCTTTCTCCCCATCCCGTAACCCTAAAGTCCTCTTTTGCTCTCCCCGTAGCGTTAATTTTTGTCTAAAATACCCCTCATTCAACTGGTTTTTGCTGTATTTTGGCTTGAATTTACACCTTGGCTAGGCCTGTGTGTGCAGTAAAGCACTGGGGGGTTCACAGTCTGTATCATGCAATTCAGATTAGATGCTGGGACCCATTCACAGAAGCTAAGGCACTGCTGTAAAGCACTCTTTCTTCAAGAGTGTTGTATTGGTGCCAAGGATTTGAGCACTCTGTCTTGTTAGTGGAGTAATGGAGTAATGTTAAGCCAAAGCCTCGGTGCAAAAGATAACAAATATCAGCCTTTTAGGTTCTTTATACTTTTCCCATGTAGACATTCCTCAGTGCCCAAGAACCTTCTCCAGACCTTTCCCCGTTAAGAAGGAATCAGAAGACTGAAGCTGGCTCTGAGTTGTGTTTCAGCAGGCATGCCTACAAACATGCACCTCCTCTCTGTGCTCCCCACAGTGTGGATCACTGCTAATTGGCAGATTGGACTGAAGAGAATTCTTCCAGATGCTGCTAGTTAGTGTCACAAGTGACACTTCACTTGTGTCAGTGAAGTTTCTGTGAAGCAGCTTCCAAATTGCAAACTTCTTCCATGATATGTGTTGAGCTAGTGGAAATAGACATTTTGAACTTTGTTTTCAGGGTGAGGTTAGTGGCAGAGGCAGGGGTTTTGTGTCTGGGGAATCTATTCATGCACTAGGAGCACTTAGAAAATGTAAGTCTTTCTACAGATATGTCTGGCCCACAGACCAATACTGCTGGCTAGAATCTAGATGTTCCAAAGCCACATTCCCATTAAGCAGTCTTTAAGATTTCATCTTTGAATTCCACCAGGAAATGCATACATGGATCTCACTTTTGGCACTGTTAAACTCTGAGATATTCACTTGGCCAGAGTAGGAGTGGCAAAAGGACAGTAAAAGAAGCTGTTAACATAAGAAGTATTTTATCTATTTAAATTTAATAAAGGATGTCAAACAGAAGAACATACTAGTGCAAAGTTTTGCTTTTGTAATGGATTTTAAAAATGTAGGTTTTAATGATGTTGACCAAGCACAGTTCTGAGGACTTATTCCATTACTCACTCTCACTGGTTTTAATAAGATCAGTCTGAAAAGATGAAGGAAGTGTTTTGTGAGGATTAATTCTTCTACTTAAAGAACCTTCCCCTCAGTAAGAATTCCTTCTGAACACAGAGTTAATGGACCATTTTCTTCATTCCATAACTTTAAGAACGATAACTTAAAGAAGAGATTAATTTGGGAATATTTGTGGAGTTGCCTGAAATTCTAACGTATCAATGAAGAACTTCAACTTTGTTCTGTATTATCTCCTGTTCCTCCTCTACAGATGCATTTACTATAACCTGAAAACTGCAGATATTTGTTGTTTAAATAATTTGTGATAAACAAAAGTTCACTAATTTCAACACTCTTAAAAAAATTATGCATGAGTTGGGTTTTTAAATCATTAGTGTCTTCCTGTCCTTTTTTTTATTCTTCCAATGAAATGGCAAACAGTGACATAAGAACAAAATAAAACTGCAATCTTTGTGTTTTGTAATGAATAATAAAGTGTTTTTAACCTCTTTAGGGATTTAACACCACGTTAATCCTTTAATCCCCAGAAAAACCAATTTTGTTGACATGAAAAGGGGATATTTAACTTCGTCCAATTAATTTTCTTCCTTGGAGATACCATGATTATGAAGATTAGATTGAATAGATTCATTAGAATAACCTTATTTTGTACATAGTGGTAGTTTTGCCAATAGATAATTGTATCAGAAAAGAAAATTTTACATCACAATTATGCTTAATTTTCTTCAACATAAGAAAAGCCAGTGCTTCGAAACCCAGAAAACTCTACCACTTTTGTAATACTCAGGTATTAGGTATTGAATCTTCTTTTTAACCATATTTGACTAGAAATGAAAGAGAGCAGAATACTCACTGCTTTGCCTGCCTTTGCTCTATGACTTTGCAAATTTTGGTCCTCTTCAAAGTTTTACCTAAGCAGTGAATCATTAAAGCAACTGTTCTGTGTTGATTTTCCAAATGGATTGCATATGTAAATTGAGACAGATTTTTCACTTTCCACTTAAGCATTTGCAGAAAGGTCAGATTTTCAAACATGTTTTGTGGCACTTCAAAAGGATAAGGCTGTTTTTGAAAAATCCTGCCTTATAGTTTACTGTCTCTGGAATGAAAAGGATATGCATAAGAGTGAGGAAGGGTAGTTTTATGGTTAAGACATCAAAGTGAGATTTGGAAAATCCAGATTAAATTCCCCGCTCAGCTGTAGACTTGATGCGCAGTTTTGGTCAGGTCACTTGACCTTACATCTTCCACTGAAAGTGGCTAGATAATACATCCTTTCTTCTAGGATTTTTTTAGTTGCCTCTTCAAAGTGGAAGTAGTTTGGGGTACAGGCAGAGGCCACAGTTCAATGATGTAATAAATTTGCTTTCTAGTACTGGATCAAACATTTTGTGACTGAATGATACAAAACACCAAGCCTGGATAGACTTTCTCTCTTAGGCCAAAGCTGTCACTTCTGATGACTTTGTACCAGTGATCTTTATGCTGGATGAGATATCACTGGACGTACCACTCAAAGAGTGCGGTTTGTGAAGCAGTTTAAGCCAAAGAAAGCCCGGGGTCCTGCTGTGTGTTCCCTCTCCTTCTCTGTGTTAGCTTTAACAGGGCACAGCTGTGCAGTTGGCTGCATCAGAGAGCTGATCCAGCACAAAAGAAATCTCTCTCTCACACACACATATCCCCCACCCCAAAAATGGTAATTTTGCTCACAGCCAAATGCGTGATCATTAAAGCTGTCACAAGGGAGAAGATGGGAATACAAGGCTTGGGGAGGGAAGGTGGGACCACACTGCAGATGCACAGGTCTTCACCAGGGTGGTGAAGGGCTTTGCAAAGTGCAGCTCAGGGCCAATATAAACATGCTGGCAAAATCTCCTGACAGGCATGGCTGTGCTGGCCAAACAATAGTGCAGTGGGAGGTACCAGAATAGCTATGGTGAAAGAGCTCCCTAAGAGTGTGCTTGGCCCTCTACCCGAATGCTGGCACTGGAATCACAGAAGTGGTGTTGAAAATACTCCTCTGCATCTAAGTCTCAATCACAGGCACTCACTCATGCTGTGGTGTTGGTAACAGCTATTCCATATCTTCTCCTGAGAAGTGATGCGCATTTTAAGTGTCACTGTGTTTACTCAGGAGCTTACTGAAGGACTTACAACTTAAATACAAAAACTCTTAGATTGTGATTTTTTACAGATTCCACACTTGATACTAACCTAATACACACTGATCTTTTCTTTGGACTTATTATTTTGTTTTCATTATACAGGCAGATAAAACTGGGCAGACCATAAATTATTGCAATCCATCGGTGGATATTTTGCTGCCTATAGTATTGATTTTGAAGTTACGGTGCTGCAGTGTTGCAGTATTTCTTACTGCACTCTTACTCATCATTAAAGCATGGAATTGTACACAGTACCATTTTGTGTAGGCAGAAAAACTTGCCCTGACACAATACAGCATAATGGTTTCCAAGGAGTCATTACTTTCTGTCTTGTCAATAATTGGCAGATTAAAGCTCCTTAAATAGACACTAACAGCACTGAGTGTAACAGCTCCAAAGGAGCCATTACTGCTTGTGGTGTCAATAAGCCATCAATTAAAGACCTTTAATAGGATGCATTGGCAAAAAGGATTAGAATGGCTCTGAAGGACCCAGTTGCAGTCAGTTGTTTTCCTCCTGTTGCTTAGTGTTTATTATTACACCCTTCTACTCATCTTTTATCTTCCCTTTCCTTATTCCCTGCATGAAATTCTGGACAAGTGCTATACCTACATGACATAGAAATATATTTTAATCTTACATTTAGATTCAGAATAGTTCAATAGTATTGAACCAGTTTTTCTCTTGCTTTATCCCCACAGCAGTGTGCACATGTGCTCTCACATAATAAACACAATCCTGTTCAAAAAACTGAAGGTTATGCACATGAGAATACCACTTGAATTAAGACTCTACTGAATCCAAAAAGCATCTTTAACTTGGCTTCTGTACAGAAGTTCAGAGTGACAATAGAAAATGAGTATCCAAGCCAGCAACATAAGACCAAAACTCACGTGGCTGATATTTTATTAGAAAATCAGATTTGGTGAGGATATTGTTCTCATCACTAGAAGTAAGATTCAAAAACATGACATTTAGGCAACAAGAGGTTCAGAGGATTGTGATTTTTAGTCAGGCTGAGGGATACTTTAGGCTGTAGTTTGAGTCCCGTACTGCTACACAGAAGTTCATTTATCAAAGCACATTAGCACATGCTAAACGCTGCGTTCAGCGAGTCCTAACAATATTTTAACCAGTCTTCTCTGAATGTATCCTCGGCAAGGTTTCACTCTAAATGAGCAAAGAAATGAGCACCCAGTCCTCCACACTTTTCCTGTAGAGATTAGTGCTTGCTTTGGTTCACCAATATCTGTGCAATAGGTTTAGGAGGCTTTTTAAGTCCCCAGCTGTCAACAGTAGGAGAAAAATAGTAAAATATGTATTGTCTGAACCCTTCTGCTGACCTTAGGTGGGGTCAATGTGGTTTTACATGATGGAAGTGTGGAGAAAGATAGAGGAGGAGATAATTTAATTTTTTTATTCTCAGTTCCACCCAGAAACTACATTGAAAAAAGGAATTTAATATTGAAGAATCAGTGTTTGTTTTGCTTATATTAATAGGGTTGTGTGCACTACAAAGTCTTTAATCACATGAGCAGACACAGTGGAATACCATCTTCACTAATTCACATTTCTGAATTAGCAGAGCACAGCACTAAGTGCTCCTGTCATCAAGATTTTGGGGATTTGTTGCACGGACTTTAAAAATCATTATTTCATGCTAAATATGAATATTCATTTTCAGTGGCAAAGCAAATCAGATTTAACATCCTTAAGAAATACATACATACAGTAACACTATTGCAGTGATACTCAGCTTCACACATCTGAATAGTGATAGTGTCCTTAAAATATTTCAGATGAGAAAGTTTTCATCATCCTTCACCAAAACCCTGCTTTATTCACTGTTCCAAGCCCTGGGAGTGAATTAGTACTGTGCAATCAGTGAAGATCTCTTTGCAGAACCTCACCCCATTTTTTTCCAGTGCTGGAAGGCAAATGACAATGGGGCAATAGTAGAAAAAGCCACATCCTGTGGCTGACTGAGCTGGATTCCATCTTTGTTGCCCCGTAAAACTGGGCAGATCATCAGACTCAGCACAGCTGGACCTCTTGGATGAGTTTCTCATATTCTGGGTGCCCAGTGCAGTTCATCTGTGGCCAAATTTAGAGAGATGCTGAGTTCTTACAGCTGTAGCAGAAGTCAACTTGAGCTGTGATTTGAATGGAAAAAGTGCTGAGATGATGCTGGATACACAAAAAGAAGACCCAAGAACAAAAACCCCAAACAAATTGATTTCAGATACCTGGGATTTGTGCTGGCTGGGGGTAATAAAGTCTGTTCTGCAAGGTGCTATGAAACGCAATGGGCTCTATGTTTGTGAAGCTACTGGTTACTCTAGAGAGTGCAACTCAGAAACAGAGTTAAAAGAAGACAAGTCTTGGATGAATGGATGGATGGATGGATGGATGGATGGACCCAAGTTCTAGTGTAGGGCTGCAGCAAATAAGGAAGTAAAAAGATTTATTGAATCAAACTGAAGCCCTTCCCTGAATACTGATACTGTTGTACGCATGTGCATGCGTCACTCCCTATATCTTTAGAGCTTGATTTTGTCACCATTATGTCCTTTTAGTGTTATTTGATTGTGTTTTCAGTGCACCAGTCTATGCGCATTCTTGCTCCAATAATACCAAGAGGCTTTTTAACACAGATTGTTGTGTCAGACTAAAACCTGAGCTATAGCAGGGATCAAGAAGTTGTGGTGCAAGCAGAATCAATGAAACCTGCTTCCCTGTGGGCCTGTGCACTGCAGTTGTACTCACTGATGTGAGACCTATCCGATGGTTTTTCAGTCCTGGTGCTCATAATGTCTCTTGTCCATATGGCTTCTCCCATGACTAACAGAAAATAAGTTCAAGCTGCAGCCTTACCTTCCACAGGGCCACCAGTACAATCTCTCACCCTGCCCAGCTGTTATATTTAGAAATGGATAGAACAGAAATTGCAGAAATTTGTAGAGGCTCAATAAGTACCCTTCTTTCAAATTTGGCTGACATTGCCTTGTAGGTTCAAAAATCATTTGTGAAATGAAAGGGTGAGAGAACATTCAGATGTGACATGATTGCATAAGCTTAATTCCCTGAGGAGAAAAGGGAAAAAGAAGCATGCAAAAGGCAGAGATTCCTTCTCCACTCTGACAAGTCATTCATCAGAGGACTTGTGGTCTTAAAGCAGAAATGGATCTTACCACTAATTCTACACTAGTGTGATTCCCCAATTGCAACTTTTACAAGAGTGTGACCAAAGGACAAAAAAAGCAGCTCCACACATCCAGGCTGATATACTTCACCCGAAAATGAATATCCATAAATTCAAATCTTGGGGCAAAAGTGAGTATAAATCTGGCAGACTGTCTAAACTGCTTCTTTGTGGGCATGTTGGTGTAAGAATTTCCTTTTTAGAACTACTGCTGTGTAACAGCCTTCCCTCACTTTAATCTTCTAAATTTTTCTCAGGAGGCAGATAGGAAAAAAGTATTACAGCAGCGTGTGACCCTTGAAATTTGCTTCTTCCTATCCCCCTCCCCAGAAATTCACACTTATATTGTAGGAGACAGAACTCTATTGTCCCAATTCATTCAAGTGGTGTATATGTTTCATGCTCTAAAATGAATGTGCATAAAACATTATGCACATTCAAAATTGTATTTGCATCAAAATAGAAGAGATGTCTTAAGCTTTTTTTTAATATCTGATGAGGAGTGCCCAAATTTTCTAAGTGACAACCTGATCCCCAGGACTCCTTTAGGGTGGAATGTATTGTTCATTAAGAAGGTGCTGTGTATGAGGAAAGAGAACAGAAAGAGTACTCTCCCATCTATTCATATTTTGAAGAGCTTTAAACAATTTCCAGAAATAGAAACAGCACCTGTTAAGGGCAGAAGTATAATTGTTTGCATGCCCTCAAACATTGCTTTACTGCACCACTTTTCATCTTGCTCTCAAAAGGATTAACAACTAAACACTGAGGATTAGACTGGTGCAAGGTTAAAAAAAAGGAGATCAGAGCAGGCTGGGCAGGCAGGGGTAGGGAAGAATGTTTATTTGTGGCAGAGTAATTTATAAGTCCAATGATCACTGAATTCTGTGACTGGTTTTGTTTGCATGGTGAATGAAAGCCGTTTGGATCTTTCTCTAGCGCCCTGCCAGTCTAATGGTGCTAATCAAGAGTTGCAGCTTCTTGTTTAGGGAGCAGAGTGTGATACTGTACAAAACTGTGCTGTGGGCCAAAGGACGTTTGTCTGTATCTGCAGACCAAGGGCTGTCCCCAAGTGTTGAGTTCAGCCCCTGCTGGGACAAAAGGTACCTATGTCTCTGATGTTGTTACAATTAAACTTCTGAGGAAAAGAAATAGAGCAGGAAAGAACTTGACAATATATTAAGTTTTGATGACTTTGTCTTGACTTTGTGCATATCCTTACACAGCCCATGAAAGTGCAGCATTGAGGTCTTAGGACGTGACCTTGTCATAACAAGGCTGGGGTTTTAAGCAGTCTTTAAGCGCTGGTGGGCTAGAATAAATACTTGGTGCAGAAACAGGTTGGTTGAAACAGCTCACAGGATCAAAAGCCTTTTCAAAAGTGTCCTTAAATAATGTATAAAGGAACACAACATTTTTTTAATCATATAGTAGTCAAGTTCTTTAGGCAGTTTCAAGATGGACATAGATGTTTTGATTGTACAGTCATTCAGACTTACAGCAGGAATGGATGGGAGCTGCTGCATTCAGCTCTCCCTTTGCCCATGCAGCACAACCTTTCATTGATTTACTGCCAGATTTCTGTGGTATGCTTCATAGGATTACTTAAAAAAAAAAATCAGAAGATTAAACTAACTGGAATTACAGAACTGGGAATGTGGGTGAGGTCACAAAATACCCTAAGTACAGTCTGTAGAAACATTTCGTTGCTGTTTAGGGGATGATGTGACCTCAAATTGTTTTTTGGGGTAGAAATAACTGTTTCAGTTGTGGGAAAACCAAAAGGACTCTCTAGTCCATTTAGTGGGAACTTTACTAAAATGCAAGGAACCAGTCCCAGCCCAAGTCCAGGGCCATGATTTGGTTGCTGTCAGGGCAGAGGATGGAAGAGACACAGTCAGCTCAGCCTCATGACTGCCGAAGGTGGCATAAGGAAGCTTAGGCTTCTAAACTCACATAATGCCTGTTCTGGGAATTCTTATGAGTCTTCCTTTTTCTATGGTTTTAACTCAGTATCTTCCCATAGAATCATACAAAAAAAAAAAAAGTTACTGCAATGGAATGGTTACAGTTCTAGCAGCTAAAAAGGAAGTAAAACAGTAAAGAAGATATTTCTGCTGATGGAGTAATGCCAGATTATACACGGCAACGTTTGGTCAGACATGCCCACAGCTAGGTGCACTTGTTTCCTTTGACATGAAATTCTAGAAAACCATTCTTTTTTTCATTAATTAAATAAGTTTCTTCAAGGGAAAAATATATTTTCCCTACCAGTTAATTTCCTTTGCATGTATGCTTTATTGGGAAGAAATAACCAATCTGCTACCCTGTAATTAACTGGATTATAGAATAATTACAGCCTTGTTTGCTTTCTGCAGATTACATGGTAATTATATTTGGTATTGCCATGAAAAACCAAGAATTTCTAACTATGTCATTACATGGTTATTTCTACAATACAATACAACTGTTTAATTATACATGCAGTTTGTTTACTTCAATGGAAAAAATTGTTAAAATAATGTCAATGCCTCAAAGTTTTGAACAAGTGCCAGCATATTATATAACATTTATAGCATTAGCAGGCAGTTGTGTGTGTGTTTGCAAGTGTGGATTTACATATATAGAGTTCTCCTTCATTCTTCCAGTCTCTCCTTTATACCCGAGGCACATGGTTCAAATTTTGCAATAGATACTAATACTCTGTTTGATACAGGGCATACTGGTCTTCAGTGCGCCCAGAAAAACTTGGTCCAGAAGCCACGAATATTTTCCCTAGTTCTGAAGACTAGTTAGAAATAGCCATGACAAAGGTGAGAAAAAGGGTGAATGTAGAGACATACTTCAAGCTGTAGAAGCTTACTTTTGACAAGATTTCTTGTCAGACTATTTGTTGGCGTAATATCCAGTTGCTAAAGGACTGAACTCTTCGAAGCTTCTTCCCTGAATTATCATTTGCTGCTAAATAAGCTTCTTTAGTTGGATCTTGTTAGAAAGAGTAAGAACATCAATGCCACATGTTCCCTGCAATGAGAAGACAGTGCCAACCAGATCCAATAAAGTTTAATCTGTCTTTTGTAACCACACAGAAAAGCCATGTTTGGTAAAGTCTACTCTTTTAAAGTTTGGATCTAGCATTCAGAGTCCTGATTTGTAACAAGGGCATGAGTGACTGGCAAATCTTTTCTTATCACCATGTCATGCCTCACTGATATCTGATGAACAAGGTAAAACAAAACCATGAAAGAAGTAATATGGGAGACAGTAAGAGTAATTTTTTTAAAAATATTTTTAGTGTGTTAATCTCTACATTAAAGCAGAAGTAGGTACAAAGTAGAAGTAGTTTGTACTGACTCAGTCACAGATTCTTCTAAAGAAGTAAATTAATAACTGAATGAGTCACATGGGGAGCTGTGGGCCTCTGGGCCCATGTGAACCGCTGGTCTTTGGAAGAGGCATTACTGGTGAAAGCTCTTCCTCTGCAGGAAGAACAGAAAGTCAAACTGAGTAACAACAAAAAAGTCCAAAACTCTTTCACTCTTTTTGAGACTGGCATCTAGCATACATTTTTTTCTCCTATAGTGCCCCAGGCATGAGAAAAACCCTTTCCACCAGCAAAGCTACACACCCACCAGCATAATAATATATTCATAATGCATCCAGTTAATACAACTGTATGGAACAACACAGTATTTAGAAATCTCAGAAGGACTACCAACATAATCATAATCTAGGTGACAATAAAGTGCCTCATGCTATCTTTATGTAAAGCTGTGGGATTTTTATTCATGACTGTTACCAGGGAATGAAATAAAAAGGAAAAAATTAGAGCATTGATATACCGTTAAAGTCAGTGTTAAATCAAGAGAATCAGTTAGAGTAGGACTAAGTCAGACCTAATATTATTTTTATTTCCCGTATATATAAAACTTTGATTTGAGAAAAAAGAATAATACTTTTCTTTAGGTTTATCTCTTGCATATTTTTCACTTTAATTGGTCACAGACTATTGTCATGTTGGGCGATGGCCACAAAGAAAAGGGGAACTAAGAGATCCTTCTAATCATTTCATGTGGCAACAAGATATTGGAGGAATACAGACATCTGGAAGAGACAGAAGTTGACATTTAGGCTGTGACTTAGAATCAGTAGATAAAATAGGATAAGCTGGGTAGATCCTTGAAAGTAAATACTTCTGTTAGATACAGCTGTGACAGATGAATCAAAGGATGGATTGTACAGTGAGGGTCAGAGAGGCTTTTAGGATGATATCAGAATCACTGCTGTTCTCCATCTTTATCCATTCTGGATCTGGTCATGCGAATCATTTGTGCCTTTTAAGTCAAGGGAAATCAATGGGAGTTCAGTCTCCAGGGGTCTTGCAAGACTGTGCCCTGAGGAGAGGTATATTTTATACTCCATCCAAATTAGTTTGAATTTGTTCTGTCTGGCAGTAGATAGCAATAGCTGCCAATGCAATCAGTGTCACTTGCTGCTGAAGATATAGCATGAAAACTCTGTCATTGGACAAGACATTTTGCATCTTGTTCCTGTTGCAAAAAGCTGATTTCAACACTAGAAAATTCAGCAAAGCCACATCCCAAGGTTTAATTGCAAGGTCTCTCACTGCGAGTATAGAGAGAGCCAGCTTGATAACCTTATTCCCTACCTTGAAACACAAAGGGATGGTTCAATGCTATCAAAGGGTACCTGGACCCTGCAGCTGTATATTAAAGCACTGACATTAAAATGTAGTTCTACTGTCACGTTTCTCTGGATGGTTGTTCTGGGATTCATACATGGATAGTGAAACTCATAAAGGAAAGAAGCACATCACAAATGAAGGTTGCTTATTAGTCATCGTCTGGGGAAAATGAAGTGAATGATTAAATTTTGCTACTTCACATTTCTTTTCTGACTTGCTGTTGCAGAGGATTCAGCACAGTGAGAGCTGCAAAAGCCTCCATGTTCAGTTCAAATGGTGTTTTGTGTTAGCATCATTATGTGCTGTAGCTAAGCATTTTGTTAACTTCAATATTGACAGACAAAACATTTTTCAGGTAAGTACAGCTGGTAAATACAGCATTGCTTTTTAAGACTGTGGGAAAATACAGTCATTAAGCTATCTTAATAGCAGAAAAAGAGAGCCATTATTTGCTGTCATTATGCGCTGTTTGCTAATTATGCTCATCAGGTGATAAAAATGAATAAGTTAATTTACTTTTTATTGTTCTGCCTGAAATCCTCAGAGATTCTTAGGGAAGTGATTCTTCTCCCTACTGAGTCTTCTCTTTCTCTACTTACAGCCTGGTATATTAAGGAACAAAGTATGAAGCTGATAGTGAGTGCTAGTTGGTTTTAATGGATAGCGTGGATTTCTGTCCATAGTGGTGGACTTGTCAGTGCTGGGTTAATGGCTGGAGTCAATGATCTCAAAGGTCTTTTCCAACTTAAATAGCTCTTTGATACTATTCTGTCATTCTAAATTTGCAAACAACAAATCCATAGATATTGCTAGGAGTCGGGATAGTCATTGTGCAGCTGAGCTCTAGCTCACCTTAGCTGAAAGCTTCACGTACAACCCATCCTTATCCAGGAAACAGTTACTGCTGCTGTTGCACTATATTCATGTGAGAAAATGTCTGGGGACCAGGCCACCAGCTCCCCATTGTTGCTATGAGAAGGTAGGGGTCAAAAGTTTTGGACACTAGATATTTTCTTTTTGTTTCCATCTCAGTCAATGGATGACATTTTAATCTCGCTTTCTTACCAGTTTGTCTATTTCTTCACCTGTAAAATACTTTTCCAACTCCAGGTGAATTGCAGTATGTAATGGCAGCAACCATTCTGTATATCTGGAGATACTGTTATTGAAAGTAGGCCACTGTCACCCGGATGCCCTTGGCTTCATTCACAGATATGGCACCTCTGCATTAACCTACTTCCCTCTTCTTGAATTTCCCTGTGAATGAAATGAGGAGGAGAATTTCATTTTTGACTCCTGCAAAGAGAGATTCAAAGTCCATTACAGTGTTGGGGTTGCCTTGGGAACCTCTAAGGAGGGATGAAGTTCAAACCCTGTCTGTCATGAAATCCGAAGGCAGAAGGCCATCTCCTCAGATGGTTTAAATCACTGTACAGCATAACTGTATCAGTAGTTTGCTGGCGTGTTCTACCCCCTTTTCAGAGAAATGTGTTTTAAATACTCTACTATTACTGTGGTTTGATTAATGAAATTCCAATTGAAAATGAAACACACATTTATTTACAGAGCATGGCCTGTGCATTACCAGGGAACATATTACAGTAGTAATAGAACTTAAAGAAAGCTACAAAAGTGTTTTCAGATCTTCTCATGTTTTGATTCAATCAACTGTAGAAGTACAAAGGGTGTTTATGTATGTGTAATAGAAAAAGCTGTATACACTTGGATGAGTAGTAAATTCTGATGAGCTTTCTTTTGTTCTATTATTTAAAGTATTTATAGAATTCATTTGCATTTAGCTGGATGATTCTCGGAATTTTGTTTGTGTATTGAAATGCCAATTCTAAATCACAAGTACATATTGGAGTAATAATATACAGTGCTTTTTTCTTAATGATTTTTCATTTTGTGGTTGAGCCAAGTATCTATATGGGTTAAAATCTATAATTCCCAGAACTGATAGACAATTCAAAAGGCTTAACAGACTTCATGCATCGCTTGCTATTGAAACTGTATATCTAGAGGAAAACTAATATATTGACCCTAGAAGGCCATTTACTGTTATATGAAATAAACCCATCTCTTTTAAGTCTATGGAGTGTTTATTTTGGTGGTTAAAAGGGAAACATGAATACTGTGAGCATTTGGGTTTTTGGGAAGCCCATTTTCAGATCCCAGAATAGCCTCTGTGTTTGATCTAGAGCTAAGTATTAGTTCCAATGGGAGCTCTGAAAAAATACCTATTGTTCCTGTGGTCATATTTATTCCCTGTAGGATGCCACTACCTAAGCATTTCAGAGGTTTTCTTCTATTTTGATGTCTGTGTGTAACACAACTTTTGAAGGGAAAAATAGAAGTTCTTCCTGTTTCCCACAGTTATAAACAATTATTTATTCAGGACTGAATTTTAAATGCATTTAAGTCCTTTAACAGTCATCATTCCAGTTGTCTAAAGTGACTGAACACTTCATAGGGAACCTTAGGGCAAAGAATAGGAGGGCAGTGATACATTTTTTTATCTCTAATATACTTCTCTAGTGTGTAAAACATTTCACTTGGTGGTAAGATATTTAAACTCCATGTAACAATTGCGCATCACAAGGAGATTTTTAAAAGCATTGAGAGCTTCAACAGCTATGTTAAAGTACCAAACATAATTTCAGACTTGAGAATCTTAAAGGTGCTATCACTATTCGATCAAACCTTATTGGGTTAGCTTTAACCATCAAAATAAATTAGTAGTTAGTGATCCTCGCTACAACATAACTAGAGATAATAGAATAAAAACAAGCACATGGAAATGCTGGAAAACGCTTCGTAAGAGCAAAAAAGCTGTGATAAATAAAGAAGCAACATCCCTATGGGAATACTGTAAGATTTCTTTTTTGATACTGTAAAGTGCAATAGACAATACATTAATAAATTTGACATCTTGCAAAAGACACAAATACCCTTTCCTTCCTAGATTCCTGAAAGAATAAACCTGATTATAAGAATATTTAACTTAAGATGCCAAGATACAGATATAGCTTGTATTCAAAGAACTGCTCTTAAAAACATTCTTCAATGGCAAACAAAAACAGGTAGAAGATGAAAGAGAAAGAAATCTCATTTTCCCAGATTTGTATGTGATGGCCTACAGAAGAGATGTCCAATACTGCCTTGGACTTCTCTCTGAAGCTGGTCCTCTCCTGCAGTGAAGTGCATGTAAGACAACAGCACATGTTGGTCAATTTTTGATGCTAAGTATCAGAGAAGCATTTAAACACCCACTTACCTTTAAGCAAACAGTGTAACTGTCTGAAAGAGACATTTTTACAACAGAAAAAAACCCTTACCTGATATCTGAGGCAGAAAATATCAGAACATACCCACTGGTTCATTTACAGACATGATGGAAAACATTGACTCATAGGGGACACTTGAGGTCGCCTATATTCTGTCATAGACCATAGATAGGTCCTATTAATTCTTCTTCAGTAATTCTCATCATAAAATGTCAGTTTGCATCAGTTCACTGGCACAGTGAGTAGCTTTCTTTGCTACCATCCACAGGAAATTTTCATTAATTTATGTACACTGATTTCCCACTGAAGTGTAACTTAATCTTATTAATTCCTGAAGGGGGTTATGTTTAGTTTCCATATGGACAATACAGCATATGCATCCCATTTTTCTGTTCAGAGGCATCTCTTAAAGGGGGAGAGAAGAAAGAACAATGATTTTAAGGGAAACATGTTTTTAAAATGGTGACATTTGTTTGTTTAGGGTTTTTTCCTTCTAGTTTGGTATATTTTTGCATGTGACAACTGTTATTTCTGTTGATATTTATCATTATTCTCCTGGTGGTCAAGGAAAACCTTCAAGACTTAAAAACACTGATGCTGTAATATATACTCTCTGAGGGAACTTTCTCCACTGCATTAAGTGGTGATGGAACGTAGCTATTAGAAGAGTAAATACACATCCTGAAGTGTTGCTCCCTATTTATCTTTCTAATATCAAAGGCTAAATCGCACAGGAAGGAAAACCTGCTGTAGGACATCTTAATGGAGAGAATGAACTACACGAGCAGACATAAAAGCAGAATGTGCTTGTCTTGCATCAGAGGATGAGTCAGTGGTGGCCTAGAGTCAATCTTCCCTGTACTCCTTTCCAAGCCCAGTTTGTCCCGTATGAGATGGTCATGTGGGCCAGTTATGGTGGGTGAAACCTCATTCAGAGTGCTCTGGCATTTCATCTGGAGAATACTGAGGGCTAATTTGGAAGAGTGTATTTGCCAGGGAGCCATGGTAAATGCAACTGATGAGGATGCGATTGTTTTGCCCTAATTAAATAATCAAAAGAATTATGCTTTTGAGAAAGTGTGGCTTGTGTATATTTGATTAGAGGAGTTATCATGATGGTCAATTATGGCATAAGGTTATTTTTCACATTACTTGTTTTGTGAGACTTCTGGCTATTTAGTATAAGCAGCAAAAAGATATTTCCTAGAGTCCTTTAGAGTGTTAAACATGTAGGATCATACATCTCAATTGCCTCTCAATGTGCACATTTTGTGCACATTTACAAAGCACACAAAAAATAGGAACTGGGAAAAAGCAGCGTGTCTCGGTGCTTGATCCAAGGTGTCAGGAGGCATGAAACCGTCAGACGGACACATCAGCAAGGTATGGTGCTGGCTGGGCTGGGGAGGTCAGCTGTAGATATCAGTGCTGAAACACTTTTGAAAATAACTTTTGACAGAGCTCATATAAATGTTCACACTGTTTGGCCATTGGTTGGTGGCAAATTGCTTGTAAATGTAGTTCTATTTTGTGTTTGGGAATTTTCTGCAAGCAATCTCTGAATTTGCTACATTCCAGAAACTCATCTTGTATATGCAGAGTTCGTTAACTCTTAATTCTCAGTATCAGTCAGCCATGGAAACCATGGAATGGTGCAGATAATGTTTATCCTCTGTTACTGGAGCACTAAGGTTTTGCCAAGCCAAAGTGAAGACATTCAAAGAGATTCCAATAAGACAGATAGTGAAATATTAACCTTTTGGTTAAATATCTGCCTTTTGGAAAAATATCCAATAATGTTTTCAGCGTAGGGGTGGGCAGAAACAGCTTGTATGAATGTTATTTTGAGAAAACGAAAAGGAATTGTCTTAAAAAGCATAGCCAAAACAAGTCCAGAGTTTTCATTCATTTCACAATGAATAGACCTAGCTTTATATTTCTACCCTGTTGCACCAGTTTTATTCTTTTTTTTCTATAGATGCACAGAGTTACAACAAATTTGTGTAAACTTGTGTTTTAGTAACTTCATATGTTTCTTCTCCAGGATGAAAAAATTCAGGATATAGATTTTTAAATTTTTGATTAATTTTGACAAAAATAGTTATAAAATATCAGTAGTTACAAGCCTCAAAACTGTTGTAATCATGTACTCAAGCTGCCAAAGGAATATGTACATTTGGTCCAAGCTCTTTCTCCATTTCCCATTTGTAAAATTTAGTTTCGGTGAGTAATGTATTAAAAAACACCAACATTAAGGAGGCCAGAGCAGTGATGGGTGACAGTAGGTGGGTGACAAGGGTGAAATCCTGGACTCTTAGGGCTTATGAGTGCAGCCCCATTTGATTTATGGAGTCAGACTTTCATTTGAGACTTGTTGCATCAGAATTGACAGAATGACACATTTCATGCCATATCTTATAGGGTTGGAACATAAATGAACAACCTAAATTTAGGATGAAATTACAAGAATGTTGGCTCCAATTTTTGAAATGCTGTATAACATAGTAAACTTCAGTGAGCTAGGCCTTAATTCTGACTTGCATTTAAATAGGGAACCAAAGTTTTGTGTTTCATTATCCATCAAAGGTATCTATTTGTGATTTAGCCATAATAATTTCTTTCTGAAACCAATTCCTTTTTCAAGAATCGCAGTGCTCAAGGTGCCCTAATAGGGTGCAACTATTGGATTTTCTAAAATAAGAAACTGGTTTTGATTTGGTAGGAGTGAAAACCTGTCTCAAGCTACTAACTTTTAATTTATTGGTGTTCTTAGCAGTCAAAAATGATTGAAGAAGGTTTGGTTAGAGAAAAATGAAAAATAATTTGTTTTATCCTAAAATATCTTTGAGAGCATTTAGCTTTCTATAGAAAAAACACACAATCTAAAAAGAGAAGGATTGCCATTGAAAAGATTAATTATAAAATTTATTATATCATTTGCAATTCAGCAGATGTATTTAGCCTATGGAATTACAAAACCCTGAAGAACTCAGTGAGAGCAAGACAGACCACGTGTTTGTGTGTGTGCATGAGCAAGGCAGAAAAACAGGGAGAGTGAGCCCAAGCAGAGAAGCAGAAAACATTCTGATGGATCTAATTTAATTTTATGTTCTGTTTTTATACTGAAGTTCATTTACAAGTGCTGACACTTTGCTGTGAAATGCCATGAATATGGGATCTGCCACAAATCAGAAGAACATTTTTTAACTAACTTTAGCTGTGGACGATAATTTGTTAAAACAAACAATAGCTCACTGCATTACTGTTGAATGCAAAGATATTACTGCACTCAGCTAAAATCAAATAATCTTTTATTTTCTATTCTCTCCAAACTAAGCTAAACAGTGGTGTCATAAAATGACAAATTACAGGATGAACATAAAAGCAGTGCCTTCAAAAATACAATAGTTATACAAGCCATCTATTGTTAATGAAGAATATAACGCAATTTGTCTGTCTGTAATACAATTATGCAAATCAAAGATGGAACTATCCTGAAATCTCTCTACATTCCAAGTCATTAAAATGAGATAATTTATCAAAAAGAATATTACTGATCATGTTTATGTGTTGCACATTAATCCTATTACAATAATGTATCTTTCTACTAATGTAATGGATTTGTGCAATCTAACAGAAAATGACTTTTATACTACCCACAATTACAAAAATATTCAAAGCATATCCATCCCTGCATAATAACATATGCCTAAGACTGTACAATAAACTTATTAAAACAAACAAAGCTTATGAATGTAACCTTCAAACCAATAAAGACAATGCTAAATTCAATTTTATTGCCCTCATTATTTCAACAACTTCATATATAATAAACATGGTGAGTAAATTACCTTAACCTTCTTTATGAAAAAATAAAATCTTATAAAAAAGTGTGGTACAGAATTTGAGAATTGGTTAAATTGATGCCAGGCATGAAGAACATGATAAAATCTTCCAAACAAACACATAAGCAGCAATCCATGTACTTGCAGTCCAAATTCTCTCTAAATCTCAGTCCTCTGACAGATATAATTTTAACAGGTGACAAGTCAATCCTTAAAGTAACAGCATCTTCTGAAATAGTTTCTTTTATCTGCAGTGAAGCATGTGAAAATGTCATGAGGTACATATGGGCATTCTTCCATTCCCATGAAAAGATAATATTAGGATTAAAAATTCCCCACACAGGGGTCTATTCAGAAAAGTCATGGTTCTACCTTTAAAAACTAAAAGATGCAAAGGAAAAAGCAGCATATTCATCTGTAAACTAACATCGTATATGTGTATTGTAATATAGTCACTAGGTGAGGAGCCGCATGCTCAAGAAACGTCACAGTGTTACTTATTTTCTCCCCCGAAATCTGGGCTGTTGTATAATGTTTGGTCCCATTATTGTATATTTTCACTGATTTCCCTTCTAGAGTTCAACCCATCTTTATTGAGCTGGGCTTGCTGCACTTTTTTCATCCGTAAAATGCTCCATTAGCTTCCTCAATAGGCAGTTCAATGTACTGAACTGTTTTCCTTCTAGCAAGTAGGTTTTTCTTAGATGCAAGATAGGGATTGAGTTAGTTGGCTGCAGAATTGATGCAGCTGCATACACTCCTCCTGCTAATCCTATCATTGACCCTCCCTGACATGCAAATCACCCTATGTTACCCATTTCACACCCATTTATTTCTCTTTCTTTGGAAGAATTCATCTCATTCCTCCTCTTAAACCAGTATATTCTGCATATTGAAATGAGAATATATGTTAAAAGACATACAGAAGAGGAGAAAAAAGAGATGGTGCTCATGTAAATCATGTGTTTAGTGTTTTAGTCCACTGTAGACTCAAATGTCACTGCCAATACCTCACATGTATGCAGTATTTAGAAGATCCTGGGGTTGCTGGCTGGAGTTGCTTAAAGTTCATTTTTGCCTTCCCTAATCCCTGCACTGCTTTCTGAAGGCTAGTCCCTCCTCTTTTCCAGAGCTGCTCAGTGGCTTCCTGAATTGACACCAATCTTGAAGGACAGCATATCCCAACTGGGCTCATGCCCTTACCCAGCCTGGGATTATTCTCCCTTCTGCCATACCCATTTCCCTTCAGTCTTGGAGGAGAGGCATTTGCAGTCTGGAAGCACCTGACAACTCAACAGTTGTCAGGAGGTGCTTTTAGTGATGAAGGATCTTCACTGAGATGGATAAAATGGATTTATGCTGCACTTTAATAACTACCTGATAAAACCAGACTGTTCTATTCAGGGCTTCTTGACCTAATGTACAAGACATAACACTTTGGTGTATGCAAAAGTGTGTTAGCCACTCTACAAATCTATAAATCCGCCCCTGCTGTTGCAGCTACAGTATCATGTTCAAAAGGATATGATTTCCTAAAATTTCCCTCTGTTCTATGCTGTGAATGGGATAACATGATCTCATGGATAGAAATTCTCCTTTTGAGACTGGCTGGCACAGGTCACTTCTTTCAGCCCCTGAGAACATTGGTTTTGTATGGCATTTGTAATATACGCGTTTCTTTATCAAGTGTCTGGGAGGTTTAAAATAGTTTTGGACTCTTTGTCAAAGCTGTCTAAAACAAACCTAGTAAACCTCCTGCACTTGGAAGAACCAAAAGAGTAAGAAGAGGACTGGTTTATTTGAAGGCTGGTAGGGGCAGAACCTTTCCTGTCACACCATTTAATACTGAGTTATATGAAGCCAACATACATCATGAGCACAGAGTTATATGAAGTCAAATCGAGATCCTGCTACAGTTCTTTTCGATCGATATCTGTCTTCGCTTCTGTCCCTCTTTAAAACAAATATATACTCTAAGGCAACTGATGGATGACAAATATACAGACTTCTGCTTCTGATACCAGTAAGAACAAAGCTGTCCTTTATCAGAGAAGGACCTTTTTCAGATATAACCATGTTTGGCACTTAGAGGACTTAATACTTCTGTATGTTCTGGGTAAGTATTAATTCAACCAGGCCTATATGACATGTGCAGACATAAATTTCAAGTACCTTAAGTAACCAGCCTGAAGCAAATTCATCAGCCTCAGAGCCTTTATGTCACCATAAAACCTGCATAAGGCGGGGTGACAGCTGGCCCTAAGGATCTCATGCGCGCTGGAACAACCCCTTTGACTTTGTTCCTCAGTGTTCATCATGACAATGCCAGCCCATTTGGATTCCTGCATGGCAAAGGCTTTCCACACATTTTTCCTTTCTTTTCAAATAAGTGGAACCTTGCCAAGGTTTTGGACTGAGCTGCTCATCAAACAGAATATTGAATGGATTTTAGCCTTGCTGGTTTCTGTAGAAATGCCTTTTTGCTCACAGAGCCTGTCACAGAGCTTCCGCTCAGCTCCCCCAACAGTAACATCATGTAGTGACTGAGGGGCTTCTTTGGGCATAAGGGCTTCTGCTTGCTAATATCGCTTAAAAACTGATTGAAAAAATATTTAAACAGCAAAAGATACAAAGCAGGTGTCCCCAGGGAGATTTACATCCCAGTCTAATCAGATCAGTTGAGTCCTGAGAAGAGGAAAGGGGAAAAGACAGGAAAGAAGACTTAAAAACTTAGTTACTATTTATTTCTGTGTATTTTTTATCATCTTGACTACCTTCAAACCTGCCTTATCACTGTCTGTGACACTTCCTAGAAAATGAAGGCAAATATTGCCTTATTTCCCACTTTTTTTTACACACTAAGCACTGTGAGATGCTCAGGTAGCACAGCAGAGGAGGTATTGAGGTACCTAATTTTTCCATACAGTCTAATTTCCCTGAAATAGCTTAGCTAACCTAGTAACAAGGTGCAATAGCCCTGCTGGTTGTGACAAACCCTCTGAGCCATTGTGCTTTTCGTTTACTGCACACTTGACTGTCTGTGTGCTGTGCTAGTGTGTGAACAGGCGTTCTGGAGAAAAACAGCACCAATTTTCCATACCATCTAAGGAACTCAATTGGCAGAACTGTGTGACAAATCAGGGCAGATTAAATTCAAGCTGGTCAAACTCTGCCATATTGACATCTGCACAGAAAAACTCCATGGCATCCCTGTGTCCAAAAAAAGGCATAATTTGGATCCCAGTCACAACACTCAGATGCAAGAAGGAAGAAATCCCCAGTGTTAAAGACAAGGGAAGACTCATTTTTGAGCAGAATGAGGCTGGGGCTTTTCTGCTCTGTTGAGGTTGTAATTACAGCCTCTCAAAACTTGCGTGACATTACTAATTTCAGAGAAAATGGGACATTGATATCTGTAAGAACACTCAGGGCTGGGATTTTGATTATAAACTCCATATATATCAGCAAATCAACCCTGTGAATATTAAAGTCATGTAGTATCTCTATATAAGTAATTACAGAAACTCTTCAACAACAAAAGACGAGAAGATGTAAATGTCACCTACTAAGGAAAATTTAAAGAGGTTAGTCAGATTTTAAGATACCTGAAAATCAAACTGACCATCAAACTGTGCCATGAAATTATGAAATTGGAATTGTTTAACACTTTCCAAAGAACAGCTTTCCTTGCTAAATATCTCCTGCCTACAGAGGAATCATTGTTAGATGGTGCCCTCCACTTAAGATACAGATCTTGTCACTTGATGCATCCTATTTTATTTCATATAGCTTTGTATCATGAAAAGACCCAGCTCTTTGCCTTAGAGATTTGTTTGTTGAGTGACTACTCTGTCTTTTGGGAAGCTAAATGTAATATATATTAACATAAAAGAGAGGCAAACAAGCCGGAAACACTCACTGCAAATAGGTGTTTACTTATGGTTTGTGTCAGCTTGTGTGGACAGCACGGTGCTCCTTGGCACAAAGTGTCAAAGCGTGTACTTATCCTACCCCACCAACCTGGAGCAGTGCCTTCACCATAGCTGAAGTTCCCAGTGAAACTGGAGAGGTGCCATGTGTGAGAGATGCACGAAAATAAAAAGGTGTGTCCTAGGCAAGCCTGTCCGAATCTATCCATCACTCTTGGCCACCCTTCTCCAGGTGCTCTATCTTTGTTGGGTATCTGGGTTCCTACAACGGATGCTGGGCATCTTCTGTGAAGTGCCCTTTAATGCCAGGCTCTTAGGATGCTCATTTGACTGAATTAGCCAAGCGCCCATGAGCCAAGCATTCATATGGGAATGAAGAGCACTTGCCTAACCTTTCTCTCTGTCCTTTGTCCCTCCCAGGAGGTTATTGCCAGCTCTTTCTCAGTATCAGGGGGAGATAAAGGTGCCTGGTACCTTGCCATACAAGACCTGAAAACTTCAGTTCACTGCAGTGCTGAGCTTTATTAAAAGCTTAAAACAAACTAGCTGAGGTTCTTTCCTCTTGCAAGTGATAATACCCCAACAGTAGGAATCACAGGAGAAAACTACTTATAAAGGATGTTGTGAAAGGATCTGTAGTCTGGGTGGCTTCTGCAATCATCTCTTGCTCTGCATAGGCAGTCCCTTGTTGATATGCTTAGCATCCCTTGACATCACTTGTGTTCTGGGTCTGTGGATGGAAATGAAGATGTTGTTATCTATCTGTATCTAATTTACAGAAAGCTTTCTAACTTTGTATGCCCAAGAAATGGTATTGGGGATTTGGTTCCAAATAAGGGTGGAGATGGGGAGAGAAGACAGAAGAATTAAAAAAGGGTTTATCTCACATAAATCAAAAATGTACAAATTCTCATTTAGTTATTTCTATTTGAGACTCTGTTAGCAGCAAGGTGTAAACATTACATATAGAGGAGATAGCAAGCAGAGGAAAAAAGTAAAAGAGTTAAATGATAGCAGTGATCAGTATTTTAGTGTATTCCTTCTACAATCTAATAGATACAAATAGAAAAGGCCAGGCACAACACAAATATTTCCTATTATGAATAAACTAAAGTCACAATGGAATCTGTCATGCTTGTGATATGAGAAATGGACAATATTCCCGAGCTGTTGCCATGATGGCACTTGAATGCAGTTTGCACTTTGTTTATGAAGCCGAATCAGAAACCCTTTTTCCCCTCCTCTCTCTCTCTTTTTCTTTTTTTTTTTTTCTCTTTTTTTTGGCCCAGCATGTGTAATTCTTCTTCATGGAAGCTCGAAATGGCTGTGGAGCAGCTCAATATTCCATTTATTTTATTTATAAAATAAATTCAAAGCCTGAAAAGATGAAGTAATTGACTTACTGGGATGACAGTTAAACCCACTAAATTTAATCTTATCCTCTCAAGTACAACATATCGCGCTTACAAATTATCACCCTGCACCAGACAGGCCTGCTCTCTTCACCTAATCCAAATGGAAATGAAGGCCTCTGTTATTGTATTATCTGACTTTACTATCAGCATTAATCCGGCTTAACTCACTTAATGATGCCACTTGTGGCACTATGAAGGCAGCAAAGAAGTCTATAAACTACTTCCATTAAAATGCAAATCTGGCCCACAGAGAAAATAAGTGACACAAAAGTAGGAGAATTCGGCCATACACTGTATTAGCCTCTTGCAGCACAGAACTGATACAAGTATAATAACTGATGCTGTGATTATTATTCTAGCTGTGGATTTCCAATGAAAGGAAGCCAGTCTACCACAGAACGTCACAAAAGTGCTTCAACAAGCCAGGGTATTTAATTTCTGAAGAGATTTATATTTTTTGTTGTCAGGAAATGAACAAATACTTATCAATGTAAAAACTGCTATCTTAAATCTTCCTGCCAGGTTTTTCATACTGATATTATTTGCACCCTATAACACAGGAAATGAAAATCTTCTGTGCCTTTCACATCTCCACTGTATCTTAAAATTCTTTAGTAACAGACTTGCTTCTTTTTTTAACCCCCTTCTGTAAACATAAAAGAAAACTTTTATGGATTAAGTATAGGGAATTACTAATGCCAAAATCCCAACCCCAAATTCTTTCTCCTGAACATTTCTCTTTGCTGTTAATTTAATTATTTTTTAAAGGGAATCATAACATCTGTTTTATGGAAAAGTCTGATTTAATTTTAGTGTAAAGCTACTCACATTTACCTCTACCCCTCTCCTCCCTCACACACCCACACATGCATGCTGACATATCCTGCCTAGTCACCCCTTTGTGTGAAAAATCATTAATGCCTCCATTACTATGAAAGAAATCCTAGTCAAAACACTAGGATTCAAGTCTCTTCCAATCTCTCTTGAATTCAATAGTTTCCTCTGCCTTGATAATCCTAAGACTTCATTTCTGGCTTTGGCACAGGGACAACATGCATATCTACATGGAGACATAGGCAAAGAGCTCCTACTGCTTAAATCAACCTTTTTTATACAGGCTTCGATAGCAAAATGTAAATGCAAGAATTTGGTCCAGTATATTTTATGTGCAGGATGTTAGATGTGCGATGCCCCCTCACTTTCCCTGGAAAGCTTATTACTGATAATATTACAATTAGAGATGGGGCCAAGCTCTGCAATTGCGATTCGTGTTTCAGTCTCGCACATGGGAATTTGATTTAGCTCAGTGTGCTGAGAGGAGTAGCAATGAGATTCAGGTTTGCATCGAAGTTTGGATGATGAATCCCCTCTGAGGCTGAAGAATGTTTTGATCTGGAGCCCTGGTGTGCTCTCTGACAAAGACCTATTCTCTCTCATCCCCACCCACACGCTTATCCCACCCGGAGCATGACTTGTTATTGGGATGGCCATTCAGCACCACACCGTTTTGCTCTGATGTTATATTGCTGAAATACTGCTAAATTGGCTTTTCTCTCACCTGAGGCCTGCACCGGTGTGATCTAATTGCAGCAGGCGTTGGATCTACCACAGCTCTTCTGCCTAGGACACACGTCGCTGACCTCAGTGTCGCCATCGCTTCGGCAATGGGCTGCTCAATGCAAATGAAAACATCCACTTTGAGCCTAAAGCCATGCTCTGTGCACTTACAGCAAAGGGGGTTTCCACTTCAAAGCGGCCCACAGCCCTGCAGATTCCAGCAGATTCCCTTTATAGCTGTTCATGGTTGCTGGGAATTGTTGCCACTAAAGGGTGGAGTTAACCCCTAGGGCACAGCATACCTGGAAGTCATGTTGTGGCCAAACAGATGCACAGTGCCACAGACATCCTGCTCATCTGATGGGCTGTGAGAAGATCTCAAAATGGGGAGCACAAGCAGATGCCAGGAGAGAGCCCAGAAACTGCTGGCAGGGGCACTGCCTTCCACCTGCACACTGCCTTGCAATCCATCCTCGGCACCTATGGGTTTCCATTCCCTGTGCCAAATCCTGAGCCGCTGTCAGCAAATGATTTACTGAGCTTTCCTCAGGGCTTGTTAGTAGGAAATAATTGCCCTATTTACCAGGGAACTGCCTCAACTCCTGCACAGCTTTGGTCTGAGGCCTTTACCTTCTGAGATGCAATGCTCTGTGTAAAAGCAAGATATCAGCTAGGTAATTTTTCTTACCAGTACACAATAGAACTTCAGTGGGTTAGCTTGGAATGTCATTTTAAAGCTATGGAATGACTGAACTACATCTCAATATGAATGCTATTATTTAAATTTAAATTGGGATTGTTTCAGTTTAGCTGAATGTGCTAAATTGAATTGGTGTAACATAAACAAACCATCAGAAGTTTTGAAGGGCACAGGGATTTTTAGTGATGCAGACTAGAGGAGTAGTCTGTGACACTTAAACTGCTACAGATTGTCTTTATCCTGACACTGTAAGTGACACAGGACTGGATTCTTACATTCTGTGTTTTGTTTTCCTTGCATCATGATGCATCTACAGCATCTTCATGCAGATGTCTTACAGTTATATCCAATATACTTTTCCAGAAAATGGGAGGGTGTTGGACTGGTTGAGCCTCCAGCTGAGTTTTTCTGTGCTTCTACTTATTCTAGTGAATCGAACAAAATAATTAGATATCTTATGAAATTTGGCCTTGTATCATGGATGATACTAAAGTTTTAACATTCAGCCTCCTAGGAAGTTGTCTGTATATGTTGAATAATTAGCACACTGCAACATCCTGAATACATAGTGGTATGGTATGCAGTAAATATTTTTAAATGTTATTGTATTCACAGGAGACATGGATTTTAGGTGTTTATACAAACAAATGCACATGTAGACCAAACTATACCAAATTTGTACATGCAATTGTCAATCAAGTTTGCATATGATTAATTCTAATTACAGTTGAGGAATCATCAAACAAGTACCTATGCAATTCTTTGTTGTTTTATTGTCATTGATACAGGTGTGATGATCTAGATGTAGTTATTTTATAGAATTTTTTATATATTTGTGGGAAAAAATAGACACATTTGAAGTTTTTTTGAGGTCTGAAACAGAAGCACCAAAATTCAACTAAATATCAGATAACTTTAGTTTAAATATGTTAACCAATTCGATCATTAGAGATTATCTAATTCATACCTGTGGAACAATGGGGGCATTGTGTGAACTGAGAAGTGAGAGAGAGAGTGATATACCGTAAAAGTGATCTCTCTGGTCTGTAGGGTCTTCAGATGCTGAAACCAGCCTCTAAATGGAAAGACTGTTTTCAGCTGCAGCTTAAATGTAACACATGCATTTATTTATGAGAGTATGATTAAGCCTTGACCTGATGAAACAGCATGAATAATGAAATGTAATTTCTTTTGGAAAGCTCTAGATCAGACCAAACTATGTAGGTGTTTTTGTGGGGTGGGAAGCATGAGACTGCAAAAGGTAGAACTTGCAGCTAGAAACCTCAGCCAGGGGAGCTCCTCCAGTCCAACTCAGTTTTGACCCTGCCCACACTTTCTTTTCAGGATTTGTATCTGGAAGAGCTGCTCAGAATGCTTTTAATAGAGAAAAATAAACGAAGGCTTTCTAACCAAAATGAAATATCTTGCCTGAGTTTTCTTCTTTTTTATCATTCTGGCTTTATTGCTTTCTTTTTTCACATCCTTAATTTAAGATCATATTCAGCTATTTTTGTGAGTGTGTTTATACGTATCCTATGATTTTCTGGTTTTATTACAGTGTCAAGTGTTTCTTAGGCACAATGTTGAACTTCACTGACCTTTCAAAGTTTTATTTCATAAGGTTGGGTTTTTTTCAGAGGATGGGAATTCCTATTTTTCCCAAATCTATTGTCCACAAAATGTACTGAGCAAGTCCAACAGAAATATGATTCAGTGTAGGGGTCACTAAAATATATCTCTAAGCAGAAGAGAAGGTGCTGGATTACTCAAATCTCCTTACCAGCATAATTCCAAAGTGTCAGGGAAAAAACCCTCTTTTTTGCTCATAAAGAAATTTTGGCTCTACTCTTGTGTAGCTATGTTATTTCTTCTGTTACTGTCCCCTATTGGCATAACTTTTGGGTAGACAATTGTTCACCGTGTGAAAGTTGCTCATTCATTTCTTTCAGAGGCCACTGGACAAGAGTCAGCAGGTAACAACTCACTGACCTAAAGACCTACCCAGGCTCAGATAAATGAGCTCAATGTGAAAGGCTAAAAATCCCATTACCAGACCTTGAGCCATCCTGTCCTTAAGCAATTTTGCAATTTTTCTAGGAAAGAAATAAATACAAGTTGTGGATTAGAAGACAAATCAGATAAACCAGCAGTGAACCATTCTTCAGAAATAAAATTTCTCCTGTATTTTTGCTTAGCTGCACTCCTGATGCAACGAGATGGTACTTTTAATGGATGCATGGTCATTGTGCCCTGAGTGAAATCAAGCCAAAGACTGAGGCCATAAAGCTTGTTTTACTACCTTGGCAATGATGCCTATCCTAATTTGTTAATATTCTTTTAAAGTTCTTCATACAGTAGGTAGCAGGAGAACTTGTTCAGGAGACTACAACCAAATTTCTTTGAGACATGATTTCACCTCTAGCAAGCCTGAACTTTGCTCACCATTTCTAAAATTAGCCAAACTATATTTTCTAACAAGATCTGGGAAGTATCTGGATATCTATAGCTTAATATAAGATCTACACCTCTCAGGGTTCAGGACTCTTGGCTATATGTGACTAGAAAACTCTTATGCAGACTCATCTTCAAACCTCACCCATAACCCAATTTTTAAGGGCCTTAAAACTGAGGAAAGACAATCCCTCCGTGTACCTAGGAGAATTAACCTTCAAAGTAATGTTATTTTTTTGTTGGTTGGTGCTGGGAGTAACCTGTATTTCTGTCTTCTCCTGAGATCCAATTGTTTGTGTACAAATCCAGAATTCACCTGAGCCCAATGGAATTCAGGCCACCTGCGAACCATTCCTCCCCTGTGCTATCAGGGCCCTTCTGAAAAAGGATCTCAAGTTGGTTTTTAGCTGTCTGATGTTGCTGCTGCAGAAGCAGATGGGACAGATAAAAGCTGCCAGAGCAAGTGCTGAGAGTGCCTTTTCAATTAAGCGATGAGAACGGGCAAGAACTTTGGCTGTGAGCTCAGCCCTGCAGCCTCTTAGGCTGAAATGAGTCACAGGGAGAAAATTGAGTATATTTTTATATATATACATATACACACAACTCGGTGAAGTTCAGCTGAAAATATATTACGTAGTTGTTCTGGTGAAAGAGGAAAACAATACCAATTTATTTAGCTCGCAGATTATTATCCTTTCTAAGAATTAATGCAAGCATTGCTTATGAAACAAACAAAACAGGAAAAAAGTTTATCTTCTGGAAATGGCAATAATGAGATATTTTCAGGGGGGTTTTTTTTGGTTAGCTGAAGTCACTTATCTGAATGCACCACGAATTGAATAATCCTGCTGATTAACCTAAAATTTAATTAACTAAAGAAAAAAATCATTTTGCTCTTTCAAATATTTAACTTCCTCATTATGTGACTAAATATTTTTTAAATACTATGGGTTTTTTGAAACCTTCTTTTTGCATCTTGTGGAGCCTGGCTTTTAAACTATTCAGTCCCCTAATTCAATCACACTGATTTCAATAGAATTTAAATCTCTAGGCACTTCTAAAAACCCCACTAGGCACTTCATCTTTAAGCACCTAACTACCTCTAAAAGTCTGGCCCTTGATAATTTTAGAAAATGGTCCTTTCTATCATGCAGAGTTTCCTGCTAGCAAACTGGAAAAGTAATTAGCATATAGATGCATCCCTCAGACGGTAGACTGGGTTAAACTGGATTTTTCTACCTTTTAATAACCATTGGAAAACAACAAGGAATTAATTGGTTTGGAAATGTGAACTGATGGAAAAAGTCAAGCTACAGAAAAGTTATTAACTATGCAACACTGAGAGTCCTTAAAACCATCAGTTAATGAAACAGAGAGAAGAATACATTGAGTGAGAATTGATTTAGAAGTGAAGAAGACAGATGGAAAAGGAATTGCGCTATAATATGATGAAGAAAATATTTCTGTCTCAGAGACTGCAGTAGTCACTGCTGTAGCTGTAATAAAGTGAGAATAGTGGTCCAGGGAGCATATCCGAGATGAAAAGAGCCCCTTGGCTGTGGTTCTGTGCTCCTCCAGCACATCGCCTGCTCAGGGCAGCCTCCCCAGGATTTACCACAGCCCAGCCAGCACAGTGCCAGGTGCTCTGGCAAATGGCAGTGAAAAGTCTCTCCTGGCACCTTCTCTGATCCTTATCCAGCCATGTAATGCACCCTACAATGCCCCTTCAGCCATTCAGGGGTGCCAGCAAGCAAGGGAGAGAAACTCTTCCACATGGGTGTGGGGTGCCCCAGTAGTGAGACAAGACATGTCTTTGAAATCTGTGGATGAAAAATGCTGTGTAAGAATGAGGATTTTTTTTATTATTATATAATCCTCACGGGCAGATTTTGAAATAGCTGCTAGGAAGTGTTGCCTATTCCCAGTTTACATGAGATATCTTTAATCATATTCTAGTCAGAGAAAGAAATGACTGCAAGAGGAATTATAAAACCTCTTCCTTGTTTTCATCTTTGCTTTTCCACTCAACCTCACATGAGAGAGAGAGAGGAATCTGCAGCCCGACTGATTCTTGACTGACCAGGATTGTTCTAACACAAGGGAATAATTACAAAAGACACATTTTTACTGCAAATTACCCCCAGGTTAATTTTTTTCTTTGAACAGAACCCTGCTGTCACAGTGTAAAGTAAATATTTTTATGGTTGTGAGCAGAGGAAAAAAAAAAATCTTTGTTTTGGTTTAGTTGTGTTCATACTCTAATGAGATAATTGAAAAAACAGTAAGTAGGAAAAAGCTTTTAGTGCAAGTATGATATTTTAAGTACTGGAGGACTTAAAATTTCATGTAAATAGAAATTAATGTAATAGTAAACAAAGCATAATGTTTTATGTAAATGTAATTTTTGTTTGTTTTTCAGAGTTTTTAAGGTTCTTGTGGAGCTAAGGATGAGCCAAACTGAGGGTGCATCACTCCACAAAGTACAGCACGGGATGTGTGTGCCAGGATCACCTTAATGAAAGGTGCTTATTGCCATGCTCTGTCACAAAGCCCAGGAAATTGTAGTCCCATGGGATTGCACATGAATCCCCTCCACATGTGTGAAATGGAATTTCCCTACTGCAAGGTGCAAGAGCTGGAGAGAACAGAATGGTATTGGGTTGGACATCTACATTCTCCTCTCACCCTTTGGTGCAGTCCCGGTCACAGCCAGCAGGGACGCTGTTGGCTCCCGGCCGGGCAGGGCAGGTGCAATGACTCCCGTGCCCCTGCAGGGGGCGCTGTGGGGCGAGGTCAGGTCTGCGTCACGAGGGGAATGGCAGACAGGCTGGGCAGGATGGCGTGAGCAGGACGGGCTGGGAGGGAGGGTGAGAGTAGGACAGGCTGGGCAGGGAGCTCAGAGCAGGGAGATGGAGCGGCAGGGTCAGCCCACCCGGGCTAGCTGGCAAAGGGTGGCAAGTCACTCACATGTCACACACATGTCCCTCACATGTCCCTCACATGTCACACGCATGTCACACATGTCACTCACATGTCTCACACATGTCACTCACATGTCACACACGTCACACACATGTCCCTCACATGTCACTCACATGTCGCACACGTGTCACTCACATGTCGCACACATGTCACTCACATGTCACTCACATGCCACTCACATGTCACTCACATGCCACACACATGTCACTCACATGCCGCACACATGTCACTCACATGTCACACTGTCTTGGTTTGAAAGACAGGTGTCTGCTAAGAAGGTGGGAACCTCTCTTAGAATAGAGAATGTGAACCCCCTTCCCTCTGAATTATTATAACTTTGGCATCAAGGCATGTCTGGCAAAGATATGGGAAAAAGAATAATAGTTCTTTACTAGTATCTATAAGGAGGTAAACAATCAATAAGCACAGTAGCAATAACAAACAAAACCAAAAATGCAGTGGCAGATGTCCCTGGGCAGCCAGGCACTGTCCCCTTTGGTGCAGTCATGGTCACTGCCAGCGGGGGTGCTTTTGGCTCCCGGCCGGGCAGGTGCGATGACTCCCGTGCCCCTGCAGAGGGCGTTGTGGGGCAAGGTCAGGTCTGTGTCACGTGGGTAATGGCAGACAGGCTGGGCAGGGATGGCGTGAGCAGGACGGGCTGGGCAGGGATGGCGTGAGCAGGACGGGCTAGGCAGGGAGCTCAGAGCAGGGAAATGGAGAGGCAGGGCCAGCCTACCCGGGTCAGCCAGCAAAAGGTGGCAGGAGCCACCAATCTACATTCACCAATCTACATTCTCAGACCTGCATGAAAGAACAAAGTCTTTCACAGAGGTAAGAATTTTTGAGCTTTTACCTCTGGACTAAGTCCAGTTTTAGCCCGTAGGTGCCTGGAGGGCATGAGCTCACCTCTGCAGTGCTTTTGCTACATCAGCCTCATCTAAAAAGGAGCCTGTTTGTGCCCTCAGAGTTTGTTCTGTGTTGTGAACTAAGATGTGGTAAGTCACTACATTTAGAAAATCTCCTTTTGAAGTTTCTAGATCCAACTGAAATACTAATATAGACTTACCCCACCCATGGCCTGTGGGAAGTAATGTAATAAAGTAGTAGGACTTCAATGACCCTTGTGGATCCCTTCCAGCTCAGGGTATTCTATCATTCTAGGAAACGTGAGCTACTGCCTTTATGGAAATCTGATTTTCTCTATTGCAAGGTGGTGTGGTACCTGATACTTTCAGGCAGAGGAGCACAAACGCCCGTATTTCTATGAGATGAGAGAACCAGAAGGTGAACACAAATGAGTTTGAAAATGATGAAATTATTTGCCAGTAAGGTCAGCTCTTAATTTAGTTTGTACTCATCTTCCAAATGGAGAGAGATGCATTTCTGAAATCCTTAATGAAGCACGAGTGCTTGCTAGCTCTTACCCTGCAGGAAAGAGCCAAAGGCAGCATTTCAGTAACACTGGAAAGCTTTGCTGTGCAAAGTCTCTCCTTGTGCTTACCCAAACTGAATAAAATTTTTCAATGTGAGCTGAATACCATTGACTTTCATTCACTTTTGAGAGAGAGATCATGGCTTTTATTTCTGAAATAGCTTCTCCTGGCCTACATTTAAAAATGTAGTGGTTCATTTTAAGGATGTCAATGCTGCTGAAAGGAATGGTTACATAACTTCCGTCCTTGCGAAAGCTGGAAAATTAAACATCTTTGCTTATGAACTAAAAGCAAAATAGTTGGGGTGATAAATACAGACTTTATAGGGAGATCCACTGGATTCCTGTGTATCCTAATGGTTGTGGAACTTCCCTTTCTGCCCCATGACAAGAAGGTCCCAACCCAGTGAAGCACTTAAGGCTGGGTTGTGCCTTGGATGGGACTGGCACTGCTCACAGTGGGTAAAACTTGGCACACACCTGTACTTTATTGGCTTAGACCCAAACTGAGTAATATGAACATAACACTGTATTCGAATTCACTATGTTCAGTTCTAAGTTTTGTATTGATCTGGATTTTGAAGCCTTCACTGAAGTAACTTTTAAGTTTCTTTTTTTTATAAACACAAAATGAATTTGGTATAGTTGCCTCTTTCACTCAGAGATTTGAAAATACTTTAAAAATATGAATGTATTGATCTTTCACTATAGGAAGAGTAAGTAGTCACAACTCATAAAACAGGTGAGGAATCTGAAAGTAGATGAGTGGAGAAAAAAAATCTAACAACAACTGAATGGAATTCGAAAACGAATTTGTCTTGATTGTATTCCCATCTGCTTTGGGTTCAGTTTCATTAGGTTTCTTGGAAGGGAGCTTTTGCCAGGAAAGTTTATGAAAACACTGTTTTAGTCAGAGTAGTTGCAGAAATTTCATTTTGATTTTGTAATCCAGTTTCCTTTTTATGAACTTTTTCTTTACATATAAACATACGTATTCTTTACATTCCTCTTTACATAGGCAAATATCTTGAGTTACTTGTATTGCTTAGCCAGATTAAGAGCTTCTAAACAAAACACTGCACATATATTGGTTACTGAAATCTTTCACAGAAATAAATTTAAATACATTGTGGTCTATTCTTACCTAACAGAGGAATGTACAGAGAGGCAAGGGGCTTCATGTGCATGACTCATTTTTTATTTACTGCCTTTATTGCTACAGAATTTTGCATTTAGAGGAGGAAACAGTGAGGGAACCATAAGAAAAATCCTCAATAAGGATTAGTGCAGGATAGATAGGGTTTTTTGGTCATTAATAATATAAAGGGATGACTTTTAAAAATTTTTTTTAAGGGCAGAAAATGATTGAAATGTCATTTGTACATATGTTAAGTTCTGGAACTCATTGCATATGGGTAACATTAGAATAACATAACAACAACTGCAAGACTTATTGGTTGTATGTGGAAAGAAAAGCTGCAGCCACTTGAAATAGGAAGACAGTATACAGGAAGAACAATAATGCTCACCATTAAGCATTGGGCTTTGGAAGAAGATTCTCTCATAAGCAAGTTATTGCATAATTCTCTGTTATGGGAGTTTCACACCTTCCTCTGAAACATCTGGTGCTAGAATGCAATAAAACACTAAATGAATTTCTGACCTGATGTGGCAGGACAATCAATAAAATTCTTTTATTAGCTAGCTCTAGTTTTAAGAACTTGTCATAGTAACAGCACGCAGCTTTGCAGAATGCTAACTTGTAATCAAACATTCAATTTATTTTGAAAACTAAATTTTTCCTGCCTTATTGCACATTTCCTCAAGTCTGGGGAGATTAGCCCATCATGCCTTACCATCTACCACTAGAGAAAACATAGGCTCTTGGGGTCAATTGTTTAACATCTAATGGATGCTGGGTAGGAAATCTATAGAGGTACAAAGCACCTGAGATGCAACCAAAATTGCTTTAGACGGAGTAGCCAGCCTATGGTTCAAGTACAAGGTCTTCAGCCATGCCTCTTTCCCCTAAACAATAATGCTCTCAGTGTCCTTTCTGCCACCCTACAGTGTCACAATCCCTGCTAGCATTCGATGTCAAAATACAGTAATTCCTAAACTTCTGATAGGTATTCCAGTAAATCCAGTGTGGGAATGCAGTGTCCATCAGGTCACAAAGTCAAACCTACCACCCATGTGTGAGGCATGCATCCAATACACACGCCAGGTGATGCCTGAATTTTTGGTGCAGGACACTGTGCAGAAGGTTTGCAGCTCTTGAGGTGCTTTGTGCCCCCACCCTACCAGAAACGCTGGAACTCCATTGGTGTGGCCAGGCTCAGGGGAGGTTGATGCTGCTGGAGGAAAGGCCAGGGTGTCCTGGAATGGTCTTGTGGGTCTGTGAGGCAGTTCACAATGGGAGTTCCAGGGCTCTTTCACAAGCGCAGTATCACAGCAAGGTAAAACTCAAGCACGTTACCTCATTGTTTCAGTGAGATGAAAATGAAACCCCTCCTGAGAGTTAGGAAATGCCTGACTCTGATATGACACCTCTGGTGAGAAACCCTGAGAGGTCCAACACTGTGAACCCTCCCCATGCTCCTTCTAAATGAAGCCATGTTGTAAAGCAATGCATTTTGATAGCATGGCTTGCATTTCTCAGAGCAGCCTGAATGATTTTTTTCCAAAGAGTGCAGCAAAGTGTTAATATTATATCTCTGTGGGTTTGAATTACAAACATGTCTTAAGGCACACCAAGAGTATTGAATCAAATGTAAATGTCTCTATGAGTAAAGGAAACATGCTCATGTATCAGGAGGATTTCTTTTTTGCTGGGTAGCACAAAAAATCAACATGATTTTAACAGCCATATTTTCATGCAAATGGACTGTAGCCAGTCTGAAGATATTCCAGGAATCCCAAACCTTATGCACCACCTCTGAAGTCATCTTCATATAGAACAATATTTAATTTATCATTAATTAGTAAATTGCTGTGTGAAAGCCAGCAAACTATCTTGGCTGAATTGACCAGCACAAAGATTATTCTTCTGAAAATGAGCTGAAATTCATACTGCTGGCAATTTCCATGAAAATAGAACTGCCTTTTGTAGCTTTTATTTTAAAATAAGAATAAAATGATGCCAAATTACAGCAAATAAAAGAGATGAAAAATCCTACCTAAAACAGATAGGAAGAAAATCCCAACTTGTCCCAGCAAGCTAAATAGACATTTCTTGCAAGGAACTATTTGAAACTTGAATTTATTTGGGACTATTTAGAAGATACTACTAAGTGTAAACCCCTTCTCATTGCATCTCCTGGAAGTCAGGGTAGATTTTGCTGTATGAAATCTTTTCCTCTTTGAAAGTCAATGACTGGGGAGAGGAGCAGTGGGGAGGGGGAGACTTGGCAGACTGCCACCATCCTCTTTCATTATTTCAAATGTTACACATCCCATATAAATCTGCATTTGCTTGGTTTGCCACCGTGTATGTCGATGCAGGAATGATTGTTATTTTATAGTTATAAATAATATATGTGCATTCACAGACATTTCAAATATTTAGCTTTTTTGAATTCTCACTTTTGCATACTTTCCCCTCCCTACACTCACCCCCTGCCTTCGTGTCTGCTACCCAGTCAAAATAAAAGTCTCCCCCATCTCTATCTCCCATTGTTTTTACCGTGGTTGATTGAATGGTGTGCTAGGTTCAGTGAACTTGGTCTTGGCTACTGCTCCACCCAGAAACAACCTTCTCTTCTAAGCCAATTATCATATGAAAGCTACTGATGTCGTTTTACTGCAGCTCTGCTTCATGTTTCAGAATTGAAAGTGGCATCATGCAGCCCACATTTGCCCAGTTGCAGGGAATAACCCTTCTCCATTCCTACTTTTTGCCCTATTTCAGTGTAAAATATTGTCTCCTTCCTTTTATTTGCTAGATCGGTGTCTTCAATAAATAATTGCTACTTCAGATATGAAAACAACTTTCAATCTGGGATTCTGGTGGTGTTAGAAATATTATTGGATCATATGGGACTTACCCTCTGAGGATGAGTTGGTTATTGCAGACAATGGAGGGAGCTGGTCTCTTGGAACTTTAGAATGATGGAAGTCTCTTCAAACAGAGTTTCAAACAGAAAATTTTAAATTTCAGCACAACACAACAGTACAAGAGAGAGTTTAATGTGGTATAAATTTTCAATGCTGTTGTCTGACGTCACTAACTAATGGTCTGCCCTCAAACCTGGTTATGTAGAAACATGAAATATTTTTATACATTGAACACGTGCATGAACATATATGAATATGCTGTTGGTATTTTGAGAGGTTAGTATCAAATTAATTTGTCCTTTGTAATAGTGTCTGAGTGTCAAGAGAGATTCTTTGTTGTCATTCCATGTTTAATAGCCACATAGCATAGGTACAAAATCTCACCCTGTGCCAACACTAAATGCAATTTGAATGCATATTAAAGAGTAAACCAGTTTTCTGATGTTGAAACAATAACTTCACAGGAACAAGTATAATTTAAATTATGAAAAGCATTTGTCTATGTTTTTTTCTTAGATTTAATCAAAAGATACAGTATATATCAAAACTTCTAGCATTCTTATTTTTTATCACGTTTATTCTAAAAAAATCTTCACAAGAAACTACAAATGTTAATAGCTGATATGATTAATCTCAGTAGCAGGAAATGCAACATGACTGCCTTAACTGGGGGTGTAGGGGAGAGGACACATCACTTCCGAAAGAAATACTGGGTTTTCATTATTTTTATGTTTGTTGTTCTCACAAAAATGGACCCAAGTGTTTGAAAGGATTATAAATATGGTTGCAATTTGGCACTGTGAGCTGGTTGCAGCCTCGGTGTGTGTTTGTGTTTCTGCTCATGTATGGAATTTGGCCAATTACAACTCCGAGTTGGTCACAAGCAGCCAAATGGCTTTCCGTTTTCTTTTGTTGTAGCTGCGTTCCCTACAGGGTAAAACCTTTCAGGCTTTACTTCAAGGTACAATATGCTCCTCTGAGCAGATAAATTATTAAAATGCAGTGTCTGCTTGTGAAAATTCCAGCTTTGCAAAGTTATGCTCATCTGGACTCCAAGAAATAACCATTCTATGCTTCCAGGTCTCTGTTAAGCCAAGACGTGCTAATTTTCTTTTAACTTTGAAGTTCTGATGGTCTTAAGGTGTTTAAGACAAAAGTGGAATCTGCTTCACTGTGAAGGATTCAACGTGCCTGATGTGGTTAATCTGGAAAGCACTTCTTCACTAGCATTCAGAGTGGAGTGATTAGGTGTGAGAGCCCATCTAGTATTTGGGTTTATGCATCATCACATCTTATTTTAAATATTATGAGACAGCTGGAATAGGCAAACCATCTATTTTTTATCACAGAACTGTATCTTTCACTGCTTGGCTGCCTAAACAGCTGAGGTGTGATAGGCTCATTCGTAAGAGTGGGCCCCACTCCATCACCAACTGAGTGCTGTCCATTCCTGCTGGGGCCAGGCAGAGCTGAGGTTACAAAGCCAAACAGGTTCCTGAGACAGCAAACAAAAGTGCCAGACTGTCCTGAGGTCCTGATGGAACCCAAAGGCCAGTATGAACTGCAGGTTTGTGTAAGCAGCTGCCTCTCCTGTTTTCCAAATCTTCAAAATTGTGCTCTTTGCCAGGTTATCTGGGTGTTCATCTTTCTGTTACATCCTAGGTCATTGCAGTTACTAAAGAAAATGTATATTATCACTTGGAATGAAATATATGTTCACATACAGGGTGAATGTATGGAGTGAAATATGTGTGTGTGTACACAGCACATACTGAAACAAACAAGCTAAAAGGAACATTTTGAGACATTTGAGAGTGTTAATATTGATTACTAAATAGATTAAGAGACAGCTACAAGAGGTTTTGTCAGGAGATCAAACTTTACCTGTGTGACAGTGTTAATAGTACGAGACATGAACATTTATCAACAAAACAGTTTCAGCTGCTTGGCAAAAAGCATTGCATCTCTGAAGTGTTTTGTCATACAGCTTCTCCCACCTAACAAATCATGGTGTTGTACACTTAAACTTGCTCATGTCAGAGAGAAGAATGTTTCCAGCAGGAGGCTGCAAGAGTAAAATTCTTGATTAAGGACTTCTTCAAAGATATTTTTTATTTAGAGTGCATAATTATCACATTGTTTATAGAAAGGTGGCAACAAGAATGTTAGAGCCAGCTGGCTTGGGTCTGTGGTCCATCTGGCCCTTCTTATCTCATGCAGTAAATGGCTGTACTAGACTTTACATGTGAATATAAAACCTCAGCTCAAGAGATTTCTTCTCATACATTCCCTTCCAACAGTACGTGTTCAGTAACTTCTCCAGGAGAGGTATGAATTTGAGACCTGAAGAAAATCAGTCTATGCAAAAAAAAAAAAAAANAAAAAGAGTGATAAGTCATTCCATGTATATCTGAAAAGTTGGTTCAGATGTATGTCAGAATCACTGATGGATACCTTTAGGTTTGATTAATGTGAGGATTAATGGAATCTTTTGTCCTAAACCTTCTGTTTCAGTCCACACTCCACTTTTCAGTCCACACTGTAACATCTGTGTTAATAACAAAGAAAGTCTTCATTTTCCACAAATCTTGTTGAAGTCGCTCAATGAAGATTCCAGTGAAATAAACCAAAATTCAACATCTGCAAAATAATTTTTTACACAATCAGGATCTGTACCAGTTTTTAGAGTAAAAATTTAAAATATTGGTGAGCCAGAATATAATTTATCTTGGAATATGTAGTACTGTTGAATGATAGTGTCTTACTGACAAATTTTGTTATTTGGGAGATTCTCAAGGCAGGTGACAATTGGGGAATGCAACAAAGAGCTCCCTATCTCCCTGATATTATCCCAAACAAAAAGAGTTGGATTTTGAACTATCAAAACTGTTGTTCTTTTAAAATGACATTTTTGTTCTCATAAGAAATTCAGTATCTTCTTATTATTCTAACATTGTAAAAACATTATTTTTAGGATATTTTGATAAAATTCTCATATTTCATCTCTCTTCCCAGAATTTTATTTTGAAAAATTTTTAAAATATTTTTGTCTTCTACAAGATGAATATCCTACATTTGAGCAGTCCTATTCTGTACATATTAAAGTTTAACTGATCTGTAGCCTACTGAAAATTAATGCTGAGTTCATTGGTTATATAATAAATGCCAACAGCTGTCAAAAGCAGAGTGAAGCAAAAAGGGGGAAAAAAAGACAGCAATTGTCTTGTAAGTCTGCCTCATGGTAATTCAAGAAACATTCTGTGAATTCCACCTCAGTGGGGTATGAAATAATACCCACATTATGATGGATTGGGAAAACCTAGGGTGGCCCAAAGCTACTTTCTCTAGGTTGATTTCTTCTTCATTTTTATTTTCCGATAGCTTCCCTAACTCTAAAAAGAGTAGAAAAAAAAAATGAGACAGGAAAATGTATGACCATGGTAAAGAAAAAAAGAAGGGGAAAAATCTTTTGCAATATCAGATAATCTTGAAATACAATAATATATCTTGCAAACCTGTGAGATCTATAGCTGGCTTATAACTGATCAATTTTCCACCCAGGCTTACAAGAAGAAAAAAGACCACTATAGTTCATAAATCAACAATCTTAAGGTACTTGTATGTTTTCTGTCTCCTGAAGGTGATTTTAAAATAAGCTATAAACATCAACACATTCAATGAAAGTGAGGCATGCTAGCAAAAGGGTATTTGTAGGGCCATGTATATATAAAGAGATAATATTTTTGTGCTATATACTCGGTAACCATAATTACGTTTCGAATTTTGTTATGTAACAAATGGCTGTCGATGCCTGTAAAAACAGCAAAGTACTTTGATCCCCTATTTTTGGCAATCACGTTGACAGTTCTATTTTTATAGAGGTGCAAACACACCCAAACCTCAGAGAACAACTTTGCTTTTCTGTTTTGAACTGGCCACAATGCAGAGTTTTCTCTGACTTTACACGGAAGTCAAACTGTTGGAGGGACACAGATATCTGTGAGGATTCCACAAGCAGCAATGGCGACCGTTCAGGACCTGGTATTTCTTATCAAGGTGTTGCAAGACACTGGACCAAATCAGTGGTCTGTTCTCTCTTTGGGAGGACTGCAAACATATAACTGGGTGTTTTTCCCAATATTTTCCCTGTGTTTTTAATGTGGGGCTGCCAGGAGAATTGGAAGACTCCATGGGTTTCCTGGGGCAGTGTGAAACACAGCTCTGTAACTGCTCTACCTGAGGCACCCAGAGGTTTGCAGCTATCCCAAGTGCACCCTTTTCACCTCTCTCCTTGCAGGAGGCCGGGACAGTATTTGTCACTTATGGCCCATGCTGCTGCCAGGTGAGCCTCTTTGGGATTTGAAGTTTGGTGGGAAATACACCATCCTCAGGCTGGGGCGAAGGGGAGACTGCAACATCTGTCTGTGCAGTTACTGCACAGAGCTCTTTGCTGAAGGTCAGTGCTGAAGCTCCTGGTTTGCAGGAGCTGTAGCAGTGTCTGGTTTCACAGCAGGTCACAAATTCCTGTCTGAAGGCCTCAAGGCTCACTACCCAGCTTAGCTGGGGATCTAAAGCAGCAGGAGCTTGGTTTGCCATCATTCAGCAAGGCAGAGACATATGCAAACCCATATCTGTCTATCACCAGTTCTTTGTTTAATCCATTTGCTCATATTGCTTCCTCCTTTGGCTGCGCATTTTTGTTCCCCTCATTGTACAGAAATGCCAACAGGTGTAGAGACACCAGCCAGTCATGGTCATCTGTGTGCTGCACGCACAATGAAGTTTTAAGAAAAGATTTGAAAAGTAAAATGGACTTACAAGATTGGGTTTCATACTGCTGTGTGTAAATTTTAGGTTCCAGGCCTTACAATAAGCCTTTGGCTTTTGAATCTCCTTATTTGTCTTTTCTGTTTTTATTTAGACACCTAAGTAAAACCTGAGCTTAATTTTGTCTTTAAACCCCAAAAAACAATGCCCTACCCGGAGCAGCATTCAGTCACCCTGAGCCTGTTTCTGTCCTCCTTTCTTATAATCCTACTTTCTCTGGGGTTTTTTTGGCAATGTAAAAATTCCTCTGCATGTCTGTTCAGGTAATTTCCTAAGATCCGTGAGTTGCCTGGGAGCCCCCCTCCCATTCATGCACTGCAAGTTCTGAGCCACTAACTGCATTATGCACCTGAAATTGAAAGAAAGAAAAAGAATATTCCCCTTCAGCATGCTTACGGTCTGCCATGAACACTTAGACGTGCTCCTATTCTCCAGCAGAAAGGGCCAGGACACTGATATTTTTTTGATGGTCTGGATATCCCTTATCATCCCCACAGTGAGTGCTGAAAGGCACGAGAAGCTGCCAAAGCTTTAAGGGGGACAAATCTCAGGATTCCTCAGCAGCTCACTGCCTGGGTTGGTTGCTCTCTAGGTTGCGCCTGAAGTTTGAAGAGGGAATTGTGTTTTCACATGAGAAGAAAATACACCTGACAGTTTTGAATGCAGAAAGATAGCTGTGGATGAGCACCGCAACTAAGGTGGCTTTGTAAAGTTGCTTTGCAACACTGACAGTCAGTCAGTGTGGTTATTTAATCCAGTTAGAATATGTTGCCAGAAAAAGGAAATCAGCTTTTGAGGTGCATTATCTCCTTTCAAGACTGTCCTGGGGGCACTTACTCATTATCCTAGAATAAAACAAATGAAAGATTTCTTTTAAAAAAATATTGTTCAATCTGTTTGGAATCCCTGGAGCTGAGTATTTTACATTTTTGTGGCTTGCTAAAATAAAACCAGCAATTAGTTTACATGTATTTATCATTTATGGTTCTCTCCTTCTCTTTGCAGCTCATTTTGAATACTATAATCCTGACAGATTAACTTTCCTACTAAAATTATTATTATTTCCTGGAACTATGAATGAAATAGGAGAATATGTTCACTGTGACTGATGGAGGGAAATCTCATTCTGCTGGGTAGTATTTTAAGCTGATTCCCTCACAACAACAACAAAAACCCACAATAAAACAAAACAACAACCAAAAAAATCCTGTAGGCAAATATTCATGTCTGTATTTATTTATGTGAATTTATATCATGTCTTCAGCAACAGTTTTTGAGTCTGACCCACTTTAATAAATCTGAAAGGGGATAAATATTCCAAATATTCCTTGAAAATCAGTGAAAACATGTAGATTGATAGGAAAAAATATTTCAAGAAGGCACTGGTATGGAGAATGGCTGCAGGGTGACTGCAGCATACCTGAGAACCCAAACAGGGCAGAAACCTGAAAAAATCTCGTCTCAGTGCCATCAACCTCATGACAAACCAGGAGAGAGAAAATCTGCTCAGTTGGCTTTACCGACAGTTTATATGACTTCTTGCTTTAAATCATATAAGAGGCTGGTTAAAAACCTGATTGTGGTAGATGATGTTGAGTTTTCTCCATTTTTTTGCTTCCTTAGCATTTCACTTTTGTGTATGTCTGTTTTGTACATGTGGAATGGTGTTCAGTCAAAGAGCAAAGAGTCCTTCATGTCCTGAACATCTTCTGCTTGTAAGCCTTTTTTTTTACAGAAAAAATAGCTAATTGTTACCTTTTTCCAGAACTTTTTTTTTTTAAATCTTGCTTTTAGCATTCTGTTGCATTTAGTGGTAATTTTATCCTTTCACACAAATAAATTTAATCTGAGACGAAAGATCAGCTGCTTCTGGAAAATCGTGTATCCATGGAGGTGTGAGAGAACTGAGTGGATTGCCCGCACAAGTTAGGTGAGGAGACACTCGCACCTTTCCCTTCTAGCTCTCCTTGGCAGTGACAATAAGTTTGCAGTTGTAATATTTTCCTCTAGGAATTGTCCCTTGCTCCTCCTGCTTTGCTTCATGGTGAATTTCAGGGAGGAAAGGGAAAAAGCACCCCCGTGCTGGGCAAGCAGTGGATGGGGAGCCCTGCAGCTCCCGCCTGAAGCAAGCCGGGGTGATGGTGCTGAATGGAGAGGCGGCTGTCCGTGGACGCGGCTGTGGATGTGCTGTGGGGTGTGGAAGCCTCTGCACAGCCCATGGATACGAGCTGGGAGAACTTCAGCCTCCCTTTTACAGTAAAACTGTGGTTGATGCAGGGCCAGGGTACAGGCACTGCTTGAGCTGATAGCTCTGGGCCTTCCTGAATAGGAAAATTTGCATTCTCTTCTTGGAAAGTGTAATACATAACTTTTCCAGTGAATATGCCTGGCCTATTTTCATTTTGTAATTGCCATCCTTACAAATTTACTATTTGCCATTCCGTTTTCACTAGCAAGTGTGAACATAAAACATCCAAAGCCTTTGTAGCTTGCTTTACAGAGGATTATTTCAGGCCTAGATGTAATGTTTGGGATCTGCAGTGAGAGATATGGCTTTCAAGAGGCATCCCGACACTGACTTGGCATTCATGTCCCACCTGCTGAATGCCAGTGGGATCCTGTCCATTGCTTTCACAGGCTTTGGATCCCACCCAGAGCATTCTCAAAGACGGGCAGGAACTGAGAGTGTGGGCTGGATTAGGAAATTGCGAACTGTTCTGAGAGAGGTTTTCTTTTTCATCAAAATTTATTTTTGTCAACATTTTCTGAGCAGCTCAAACAATAGCTCTGAAAGTTAGAGAGTTTGTATCATTCGTGGTATATTCCCAAATTTAATTTTTATACCATAATGTCTCCTAAGTAACTTTAAAGTTACATTGTAAAACTTTACAATTATCAGAAAATTAAAGAGGAGTGTTTTTTAAGCATTTGTTTTGTATTACACCAATTTCCTCAAAAATTTAGGCTATATGTTTCTATGACCGTTATACTACTTCATAGCAGGGGTATGATTGTTATCTGTTGCTCTCTTATCCTACTTCGATGTTTGAATTTTGCAGCAGTTTTTAACATTTTTCTTCCTCTTTAAGCAGAATCAAACCCCCAGTGTCTGTTTGCCTGGGTTTTTTCGTTGGCATATTGTAGCAAAACAGTTTTATCTTTACCTTCTCAAGCAACCTGTACCTTCAAAGGCTGGTGTGTTTCTGGCTAGAAACTCCTAGAGGCTAAACACAGGTATATTTTCCCCATTTTGACCATTCATCTTCATCTGCTGCTACTTATTTTTGCTGATAGCACAGTCCTTTTCTCTAACAAAGAGTATATTCATATGCTTCCTACTTGCTCTGCTGATCACCTTGGGTGCTTCACAACTCTTGCTCCTGCTGTCATTTCCTCGCTGACATAGCCAGGAAGAAATCCCTGTGCCAGGTCCCTCCTGGCTCCGTGGGCTGCCTGTGGCTGGCTGAGGTGGACTCCCTAACTACCAGAAAGATTAAAATCAGCATCTGCTACTTAAAGCATCTTGTATTCCTGTTGTAGGTTTTAGCCCGGTGAGTATTCCAAGTCAAACAATACTGTGGTTGTGAATTGTTGTCTCGCTTGCAGCCTTATTTCTCATTCTTGGCTTGTGTCCTAGGATGGGATCCAGAGCAGTCGCTGACTACAGCAATACAAAAGAAAACACATCACAAAAGAAACATTTGCACAATCTGCTTGCAAGCACACTGCTTCTGTTGTGTGTTTCTGCTGAGCTGGCCCCTGAAATACAGGTAATTTAAATCCCCCAGGATGAAAAGTAAAAACAAACAAGCAATCAGAAAGTTGAACTCCTCATAATCTCTTCCATGTTGAAGGAAGAGGAAACAAAAAAGAAAAATCTTTTAGATTTTCACTTTAAGTGCTCTTGAGTCTAGGAACTGTGACTGACAAACACTTAAAATCCTCTTAGTCCTTGATGTCTACCCAAACTGCAGTGTTAGTAAAATTCTGCTCAGCACTAGTCTTCTTACCTCCTCTCAAGAAGACACTGGACCTTTGTGCGAGGGAGATTACTGCTTCCAAGCCAGGCACCTTTCTTCAAAATCTGTGCACGAAATTACTTTGAGGATTTGGTGGTAAACCCTGTCTCGGGTACTGTTTACTGAACCTCAATAACTACAGCAGTCATCCAGGCAGAAACCTTTTTCTAGGACTACTAATGGATATCCCAAACTTGAGATAATATTTAGGATTGTCTAACTAATTGGGTTTCCCAGAAATATGGATGGTTCCCCCATGGAAGCCCAGAAAGATTTATCAGCTGCCTAGCCAGTGAGTCCCCTCCTGTCCTAAAACTGTAGAAGGAAAACAAGGAAGGAAAGTCCAGCCCTGCTGAAGACAAGTGGAGTTTTGTCTAGAAATCTTCTTCAGGAAATGTAAAGGGACATAACAACGGTTCTAGTTAGCAGCAGAAATTGAAGGAGCTAAAAAAATTATTATTAGAGATATTATTAAACTTTGGGTAACAACAAAAGTAGATTAAAAATAAGACTAAGAAAAATGGTCACAGCAGATGGAAACAGAAGTTGTATACAAAATTATTTTTAGGGAGAACTGAAAGCTGCAAGAAATTGCATCTCAAGATGAAGGCTTGTGTAGAGAGAAGAGTGAAATGGCAGCAAAATTAAAAGATACATTAAGGGAAAGTATTCTAACAAAAAATATAGACACCAAAAAAAAAAAAAAAGGCAGACAGCAAAAAGAGGGTAGACAGCTTTAAAAAAAAGGGAAAGCATGAAATAATAGAAGGTGAGATACAGATTGGATGACTGGCTATTGTGGCACTCAGTATGATGCGACTTTTTCTTTTCAGTAGTGTAAATGCACCAGCCTTCACTTATACATACATCCCTGGACATATAGTGGCAGAAGACAGCGCTGGCAAGTCCAGCATGCCAGGATTTTCTGAATGGGGAAGAACTGGTCTCTTAGGATTTAAGTTATTCACACTTATCTTTCTGCCTAGGTCATGTGTGGTGCACAAGAACCTGGGGATGTTTTACTACATTTCTGCAGTGTAATTTCCTTTGCTATTCCAAAAGAGACAGACACAAATCTTAATCCGAATGCAACAGAGAGATTTTTGTATTTCAAGCTTCCTTTCCCCAATACAACCAGCATTAAAATTATGTATATTTTTTGTATACTGGGATTCAGGAATAATGCTGTGTTTTCACTGTGCAGCTGGTTGCTTCTCTACCATCAGCTCTTGCCTTATCGCTGAGGGTTTAGTGGATGAATGGGAGCCTGTTTGCTCTGTTTCCAGCCCCACCCCTGTGTTTGGGGAGGACACTGTGTTGTTCAGAACATTTGCCTGGGGTCAGCACCAATTCCGTGCTCTGCTGCCAACAGCCCATGCAATCACAGGGAAATCCCTTTGCCTCGCCAGGACTCAGACCTGAGGAGCCACATCCAGCTGGCTGCGATGGGGGCAAACACATCTAAGCTTCTCAAACGCCGGGCTAAGGGGAGTCAAGTGCATGTAGCCTCCTCCAGCTAAAACTTCAGTTCCAATGGCATGGAAGGTATTGAGGCCAGTGAAAAGGCAGCAGCAGAGCCTGGTTTTCAGCTACTGAAATGCCAGGGGCCAGGACTTGGGGCGAGAGGAGCCCACTTGGAAGCACAGCTGTGCCAAACGCTTCACTGACCTTTGCGATGTTCTTTGCTGTGCACTCGCTTTTTCCCAGCTCAGCCACATCTCTTTTGTTCCAGCAATGCTGCTACTCAGTGCCGAGCTGGGCCTGGTGCTTTGTTAGGTCTTTCCTTGGTGCTGGCACCAGACACACTTCGCTTCCCTCTTATCTGGCCTCCTTGCTTCACCTTTTCTCTATCGCCCGTGTTATTGTATCTCAGATGTACTACCTTGGGATCAGAACAGTCCCTCTCCACACATATGTAAATTCTAAATTACCTCATCGTTAATCTAGGAAGCAGGCAGCTTTCCATATTAGCCAGCAATCTGTTCCTCCACAGCTCTGCGGTTCAGAGAGGAGCCCGTGGCCCCTGGCAAGGCAGCGTTGCCCACCCCTGAGCAGGAGCCCTGCGCTGTGCCACTCACCTGGCTCCTGGTGGCTGTCCCAACCCCAGTGCTCCAGGATGCCAACCCTCACCCACATTCACAGGTGACCAAAACAGGGTACTGCTGTTTAGAGAGGTGTGGTGGCAAAACTTTGTAAAATCACCCGCTCTGGTCACTGCAGTTTTTCCTGGTTACCCTGGTTGTCTGCCTTCAGGGTCCTTCTGCCACTGGCAGTTTCAGTGGGGCCAAACCAGGTGCATTGCCATGGTATGACCATTAAGTTCATCCTATTTGTGTGCTCCTGCTAAAGCTGACTGTCAATTAAACTGATTGCTCACATGCATTTTCTTGTGCTGCGTCCTTAGATATTAGTGCACCTAACGGGAGAACACAAGAAGCCTGTGCTCAGTGACAAATTGAAATGAAAGGGAATAAATTAGCATCTTTCTTTAAAAAAAAGCATGATTTGTTAACGTGGGTTTTGTTCAAAACTGAAAAGAGAAATTCAAGCATTCATGTAAAATGTAACAAATTGAATTATCTTCAATATTCCTTGATAGTGATTGAGCAACTGGTATTGTTTTCGATATATTTCACAACTGGTTGCCTTGAAAAACTGCTTACTGGTATATAATGTTTACCATTAACTGAGAAAATGTTCTGGTGCCTGAATGGAGAATTATTGAAAGGGTGTTTATTGTCTTCTTTCTGCCTTCATTAGGATTTAAAGAGGCACGAAGGAAGCGGGCTGGGTGATGCCCTGCTAGGGCGCTGTTTTCATCTGCAGCCGCTAGTGAGTGCTCTTGAATAGTTTTTCAAGGCAGAGAGTCCTTGAACCCCACTGAACTGCAAGGTCTGGATCTCTGGCTGGATTTGTTGGAAACAGGAGAAAGAACGTGATTTATAAGGGGGGAAATGCGGTGCCAGCGGTGTGGAGGTGACTTCTTCAAACAGGGCATGATGCAGGGCCACAGCAGCAGATGGAGTGGCAGGGACTTGGCTTTATTAAACAGGATTAAAAATAAAAGAGCAGTTCTGACAAATCTGCATCTTGCAGTCGCTTTTGTATCCGTCCTCTGGTAATCCTGCAGCTTTGTCAGGAGTTCCTATTTCAGCCTAGTTGTACCTGCTGTTACTTGCTTTGTCTTGTGCGTGTGTGCATGCCAGCTTGCAGATAGAGACTCTTAGGCAGGTAAATAAACAGCAAATTCTGGGTATTATCCTGGGCTGAAGGCTGAGCCTTGTACAAACAAACATAGTTATAGTTGGCTGAAAAGATCATGATTTATTTAGATTTGCAAGAAACAAGTTATAAATTATGGACACATGTAACTAAAGTTTTTTGATGGGCAACTTCACCAAGTGAATATTTTGGCTGAGGATTGGTACTTGTCTTAACAATAAAATGAAGACTTTTTATTTACATGCTTGGACAGACCCTGAGATATTAATTAATTTAAGAAATTAATTAATTGAGACAATAGAAACCTCTAGCACTATGTGATAATTTTTGTGCATCCACCAATGGCAGTTTAGGAGATGTGCAAAGCCTCTCTGGATGTGTTAAACTCTTTCTTCTCTTCTGGGGTAAAAGTCTGTAAAACTGAGTGGTTCAGCTATCCAAGTTACTTTAAAAATTCTGCCGAAAAGAAACAAGCTCTATTGCTTGTGATTCTTAGTCATCACCAGTTAACTCCAGCACTCATTTTCCTCCACCCCCTCACCCTACACAATTCATACTCATTGTAATTAATTTTATGGCCTTTTTAGCAGAGGGAGACCTCTACATTTTATGCTACATTGCACAAGCAATTGAAAGTTGCAGATGAAAAAAACCCAAGCACCAAATGTTTAGCAGGTTTTTATTCTATTTTAAATGAGCAACCTATTTAAATCAATTATCAGCTTAAAATGAGCAGCCTGATCTAATTAGTGTTAGCCCCTGGTGGGTTAATGAATGAAAGGGAGGTGCTGGGCAGATGTGCTTTCCCCCAGGATATTCTTCTACTGACCACATTGACATAGAATCCTTCTAGGTGGGAGAATTTTATCAAACAAAATTGTTAAAACCCAGAATTATAAGATGTAGAACTATTAAATCACTCAGCAGAACAATGTGTTTTGTGGCTTTGGAGTCTTTACTTTAGTTGTGTGGGGGGTTTTTGCCAGATTTTTAAAGACAGGATTTATTAGTGTGAGATAAGTCATTACAAATCCCAAATAAATTACTTTTAGAATTAGCATATGAATTCATTTTTGCAAGACACAAGAATTAAAGCTACTTATGGAAAATGCCAACTAAAATCTTCAGAATCTTGGTCAATAAGCAGAGATCAGCTCATACCCATCATTTCTGTTCCTCTCTCCTGATTCTCAGTTCTCCAGTTACTTAAACATAATGTCCTTAGAGCTTTATTATGTAGCCAATTAGTAAGTTTAATATAGTACATGCAAGTATAAAATATGATAAGTATCATTAAATGTGGCAAAGGGAGAAAGTGATGCTGTTAACGAATGGTCTTATTTTCTAATCCCTTTGATGCATTTGTTGACTATTCCACTGTGAGTGCACAGCTGTTTGCATTTTTGGAGGATGACATTTCTGGAACCAAATGCTAAGTTGTTTGCAAATATTACAATTTGCTACTGTGCAGGGCTTCTAGGTTTCTTATTCTGGATGTGATTTTTTAAGTAGGTCCCACTGCTTTCCCCTCTTTCCCTGTATTTCCTACTGCCCATGTGGTTCCACAAGGATGAGTGGGCAACACCAGGGACTGGGACAGACCCCTGGGACCCCATCTGCTGCACTCTCCAGGGGCAGTTGTATTCTCCTCCATGAAAACTGACTGATGGGTTGCCTTTCGCTTTTACAGATGTAATACTGGTTTTCTACATTCCCATCAGTCTGTTAAAATACATTTATATAGACATGAGAGACTATAAAATTTACAAATATTCTTGACCAGTAACAAAAATATTGACTTGCTGACACATATGTGTTAGTTCTTGATCCTCAGGCTCTGATAAATAAATAATCAAGGCTTCCCAAATTTCTTTGTTTAGCTGGGACAAATAGATGTTGATGGATTATAACATTCTTGAACAAGCTCTGGAGTGTTTGATAGTAGGGGGTCAGCCTTAAATGAATAAAAACTTGCTTGTTGCTGTTTTGAAATATTTTGTTCTGGAACAGTCCACACTATATGAAGTGAAATGGTCTGATGGTCATGGGCCACTGAGACTTCAGCAAAAACAACTGCTTTACTAGAGAAGTTTTCACATTGCTTTGCTCAGTGGTATGCACACATATCTGTCAGAAAAGGTCAAAAAGATTTTTAAAAGATGGGTGTGAAAATGTCCTTTAAAAATGTCCAAGTAAGTGCATTGGGAGATGTAGTAAAAAGCAACAGTGCAAAAGGAAGCACTGGCCTACTTGCTCTTCCTGGGGCTTCTCTATCTTTTTTTACTTCCATATTACAGACACTTACCTGAACTTTCAAATCTTATGGCTTTGTACTTATAAGGGAAAATTTTTCATTAATACAGAAGGGCTTATAAACAGACTGATACACATAATTACACAATGTCTGAATGGTTTAGGGTGGAAGGTTTAAAATATTTGCTATGTGACCTTGGCATGATTTGAAAAAGCTAAATAAACTGCAGAGTTTGTAATTTGAAAATTATGTGAGAAATATGTTTTGGTTTTTTTAAATCAAATGCTAGATTCAAGTTTTTCGAGAAAAATATCTGCTGCCTTTTGGGAAGAGAAACCAAGAAAAATAATTTCTGAGGGCTTTTTTTTCTCCTTTTGAAAGAAAAATTAGAACCCAATAGATAATCACAGTTTCACCATGAGTTATTACAATGATTTATTCAATTAACCTCATGAATATAAGCCCTATCATTAAATAAGCTAAATTTGAGTGCAACAATTACAACTTTTAGTAACTGGAAGCAGTGTAAGTATTAAGTGTTTAAATATACCAATATTGGAGCATGATAATTTTTAAACATAATTACCTCTTTTATTATATTTTGATTAGATTAAAATTAATGCATTATTAAGCCATGATATGTTCTACCATCTACACCTCTGTATAGACAAAGATAGGAGCTCCCCCCCCCAACACACACCCTTTTCTCAGGTCTAAATTAATTAAATTTCCTTTAATTATAATTTACTAAAAAGCTCCAGTTTCACCACTATTATGTCTTTTGAACTTCAGATTTTTTTTTAAAAAAAAAAAAGGACACCAAACCCTTAAAATGGTCTTTTGCGGGAGAACTGAACTGTCAGCGAATTCAGGCAAAATTAATTATTTCAGCTTGATAAACCTTTTCATCTATTTGACTCCTTATACAGAAAAGCCAATTAATAATGTCAAACATGCTTTGCCTCCGGGGACCAGCGGGTTGTAATGAGTGTGTTTACCACGAGTGGCTGTAGCGGGAGAGCCGCGCGGAGCCGCGCTCTAATCGCGCCACACCTGTCAAGCTGAGTCTCATTATCTGTGTACCAAGGGCAAACCTCATTTTGTCAGGAGTGGTTTTCGAAGAACTAACAACTGCCTGGGGAAGCATACAGGACTGTCGTCCAGTAGACGAGTCACTTAATTACCAATCAGAGCAGCAGAAGTGAATTCCTAATGTTCTTGAGTACCGACCCAGCTAATCACCGGGATGTGCGTCTCACCTTATCAGGGTGCGCGCACCAAGCATTCATTTCCAGCACGAATCTGATTCACCTATTCTCTGAGCTCTGATAGGCTGGGATGGATCCCAGTGCTCGGGACACAGCGGTCCTTCAGACACGTTATCGCATCAGTGTAACCGATCCCATCGCCTCTTCCCCTTAGCTGATAATGGGGTGGCTCTTGGCAGGGGACGGTCACCTCTAGGATGACCTCAAAGCTCCCTCTGAAGCACGTGTGCACACATGCAAGCAGCCCCGTAAGACAAACACAGGGCTGACCTTGCAGTGGATTATATTTCGAAAGCCATGTACACAATTACCTAAGCCCTCAGAACTTCCCCATGGGATAAATAGTATTATCCTTACTTTACATATTGGGAATGGAGACAAACCTCTGGCCTGTGACAAACAGATTTAGGTCTCTGCAGAGCAGCTGAGGAGTGCTGTGTCCTTGGGGAAATTCCTGAAGGACTCGGTGCTGCTGTGGTGACTTCACTTTCTCTGGAGCCTGGGAGCATCTCTTCATCATTGAAACTTAGCATGTTTGTAGTTAAAACAAGCGGGAATTAGAAAATGCAGATAGCCCATTGTTCTTCTCCCCAGGAGTGGATTGTGTTGGGCTCTCCATGAGCCCACTCTGAGCAGCAGCATTTCAAATGCACAACATGCTGGGGTATAGGCAGGTTCCAGGTCTGTATCCAGGTGCTTCACGGCTTTCACTGAGTTTCTCAGGTAACCAAGGGTTGCAGAAAGGGGCTGGTGAAGGCATCATTAGAATTGAAGAGAATCCCAGCCCAGATTATCAGACTATGCTTCATTTTCTTATTGCCATGTATTTTTAGTAATACTGGTCTCTATACAGAGCATACTGCTTTTTTTAGGAAGTTGATTATTTCTCACTCTACTTGCAGACAACAAATGATAGGCAAGAAACACCATGTAGGAAAGTTTTGCTTAGCATATGCTAACTAACTGGGGTGAGACTACTCCAAAATTCTCAAGTGCTAACAGATATTAGAAAATCCAAAGTGACTGCCTGCCAAAAGAGATTTTACATTTCGTTTATTGCAAAATAGCTGCAGAATTCAAAAGGTCTGCTTATTACAGATGTAAAAAGAGCAAAAAGTTAAACGCTGAAAAATAAAATAAGCAGAACTGTTCCTCCCTCCCCAGCAAAGCCATCAACACCATCACCGTGGTGGAAATGGTGAAGAAATGGTAGAAGAGATTTATGAGATGATTCTGTTAGGTGACACATCAGCTTCTTCTCGCCTGATGGTTGCAAGCGTGTAGGGGTGTTGGACAGCAGATAACCACCGGGTATTATCTGCACTTTGTGTTTGGGACCACTCCTTGAGTGATGCTGGGTGATTTGGGGGTGAGGTGTTTTGTTGGGTATATTTATTTATTTATTTATATATTTTTTATCTTTATTTTGTTTTGTGGGAGTGAATTGTCATGTTCTGAAATGACAGCTGCACTCACCTGCCACCAGCGTTCTGAGCGATTAAACAAAGTGAACTCTCTAATTCTAATCAATTTAATGCAAACAAGAAGGAGGTGAGAGAAGGAAGAGGAAAAGTGGAGGGAACTCCAGCTACTCAAACATCTGTGTTTTAGTGTCCCTTGTACCATACCTTATCCACTAGGGAGGAGATTATGGCAGGAAATGAAAACAAGTACAGACACTGTCAGCATAAAAATATCCCCAGAGCAGTTTGCGAACAGGAGGAGCTGGGACCAGGTCAGTAGGATTCTACCCACGTGGATTCCTATTCTCTGCTGAACTATCAGAGTTCCAACAAGCTGGCACATCACGGTAGGCTCACTGCTGAGCCAGGAGCTTCTCTCAGTATTTAGCTCTGGGATCACACCAGATATATGTTTTTTTTGAGAAACAAATGAGGAATGGTGGATTCAGGGGATACACACCACTGCTATAATATTCCTGTCTTGCCCTGCATTTCCTTTCTTATGGTGCAGCCTTGCAAAGCAGTTAAACATGTTGAAGTCAAGCTTACTATCAGTTTGTGCAAAAAGTAAGATCTAGTACTTCACCTCAATTCAAGGCAGCCTTTGCTAATTTTCTTTGTACAGGCAAAATTAGTGGAAAGCAGCAGAAAGAATCAAAGCAATGAGATGGGAAAGAAGACAGCCTGGGATAACCAGTAAAACATAAATGAGTTTGCGGCAGAGGAAAAAACAGATGCTTTGCTTTGATTGTTCATCGTCAATCTCATTACGACTTTCAAGCTGTCATGTTACTTCGGGTTTATTGGGTTTGGTTTCTTTTCCCAACTCTCAATGCAGATGATGTCCTGATTGCTCTATTCTCAGGCCAAGTACAGCCTGACCTCTCCCTTTAGTGCAGTAAGTGGCATTCATCTCCCCCTTATGCAGGCAGAGGGTGAAGAAGAGGTCAGCAGCCCTAATAATTGCATCTTGGACTTCTTTGTTGGTATGGTTATATGATCTTTTGTTTTCAGTTTTATGACTGACAAGCTCTCAAAAACCTTCTGGCAGCACTCAACTTTCACAAAACGGATAATTTTAGCTGGGGGAAAACTCTTGGTATTGGTAGTCTTTTGTTTTCAGTGTGGGCAGACTTTATAAAATGTGTTATTCCTAATCCGACTGATCCACATCTAAACCTCTAAATGCATTGAGTCAAGATATCAAATTGGAAGTAGTTTGATGCAATCAAGTATCTGGTGGAGGCATAGCAGTGCTTTGAGGCAGATGTGGTCTGGATGTTTCATGCCCCTGTGCTCTTTATGGGCCATTACTGTCTATATTTTTCCTTCTGACCAACCACATGATAGGCACTGTGGGGTCTCTTGGGAAATGCCTTACTGAGAGGGAGGGGTGCGAGGGATACCAGGCTGTGACACCTGAGAGGTGATGGGCAACTCTTACTTGCCTCATAGTGCAATCCTTTGTTATAATAGCACAATCTACAACTCCTTTCTTTTTCCTTCCTCTCCTGTTCCAAGAAAGAAATATTCCAGGTGTTTTAGAGCTAAAATTCTCACTCTTTTTACTTCTTTTTATTTATACTGGAGGCAGACTTTGTCCCTCCATAACAAAGCTGAATTTAGAGATGATGGTGGAAGTTCCCAAGCTGAACTAAGTCTACATTTCAATGCTATCAGTTGTTAATGCCTTTTGATTTTTGAGTAGAGATACAGGGGAATATCCCAACTCTATATTTTTAAATTCTCTCACTATATGTGATCTCTGTGATCGCTACATCATAAGTGCCTATCACAAGATGTTGTTGAGCCCCAAGGGAAGGACAGAAGAACAGTAACAAAATAGGTAAGATTTGACCAAACTTTCTTAAATTTCAAACACTTGGACTTATTTTTCTCATCCTCTCAAGACCTTCAGGGAATTAATTCTTGAGGTTTAACAGAAAATGTCTGATCATTCTCTCCATATCATCCAGGCCTCAAGTCATACCCAATATCCTAAAAGCAGCTTTGTGTACATATAAGAAAAGAAGCTGTTGCCTTTGTCATGCAGCCCAGAATTCTGTTTGATTTTCTTTTTGGTTGCTGCATTTTCCCTTAACCACACACTCAATCTGATGTGCATTATCACTCCCTGATCTCATTACCTCCTTTCTTGAACTTGCATGTTACTTGAACTGTCTTAGAGGGAAGAATGCCCTTAAATGAGTCAGTAATTCAATTCCAGTTATAATTTTACATATTTGTCTGGGGTTTTTTAGTGTCCTTATGAGAAGCTAGGCAGTCCTGTGCTCATGTTATCTATTGAGAGTGACCTGGACTGGATTTTTTTGTTTGGTTGGTAGTTTTTTCCCCACAAAACCTCTCTCCCATATGGAATTGGAGCCAAGGACTGTGATGCTTGGAGCAGTGGCTTGGTGGTAGAGGGCCAGCACTTTCCAGGAAGACCAGACCTCCCTCCCATGTAGCTGCACCTATCCACAGTAAACCTGAAACCTCATGGAAACCCTTGGCTTTGCTGGTGCTGCCTGATTGCTTTGTGTACAGTCAGATGGCCTGTTCCTTTCCCTGAATACTGGTTTTGCCCTGCCTAAACTGCCTAACCGCAGTTGTTCTGCCACGCGTACAAAACAGGGATGCCGGAAAGTCTGTCGCTCTTCTCTGATGTGAGGAGACACAGAACACACTTCCAAGTATGGAGAAAACTAAGGTGTTTTTTAAAAACACCGTGGTCTGTAATGCTAAATATAGGCAGAATGATAACAGAAAAAAGGTTCTATAGGTTTTGCCAAGCTCGCTGGCTTAAATAAATCTCTCATTTATTTAATGATTGCCAGGCATGATTCATGGCACAAAAAGTAATTTTGAAGAGGAGACTTCTAAATTAATTTTTTTCTCTATCTAGAAATCAACAGAATACCAAAATATTCACAGTACCTTATTCCTTCAAATATGTAACACAGTCCTTTTTTTTTCTTTTTTTTTTCATTTTAGAGATGACAATGTGATATTCAGGTGCATTGTAGCTAAAGAAATAAATAAATAAAAATAAAAATAAAAACCCCAAAAAAACGAACCCACCACCAAAGAAAAAGCAAACAAAAAGAACCCCAAACCAAACAAAAAAACCCCAACCAAACAGAAAACCAACAAAAACTTGAAAACTTGAGTCTTTAGGAAGCGGTGGAATTAAGGATAGGTGCTAATTTGTGGGCACTCAGAAAATGAACTGTGACCCTGGGCCAAATATAATATTAATACAAGAGGCAGAAGGGCAGATCTTAGATTTATAAATAAACACTGACCCATTTTGATCTCTGTTGCTTGAAAACAGATCATCTTTTTAAAATACATATGGAGAAAGGGGAAGCTGGCTCCTAGGCATAACAGTGCACACGCCAAGTTCCAATGCAAAGTGAATTTTCATTCTGAAGTTGTTCTTTGTTAAATGATGCCAAAGCTAGAGGCTTGCATAATGGAAAAAATACTGGTCTTGGATAAATTCAGAAGTGGGTGCCATGCTAGCAGAAAGCCAGGTTTTTACTATAGCCCTTTATGCGCAGAGCATAAATCACTCTTCTTGAGGACCATGTGTCCTTTTGTCCCAGAGGTGGGTGTAGGATGCTCTGTGGAAAACATCTCTCTGGCTCCTGAGGCAGCGTGGTTAAAGCCTCTCGTGGTGTCCCAGAGATGTGCCCCAGCCTCCAGACAGCCCCTGGCCCAGGGCCAGCGCTCCCTGTCAGTGTGTCTGTCCAGTGTCAGGAGACAGCAGCAGGCACACACACAGGGGACACACAAACACTCCCTTGTGTGCCCCAGGCCAGAGAAGCTACTGTGCTTCACCCAACCTTCAGGCCTGCCAGCCCTCCACCAACCACAGCTATGCTTCCCATCAAAGCACAAAACTTCAGGACATCCCTCAGCGGTGTTGGGTTTCCAGAAGCACAAAGGATACCCACGAGGCGTTTCCAGAGATCCTTAAGTGTGGTTATAGCCCCAGAAGGCTACTCTTGTGGAATCCAAATCCTGCTGGAATCAGAGACCTTTTCATGTAGAAGAATGGTTGAAACGAGCTTTTGGTCTTTCACAGACCCTGTCTGTCCTGAAAACGGTTGTGCAGTGAGCCACTTTGCTCCATACTCAGGTTAATCCAACCAGCTTTCAGGAAATTCACCTAGTGATCTTGTAGTACAAAGAGCTACATCATCGTTTCATCCAGACAATAAACCATCATAAACCTAGAAGTGGAATCCTACTTCTCTCTTGAAAAAGACTCAATAGCCTGACCACACACGTGGTATTTTTGTTGCTGAAACTGAAATTACTTTATTTCAGGTGCTTTTCCCTTCTCTCTCTTAAAAGCAGAAGTCCAAACACATCAAAGGCTACCTAAATTTTTCTGCCCAGTGGATGGGAGGGAGAGAAACCCAGAATCCAGAGTGCAGCTGGGATAAAGTGTGTGCTGTGAGCACGATTAAATGATTGTGAATGACAAAGATTGTTTCTGTTTACTATGTGTTCCATCATAAAGCTTTATGGAAAACATTCCAGAGAGGAATAGGTGAATAAGATATTCCTACCATGAGCACTTCAGGTTCAGAAGTTCACTTTTAATATGAACATTGCAGATTTTTTTTTACACTGAAAGAGACCCGTCTTTCTTATTTAATATAAAATGTGCTCAGCAGCGTGTCTAGAGGTGTCTTGGTCTGTCCTTGGTCTGTCCTTCTGCTTAGAGGACAAATGTCTGCTACTCTCCAAACCTGAGAGAGATGTTGAAATATAAATGTACCACCTTCTCTGCACAGGTAAATAGGAAGGAAAGAGGGTAAAAGCACATAAACCACAGAGAAAAAACCTTCCAAAAGTGCAGAATGGCCACTCTTGATCTGCCTCTTTTAACTATAAAGAGCCACATCAAGAAAGTGACAGAAAAAACCCTTCAATTCCTCTATTGGATTAATGCAAAGAGAGAGCAACACCAGTTTTAAAAGACATTTGAGTGCTTAACAATGAAATTAGGTTCTCTGCCTTGAAGCTGCATTAAATCCCCTTGACCACATATCTCCAAGAGTGAACATTCCTTTACTAACCTGGCCCCAAGCACTGGCCAGTGCAATGCTTGACAGACATTCTGATGTTTCCTATTGGTATTACAGCTAATTTATCTAAAGAAACATTTTCCACATAAAAGTGGAAGACTGAAGGAGTAATCTAAATACACATTTTCAAAATTACTAGAAACCTTGTTTCCCTTTTACCTGTGCTTCTTCCAGCCTACTTGAAGCTCAGAGAAGCTGGATTTTTTGAGGGGAGAATGAAATCTGTGTGAATTTTCTTTTTCTCTCTGTTGTGACCTGAAAGCCTGAGGACGGAAGCAGGAATTGCAAGCCCCTTACGGAAATGCAAGACTGGTGCCATAAAACAGCAGCCACCTGTTCTAGTGTAATTTTCTCTCTCATCTGTGTGCTGAAGTCTTTCCTGAAGCTGGGTGTGAGCAAGATGAGAGAGGAGCAAAAACATGTTTACTTTTTTGTTTTTGCTATTTTTGTTTAATGATCTTTAGGGAATGCAGGTAAAAACCTGTGTTCAAATTACAGGAGAAATTTAACATGCTCAGAACAAGTTTTCCCAAGCTTAATAAATCCACAAAATATGCAAACATCTCTTATACTGCCCAGAAATATGAGAGAAGGGAGCACTTACTGAATGACCAGGAACTGCACTTTTAAGTGTATTTTGCATGTTTCCTATTATGTAAGAAACATATGGGAACAAGACTGAAATTTCTTATGAATCTACCCCATAAAATCTAATCCTGGCAATCATTTATCAAGAGACATTTTTTATGGAACAACACTGCAGACCTGGATGAACTGTCCCTCCAGTGCTTCATCCCCTGTGCTTTCATGTTAACAAAGAAAAGGATTATGTTACAAAATAAACAAGTCTCCTAATGAATACAAACTATTCTCAACTGTGCTGATAACAAATAGGCCAAGGTTAAAGAGCTAAATAAAGCATGTTGCCTTCAAATGCAGTAATGACAATTGTGACTTATCATGATCCATTAAACAGAGCTGCTTTTTTCTCTTTTTCCTGTGGGGAATTTGACAAAAAGATTGGTTTTGCAGCCTCAGAGCTGTACCACTGCTACAGTCACTTCTGGTCTTGTTGGCATGATAAATTAGCTCACATAGGAAAGCGATCATTTTTGGCATTCATTAAATCACTATTACAGGTCCACTCCTTTTGCTTCTTGCTCTAGGCTTTGCCACTTACTTTTTCTGCTGAAGAAGCCCAAAGAACAGGGTACAAAACTTGAACCCTGTGAAGAGTGGCAGGAAAGAAGCAGCAAGAACAAAACATTGTACATGGGGGTATCTTAAAAGTTGTAGCTACTTGATACATACTTTATGGGGATGTAAATCTTGAAGGACAGAGCCTAGGGTATATACATGTATGTACAGTATGCTTTCAGGATTCTTTAAACCGGATTTTTTGTAGTGAAAAGAAATGAGTAGTTAGTCCTACTGAGGACAATTCTTCTCAGAAACCATTCAAACCATTCATGGTCCTGGTTCTGCATCCCAACAGCATTTGCTATTGGCTTCACTGGGACTTTGAGCAGGAAAAAAAGCTGCGCAGGAAGACCCACAACTCCTTAAAAGCTCAGGGGGAACTGTAATAGTGATGGTAATGTTACTGTAGTCACAAGTGTTTTTTCTCCAGAGCTGGTCTCTGAGCTGTGTGTCTGTTCTTCTGTAGCTGCCAAAGCCATAAGTGGATATTTGTTATAGGAGGAGCTGGATCACACAAGCAGGGGATTTTTTTTTTTTTTTTTCTTTATCTTTGGCTCCATTCAGTACTTCGGGCTTGGAAGATGGATTATTTTCTCAGGTCTACCACAGGCTCCCTCTGCATACCAGACAGAGATGGGTGTTGCCAGAGTGGCATCACCACAAGATACAGGGGCATGTGGCACACAGAGGAGCTAAAACACCCTTAATTTCCCTCGAGTGATAAGGATGAACCTGATTGTACATAATCTGCTTCAAAACCCTATCTATGACTGGATATTATAATATTCCTCCTTTCCTACTCTCTGACTGCCACATCTATTTAAACTGGAAATTCCTTAGGACAGCTTGTGACCCTTGAGCTATGGGTATCTCATACATTTATCCATGAGATTAACAGGGGTGTTTGGGGGCTTTTAAAAGAATATGATAGTAAATGTCTCTCTTCCTATCCATATCTCCTACCCATAGGAGACCCCATTGCCTGGGGTAATCACGCAGTTGTTCTAAACAGTCCTGTCCTAACTGGTTTGTGTTCATTTCCTTTACTGTGTTTCATGGATTGTTCTTTCAGGTCAGCAGACATGAAACCAAATAGCTGATTTCAGCAGGATGTTCCTTTCCTTTTGCTGCTGTCAAGAACTCGCAGCATGCTTGACTATGCCACTTGGTGATTTACAAAGTGCTTTAGGAATCATCAGAGAAAATATGCCATAGAAAGGGATATTATTATGATGATGATATGATTATAAAGATCTGGTTCTGTTAATTGTTGTTTGCAAGTTACAGGAGAACGGAGAAATAACTTTAAAATGACATGAAATCTGAGACAAGAAATTTTAGAAAGCTGTATTGTCCTGTGGTGGGTTTCATTCAATGAATTTTTAGAAGGAAGTCATACTAACCCATTTCAGTTTCTGGATATAGTATATCATTTTAGATTAATGCTTTTAACATTTCAAGGTGCCGTTCTGGAATACAGTGATCTATGCTATTCATCAATTTCAACATCTTTTATTATAAATTAAGAATAGTACCCCCCAAAAGCTCTCAAATCAAATTTGTCATTTGAAATAATAAAAGCAAAGTGTGTCACTCTGACTGACCATATTTCATGTCACCTTTTCTGATTCTCCCAGCTGTAGTACTGTTGTCATTGTTGTTAAAAGAGATGGCACAAAACAAATACAAAAATAGAGAGGTTGGAAAATGTGTACAACATTAAAACATTTTCTACCTTGTCTGGAGAATTCACCTGTAAATAGTAATCAAGACCAGCACATTGTCCTGGAAATATTTTCTAAACCTATTTGGAGACTCCAGGTATCTCAGAATATGACTGAAATACCTATATTTCCCAGGTTTTCCTTCCTGATGACTCTAGTCAGAACACGTCCTTGTGTGCTGGGCTTAATTCTGTTTATCAAAATTTTTGCTCCACTCCAGCATTTGCACTATAAGCTCTTTGTGATCAATATCTATTATATATTCCTACAGGCTTTCAGGGACATTTTTCTTTGAGGTGTTAAGCAGGAGCAAGGAATAGCTTCCCATTGTGTTTCAGGCATCTGCCCTCAATGGATCTTGACCCCTGAGTGGTATTTCTGCTGTTTCTGACAATTTCAATCTACAGCTGTGGAAATTCACCCTGGTGTGATTCCACTTTTTCTATAACGCTCTTCTCCACTAGGATTTCACCCCTGGTGTTCGATCACTGCTCACAGGGATGATAATCCAACCCCTGTTAATGTACAAACAAACCTGGCCTCAGGTGCTGCGCCTCTGGCTTGGGCCGTAAAGGGCAGTGAAGTGCAAAAAAGTGTGAATTTTTGGTAGAAGGTGCCTATTTTGCCATTCCATGCTCTGGAATGGGATTCAAACCCATTCTGTTCAGTCACAGTATCTAGCCTCTAGAGGTACCATTCCTGTGTTTCCCTGAAATATCCATTGATTTCTTGAGATTGTGATAATCTGCATTCACTCCATGTCCTCAATAGGGTTTGTATAATTGTGACTGAACTCTGAAATGCATTTCTTATTAGCCATTTCATTTTAATGGAGTGTAGAGGCAGAAAAGTAGATGAGACTCCAGTTTTAACCCTGTCCTTTATAGAAGGTTGTGTTTTTTCTACCATTTTACTCTCTTCACAGTGCTTGTCATGAAGCTGGATTGATATTGTGCTGCTTCTGTTCTTATTTGGTATGTGAATGAGGTGTCACAATTTCATTGCCTTGTGTACTGTGTTCCCATATCTATAGAAATATCTGCATTTTACATACATCTCAGAAAGAGTAAGGATGCAGGCATGGAATGTAAAGTATCTCATACTTCCCCAGCTTACCAAAGTCTGTTCAGATGGAATTGTTGCCTCTGGCTTTTTACTTAAATTCTTGTAATACAACCCAAAAACTGGAGCTGATTTGCAAAGATCCTGCTCAGCATTTTTATATTGTCAAATTTAAATAAACTATTAAGTCTGATTACTGGCAGAAAAAAATCCAGCTCAACATGGCTCTCTTTATTTTAAACAAGACTGGCACAGTATACCTTTATGCTTTTCTTCTTTAATAGAGCTATCTAACTATGCATATGGTCCTCATCTCCATCGTATGGAAGTGCTTCCAAAGTACTAAATAGAAATTACAACAACAACCTCTTTTTCAATGATGAACTGAAGCTCTGCAAATCATGCTCTTTCCCTGGGTTCTTCTGCAGGAAGGTCAGCAACCTTCATTTCCTTCTTACGCCTCTCCTCACCTGCCCTTGGGAGTAGCCATCTCCTTTTTGGCTTTCATTACTCCAGCCAAGGTAAATAATAGAGAGACCTTGTTATTAATGTTCTCATTTAAAAATCTATTATGGTATTTAGAATGATGAGGTCTGACTCTAAGTCAAGGGAAGATTAATTACATGACACTGGTGAAAACGGGATGTGACAGTCTTTGGAGTGATACGGTGAACTGTCCCAATAAATCTGAGCTTGCACAATTGCCACAGTAAGGTGTGCGCCATGTGCCAGCATTCAAAATCTTCCTCTCTAGTCATAAGCAGTTACCAGGATGTCACTTAATTATCTCTTTGAGGTATTACTATGGCAAGAGGAAAAGCATTTCTTAATATATACTCCAAGGGAGAAGGATGCAAGGAACATCTCCTTGAAAGAAAACATACTGTTGACCCAACCTCTTCTTTTTCATTCTTTTCCTTTTAATTTTTGGTACCCAAAGTAAAATGTGGGAATGGTACTGGCTTGCAATCCTAATTGGCAAACAAGTTATACCACTTACAAGGCAGGTACTGCTCTTACTGTACTGTCCCTTCATCTTTTAGCACCTGTTGCTCCAAAAGCTCTGTCCTAATGGTCTGCAGTTTTCTCACACTGGGTTTTCACCTTTAAAGACCTACATGGCCTAGGATCTGCCTCTGGAAAAAGTTGCCATTTCCTCCTTTGGCAGTTATTGATGGCCTGGTTTAAACTCACTGAAGTTTATATATATTTATGTAGCTGTAAATAAACTCTTGGTTTATGCAGTCTGTGAAGAGTGATCAGCTGGGTCAGCACATAGCAGCATGTGGAGCAGCAACAGAAACTTTCATGCCTCTAATGCCAGGGGACTTTACCCCCAAAGTCCTCCAGCAATCTGCTAAAAATGCCTGTTAAAAACTGCTCCACTTAAGCTTCACGCCCTTATTCAGCTGCCAGGTGAGACAAAACCAATTTGTGTGTCTGAGCAGGCAGACATTCAGGGTAGACAAAAAGATGATGAGAAGGGGAGAACTGCCCATGGATGGGAAGATCTTTTCACAGCTATCAGAACCATTTGTGGGTCTGATGGATGCTCCTCTCCAACCACCACATCCTCAGACAGCCCACTCTGCAAATGCTGACTTTCTTCCTTTCATGAGTGCTGGATGTCACATTAATTTGTGCCTGGCCACAGTCTGACTCCAGGGGCAGAAGCCTTCACCACGGGGATAAGGGCCAGCAGTTTGTATGCATTCATTTACCTCTGAGAGGATGAGTAAAGGTAAAGAAAACCACCCCAAGCAAAAATGAAAATTAGCATTGGTTTACTTTAGCCACCTCAGGCAACTGAGACCTGGCTCCAGCCTGCTCCCAGCTGCACCAAGGCAGCTCTCCAGGCCCCCAAGCTCTGCAACACCAGTGTGGCTCCAATGCAACCTCTAATTCTGTCCCCAGCACCAGCAGTGTTCTGATGTGGAGAAGTTTTTTCTTCCTTTTTCTGCTAAATTTCCCTTATTGTGTCAAGGTGAACCTAAGATGAACAAGATGACTTGGAGAAAAATATCTACCTTTTTAAAATCTGAAGTGTGTCGCTGATCACAGTGGGGGAAGCTGCTAATAACATAAACAGCATATAACAGCTTCTGTTGGAAGATGTTTGTTGAGCCAGATCTTGAGAGCTGTGAAAGAGAGAGTTTCAGGAAATTAATTCTAAAATAATTTTGAATGCACTTGTGTTTGTAAAGTAAGGATTTACTGAGTGAACATTATCTTAATTCAGCAGCTACCCCTTGCTCTCTTTCTAGAATTACTCTCTATTTATGAGTATTATTTGCAGAAAATTATAAGAAAAAGAGAAACCTCAACTACACATGAAAGTTTTCATTTGAATGACAGGGGTTTCAGTTCAGGTTTCTCCTTTGAAAAAGGTCCCATAGCTTTTTGTCCAATGTGGATGTTACAAGAACAGAAGGATATCAGCACCTGGTGGAGGGGAGGGAGGAAGTGAGGGGATCACTGCCCTGCACAGTTCTACAACTTATCTATTAGATTACAGTTTTCTTGGTTTATTGAGGTGCACTGATCTAAAAGCTTCCCAGAATGTTTATGTATGAGAAGACAATGATTTCTGGTCATCACTAAGGAAAGAGGCAACATTAGGTGATATACTATTGCTCAATAGTAATCAACCTAGAATATAGGGATCTCTTGACAAAATTCACTGGAAAGAGCTAAATTTTCAAATAAAGTTTTTGAAGCAGCATATGAAATCCCGAAGTTTTTTCCACTGGATGTTTTGACTGTGGCAGTCAAGAGAAAGATGAAGCTTCACAGAGCCTTGCAGGGTGTGCAGGGACCAACCACTTCCTGGCAGAGCTGGTGCTCCAGTTCAGCTGGGAACTGAGAGCAAGCTTGGCAGTGTAATTCAGGCAAAATTGCAGGTCCAGCTCAATGCTATCTGAGCTGTGCACATATCCTGGTACAAGTTGCAAAGCAGAAGGGAACTTTCTCTCTCCCACTGACCCCCCAAACCTGCAAAGGTGCCTGTATTCTTTAGCTCCATCTACTGGCACTTGGCACAGAGTGGATGTGTGGATGTATAAATACAAGTATTCCTGCACGAAAAGCAACAAATAGCTTCCTACAAATTGCCCATCTGGTAGATATGATTATCTTACTTTTAAACAATAATGAATCATTATTATTTTTGTAATCTCTGTAGGGTGGGGTCTATAATTTCTCAGAGGATGAGACTACACTGGAAATGTGTTACTGGACTACAAATGAATAATTGTGTGTGTGTGGCAATATGCAGTTATCGTTTCATGCAAGTATAATTGAAACATCATTTAAAAACCCCATAATTAAGTCTTTAGCAATACCCAGGGGATGCAAGTTGTTTCTATTCCCATTTCAAAATTGAATGAACAGAATCTGACCAAAGAATCCTGGCTCCTTTTTGCCTCCTCTGCTTGCTCTACGTATTTCCCTCTTCACATGTTGAAAGAGGCCATTGGGTTGCTCTTTCCTGTGATAGATTTGGGAATAGTGCTGGAAGTGACTTTTTTCCCCACTGTGGATTTCCATCGCTATATATTTTAAGTTTCTTTGTAATATTAAGTTTTTTAAAGCCTTTGCATAAAAATGGAGTAATAATAATGATCATTGCAAGCAGGTAAAAGTGTAAGAAGATGCCTAAAGCCTAGATTTTTAAATCCTTTTTAAATAAGGGGAAATGTATTTTACATGCATTAAGCATTTTAGGAGGTAGGTCTTCTCCAGTATATTTTTCAAAGGCCAGCAATTGAAGAGTGCTGGTTTGCATTCATCACTTACAGCAATTGTAGACCTGCATCTAGACTCCTATGGAGATTTCTTTTTCTTAAACTGCTTCTGCCAGCTTTCATTTTTCATATTACTCATATATTACTGTTAGTGTAATGGGAAAACTCTGAAGGAACAATTCCTAGTTTTAAAATAAATAAATAAAACATCCAAGGCAAAATAGACCTAGCCCCATACAGAAGGGCTCATTATTTGGGAATATACTCATTTGTATAAGTATACTTTTAATCAAACTTTTTCCATATGACTTCAGAAATAACTGCCTCCTTTAAAATAATAATGAAAAAAGAAACAAAACCTAGCACCGTAAGCAATTGCTTATTGTGGAGCGACTGCAAGACACCAGATTCTGGCATAACTTTCCATAATCATTCTCTGACAGTTGCAATTTTTTTATTCAGTTTTAAATGAAGAGCATTAACATTTATCAAATAAGACCAAAGTACACAGGAAATATTTGTTGGATAAGAAGAAAAAAACCTGAAGGTGTTCCACACATTTTCAGCTAACATGATTTATACATGTTTCTGTTTTTAATGTTGAGGGAAGTTGGATTCAATAGATGATTTGTTTTCCATGGGGAAATCCTAGTTACAGCAGCCACTCAGTAATCCTGCTTTCTGTACAATAAATGCACAACTTGCCTGTGGGAAATTGTGGAGAATGGGATTTTGGCTTAAGCAAATTCAAAAGCAAAACACCCACTGTCTTCACTGGAACCTTCAATCTAGTTGGAATGGTCAATATTTTGTTTCCCACATGAGCAAGGCAGGCTGCCCTTGTGAGTCTGTAAGAGAGTCATCCATGGATCATGAAGGTTTTGATCAGTCCGTGCCATTCCTTCAACTGGCTTTGGCCACAGCCTAATTTGTGGTCAGCTAACACACAGGATCAAAAGTTAAAAGAAAAAAAATACGTCACTACCTAATGAACAAAAGTGGCAGTGGCAGGCGCATGGGAAAAAAGGAAGACCTGAGAGTCTTAGGCAGATTTGGAAGTCCATGCAGATGGTCCGAGGGGCTGCAAGGAGCACTGAGAGAGACAAGGCAAGCTTGAATCAGGAAAATATCAGCATCTGAAGGGGAAAGGGACTGGTGAGTGAAGCTATATGAGTTTTCATTGCTGTCAATTTTACTAATTAGTGGGTGCTTTTTTGCCAAGGAGTCAATATCATGAGGGTGTATTAATATGGTAATAGTGTGTTGCAGGAGCTGCAGCTGGCTGTGACTTTGGGGAAAGGGAGACAGAAATGTCAATTCAACCATGCATGTGAATTTAGCAGATTTACATCTTTGAATGAGAAACCTCCAAGAAACAGTAAGCAGAGGGGTTTTATTTCCCCCTCTCAAGTCAATTTTGCGTATCATTTGGCCAATTATGAGCTATAATGTGAAGGGTAAAAAGTCCCTCTTGTTTCTGGAGTCAGGTAAAAAGGTCACATTGCCCTGCATGTGTCCCACTAGCCTAGAGCAGCCAAGTAGGCGAGTGAAGCACTTCAGCAGCCAAGCAGGGCCACGGAGATGACAATCTCAAGCAGGAAGTGGCCTTTCTAAGGAGTGGCAGTTATTTTATTTAAATACTGCAAAGAAATGAGAACTGCACGTGCAGCATGAGCTCTCTGCTAGCTGATTCCAAGTCCAGATTGACCTTTCTGTAGCTTTCCCTTACTGTTTATCCAATTCTCTTTGTCTTGGGTCTCCCGAGTACCAGCATGACTGACATCTGCCAGGAGAGATACACCAGCAAAAGCACATATTACCCACTGATCCTGCCCATCAAGATCTGCTCCAGGTCACCTGTGTGGATGGTGACAGGAGCACTGTTTAACTCCCTCTCAAGGACAACCATTCTTCCTCTCTGAGATTACCAAACCCCAGCCCAGTCCAATCAATATCAGGAAATACGCTGTAATCTCTCCATGAATATAAGCACCCTTTGGGACTGTGAGCTGGTCAATGCACTTTGATGTATTCCTTGAAGAGCAAAAGGTTTGGAACCAAAGTGCTTTGTCTGGTTCCCAGCTCATCGGCAGTTTCTGACATGTAAGGGGCACTTTACACCTGCTAATCTACTCGACTCTTGAATCTGTGGAAAAATTGAAAGTTAGGTAAGTTTTAAAAAGATTTCTCTTATTTGCTCACAGAGCCAGGAGCTGAATAGATTCACTAAGTCTAGGAAAGGCAGTGAATTAAAATAGGACAATTGTGTCTTTGCTGAGGAGACCTGTTTTACAACTGAACTTGATATTTGCTATCACTTTTTCACTTTGATTTCCAAATTAGCAAAAAAAATCCATCTAGAACTGTCTAATTTTTCTCCTGTAGCATTATTTGACATATAGCAGTAACTTCAATCTCTGCTTGCTGTAGAACAAAACCTAGTTTTACAGTGTTGTCCTAGAGGCGGCAGCAGAGTACATAAGAAACAAAAAAGCTAACGCACAAATGGGCAAAGTTGTGTTTGGTTAGTAGTTAATCTCTATAAAGTCTCACTAAAGGGTTTTACTGGAATAAAGGGCTCACATAAAACCAAGAGGGAATATAGGCATATCTTTGAAATAGGTAATAGGGTGAAAATAATACTAAATGTTATTGCATGTTCTGGATCTGAGGGAAATAAGTTGACCTAAAAGAAATCACTTGTTGGAGAGCACTTGTGGAAGGAAACTGTTTTCTATATCACAGATTTAGGGAAAACCCAAGCTACTTGAAGTTGTAGAGGCTGTTGGGTCGCCAAACTTTAAAACAACTGTGATGCTCTGTGACACATTAATTGAAATGTACTTTCCAGCGCAAACATTTAGCAATTTATATAAATATCAAAGCTTTTGGGGTTTACTGTCAGACTTTGTTTCTGAATGAGAAATTTATAAAAAACATATGTTTCAAACTGCCACTGAGTACATGTTCAGAAGGATGTGGCCACTGAACTATATCAAACTTTACTCAATACAATCATTTGATGAACAGAAGATTCTTCTGTTAATAATGTCTCTTTTCAGTAATAACCCGAAGTTGGAAAAAGGGCTATTTTGTTGAGATGGGAGGAACAAAGCCTTAAAACATGGTCCATTGAAGTCATGGGCAATTTGTCATTGGCTTCAGTGGAACCAGGATTTTGCCAAAAAGATCAAATGCTTTCTAAAGTCTTGCCATTAATTAGCCTGCAATTAAAAATAAATCATCTTGTATAAGTTGTGCACAGAACCCACACTGCCATAAACTTCAGATCTAACTGCATGTTCTCCAGCTTCTGTGACAGCTCAGCTCCGGGATTTTGGGTTCTTTCCTTCTGACGTCTGAGGTGTTAACACGACAAAATTATCATGTCACTTCCATTATTCATATGCAAAGTCAATCTCAGTTTATTTCAGCATTTGTGTTATAGCAGCAGCCAGAAGCCTGCAGCCACAGTGAGAACATCCTTATGAAGGCCACGTTGGCTTGGTCTGCTCCACTGGAAAGAAAAGTCCCCAGCGCTCAGCCAGCCACCCCTAGGCCTGTCCAGGGTGCATTTGCTGATGGGATGTGCCCGGCAGGGAGGGCTGTGTGTGTGGACTGGTGCCTGAGAGCTCTCCAGAGACCAAGTCATGAAGCGGGTGCCTCAGCAGCACTGTGGACACCACTGCTGCCCCTCTGAGGGACAGCCCACGGCAGCTGGTCCCACGGGCTGATGGGGTAAGCGAATGGATGTACAAAGCTTTGCGGAAAAGGGGAGGCTCAGGCTGACTAAGGACCTGATGACTCCATGGCCTTGGCTGCGTGAAGGGTGTCACAAGCTTTTTCAGGGAGTTATTTCCTAGCATCAGAGAAGGCAATTAAGATTTTTTCATCCAGTACAAAAGTTTCATTTTACTACTGCTCTTTATGTTTGGGAAACTTTTACTGGTTTGTAAAATGCCCTGTGTGTCCGCTGAAATTCTCTCATTAAAATGCCTTAGCTTCTCCTACTGCTGATACAGAAGGACATATCTACCTGCTCCACTAAACCCTGCAGGTTTTGTTCTGGCCAGAGCTCTGCTTGGGTAAGAAATGAGAGTAGAGGCAGCTGGTTCTGGTGCAATCCTCTGCTAATTCTCTGTGTTCTGGAAGAGCAGCATTCCTCTGTGCTCACCCAAACTGGCACAAGAAGGGACAGGGGCACTTGTGCAGTGTCACCTAATGCTGTTTGTGTACAACCAAGTGTGAGAGTGATGGGCCCTCCTTGTGAATAGTTCTCTGGAATTTATAAACATATACCCATATATATGTTTTCTGAATGAAATCTTCATTTGGGATAATAATGTCTCTGAAAGACTTACGAAAGGACAGTTTGTATTCATTTAACACCTAATCTTCACCCACAGATCCCTGGGAAGCAAACCTCCATGATATATAAGAAAACCTTTCTAATAATTCACATGCAGCATTTCTCTTTGTTTTCAAGAATGTTTAGCTAACCTGTACAAAAATATTTGCAGCCCCTCCTTCTCCAGAAAGCCCCAGCTGATGAGCCAACCTCTCAACATTTCATTCCTATGTAGATAGTTTGCTAAATTTTTTCCCAAGGCTTTATGGTTTTTAACAATATATCTTTCATCACTGTATTGCCAAAAAGAAGTGGCTGCATTGAAGCTTCCCTTAGGATTTGGACTGGATATCGAGGATTAGTTTGTAACTGGTAACTTATGAACTGCGCAGTGTTCTACAAACAACTTATTTTTCTTAAGGTAATGGTGAAACTATGAAACCCCATCCTGAGAACTTATTTCAGAAAGGATATTTGAATGAAGCTTTAAATAATATTTTATTTGCCTATATCAAAACTGATAATTTTTCAAGGAGTGTGTTTTTGTCTTCATATAATAAGCATTAACTGACCACAAATCTTGAAAATATTCATCTCTGGTTGAACTTGTATGTGTTTGTTTCAGATTTAGGGGATTGTTTTTAGGGGTGTTTTTTTCAAATCTCTAAGAATGTCTGAGTTTTGAGTTTGGCTTTTGTGCAGCTGGGATCTGACGATATAACAGAAGAAACCCATTATTTATAGGAATGGAATCACAGCAGGTATTGGCAGAATACAGCAATGGGAAACTTCTGAAGAATATTTCTTGCTTTTACCTGTGTTGGTGCAAGTCATATGCGTTGGTAATAAGGGCAAGGAAAAAATTAACAAGTAAGCACAGATTTTTTTATTTGAGCACATCTGTTTTATTTCAGTTCAGTGTGATGGCTGGAGGGAGAAAGGGATTTCTTCAGATGGCATGTGTTTAGTTCCAATTCTTGGTAAACTTAAAACAGAAAAAGACATCTAATTTTTTAATGGATTTTCTCCAAGTTGGTTATAACAGAAGCATATCCATTTTTGCTAGGGTCCATGGTGCTCTCTCCTAGATAGGTTTTCTTATAATTGCTTTATGTAGAATATATTCAGAGTAATCATCCCTTTGTTTGTACTGCGATTGCATCTGGAAATGTCTTTCAAGACCAGGGACCACACTGGGAAGCCGTGCAGGAACAATGACGGAAAGCCAGTCACCTCCCCAAAGCCCTTACAGCTATCTAGATGAAACTGGGAAAAACGGAAAGAAGAAAATGGTTTTGCTAAGAAAATAAGTCATTTGCCCATGGACATATTTTAAACTAGTGGAACTGCATGATATAGTTGGAGTATATTAACTCTCAATATTTTACTAAAATTCATGTATGGCTGGGAAATTATAACTTATTTAGCACATGTATGTTTGGTCATATTATAAAAAACCCAACTTCTCCTCCTAATAGAGACAGGAACATATAATCTAGATTACATTTTTTGCATTATACTGAATCATTTGTTGACTTTTATTATGGTGATAATAATAATTTCATAAATAATGTCTTTATAAATGTTTGGGGGAAGGACCTCTCTTAACATGTTCCATTGTTATGTTTGTGTCTAAACCTCCCTGGCCAGAGAAAACTAGCAGTAAAATTGCAGTCAAGGTGGACCCTTGCCCTGGTCTCAGCTTGAGGACTCAATCAAGATTGAGCCTTTATTAGACCAGACACTGCACAATCCCTGTGTAGGAGTGCCTTTTCATGCTGAAGAACCCACTTTAAAGGATTTGATGAGTAAGAAGGATTAATACCACTACTAAAATGCAACAAAATGACGAAGGAAAACAGTTTATTCTGTGACACTTAGGTATGGCCTCTCTCTTCCCATTAACGTAAATTTCTGTTTCCACTTAGCTCTTAGGAAGTAGAGTCAGGCCAAAGATGAGTGCTTTTGAAAATCACTCCCTTAGCAACTTGCTGAAGGTCAGCAGTGGGTGTTTGTGGCAGAAATGGGAATGAATGATAGTCCATTGTCTTAACCACAAGACCCTGCTTCCTCTTCTAATCCCAGGTTGATTTTAGAGGGTTATAGCACATGAAAAAGTCCAAATTTTAAAATATTAAATTTGGCACTGATGATAAGGAAATGATTAAGCGTCCACTAAGGAAAGGCACAACCACACTGACAGAGACAGTCTTCAGAGCAGAACCATATTTTCATCTAACCAGGTTTTATTGGAGCTCTCCTGATGCATACATTTGACTGCATTCTGCTATTTTGTTTTGGCAAGCACTGCAGAAGGCCTGATCCAATTCTTGAGGAAATCAATGGAAGTTTGATTAGAGCCATAGAAAGCCATGAAGGGAATTTCAAGAGATGAAGTGTGGAGCCAGACATTCAAAAATAGCTTTTTTAATATGTGTGACTGACCTTTCTAACGGCTTGCAAATGCAGCCTGATTGCCCTAAGTGAAGGTACTTTATGGGGAAGGCTTGAAATTTGGAGCAGAATAAAACAGTGAACTTGCTTGGGAGCTCGAGTGTGAGTTGGGTCATGACAAGGAGCTTGGATTCAGCTCTCACCTGGTCTGGATTTCATTCACAGGAGCAAACATGGAACGAGATAAGAAAGGGGCTGGCTTGGGGAGCCAATTCACTACTTACCCCTGCCAGGTAGTTTAGGAGCTCAGTTGATCAAAGGAAAACAGTGACTTGGGTGTGGTGCTGAGTGGTCTGAATGCAAGCTCTTACCCCTGTGGTCACCTCAGCACGAGGTCTCTGAGCCAAAGAGAAACAAACCAACCAATTGCCTAACCTTTCATTCCTGCTCAGGGAAGACAATCATGAGGTCTGACTGATCTGAGTTTTCGGTCAGGGGCTGACTGTGGCTCAGGAACATAGGATAACTCTTGAGTCTCTGAAGACTAAAAGACAAGGGTACAGTCATGTTGAGTGGATCTTATACTGTACCCGAGATTGCTATGAGGACCTTTTGTCAGAAAACCTCCAAAAGAGAAGGAGTCAGCAGCTAATTCCCTTTTGGACACATACTCAGGAATCATGATAGGTTTCTACAGCTCTCTTTGATCCCTGCATTCCTGGCCTGTAACTACTGCTGCCTTCAGCTGCTGTGTTTGTAAAGACTGTTCAAGATGAAAATTCCGCTGTAGCTTTGACGAAAGTCCTCCTTGGATTTAAAAACCCAAGCCCTGTAATCTGATGGTCACTCTGGTTCTTGGTGGCATCCTCTGACTTTTCTCCAGAGAGAAGATAAATGGGGCAGGAGGAATATTTTATTATCTGGTTCTGTGGTGCAACAGCTGCATAGCAACTCCCTGGAAAACTCTCCCCAGTGGCAAACAGAGAAACCTCCAGGTCATGTGCCAGGGAACTCTGCACATCTCCTCTATTATATGGAAATAGTTTTCCATGTCTTTCAGATGTCAGACCACCAAGTGGAAGACAAGTAAAGAAAATTTGTCCGCACATTTGTTTTTATGGATTCATCTCGTTGTCTTCATCCACAGAGTGGCAGAAATAAAACCTCTAAAAGTGTGCTCAGTGCAGTGGATCCTAAGGATTAAAGTGGATCCTTACTGTCAAAAGACAGCAAATATGTTCATAAATAGGATTCTGTTCCCTTTTTTCAGATGCATCCAACTTTTTGCTCTCCCAACTGAATCCTCAGTGTCAATTTGGGCATAAAAAATCCCCTCACATTTATAGAACAGTAATGACACTTCTTAAAAAGGGCCTCAGGTATCATCTTGAGGTGCTAATCTGGGTGTTACTGGGCACAAGCCTGCATTTCTACCGACACCAATGAAATTCCCTGCATAGATGAGGAATGTGGGTGAACAGAAAAGCTGGCAGCACACCCTCCATCGTAACATTTCCAACACAGACCAGGATATTTCAAAACCAACTTTGTTGCTGTTATTGCGGAAAATTCTTTCCTCAAATATTCCTTCTTTTCTCTTTTAAATGGAAGAACGGAACTTTTTCAGAGAAATGCTGAAACATTACTGCCTTTAGCATATTTTCATCCAGAAGTATACTGGGTTTGGGTTTGGTTTTGTGGGGTTTTTTTAAAGACTAACTCCAGTCTGCTTTGAAGATGCGAACTTAAATGTTGCATAAGTTTGATAATAAATACACTCCAAATTACTGCTGTGATAATTACCAGGTGCTACAGAAGTCACATGTCCATATACAGTCATGTAGGAGTCCTTCTTCCAAATACAAAGGGAAAGTAGCCCCTGAGATAAATTTAACCTTGACTCTGCACAGGGATTTTCAGAGGTGTTGTACAGGTAGTTATTGTGAGAAGGTTCTGGCAATAATTATGATTAAACACTTTATGAATGTACCAATGTCAGAAGCTTTTCACACATAGCTTTTATTCCCTTTATTTTGAAAACAAGAAGTCTTAATAGTCAAAGTGTTGGGCGTTTTTTCCTCCTTTATTCTAAGCAGATGTTTTCTCTCCTCACCCTTCCTTCCTCTGTGCTTTCCTCACTGAAAGGAATGATGAGTATGTGCCAAAAGAAAATTGAAAACCATGTGAAAAACACAGAAAAATTATTTTGTTAGGGAAAAATAAGTTAATGAAGAATGTCTCTGTTTTGAAGCTACTGGACCAAATTTAATTTCCAAATTGATTTAAAATATACCAGATTCTGACCAGTTACACTGGCTTCTGAACATTCTTGTGTGATTATTTTATGAGATAGCAACTCAAAATATTAGAGGGACAAATTTTAGTGCTGAGAAGAAGGCAGGTCTCTTCCACAGTTACCTCCAGGTCTTGCCTTTCCCTTCTGGAGGTAAATGTCTTTTTGTACCTCATGGCAGGCGCAAAGTGAGGAGAGCCCTAGATGCAGGTAGATACTCACCCATGAGCTATTTTTGTGAAGATGTCCTTTAGTTGCCATCCTTGCTGAAAGACGATGGTTTCCATAGAACCTGACTCCAAACTTGTGATGTCTGCCCAGCTCAGATCTCTCTGAACTTTTCACTCTGCAGACACAACTGCTGTGTGCAAGGGGGCTGCAGGATTTGACCATAGGAATTGATGAGAGCCTTAATGAATAGCACTGAAAGAAAAGCAGCACCCAATCAATAATCTGAGGCACACAGACATTTATCAAAGAGAACCCAGAATGCTTTGCATTTGTTCCTCCACTTATTGCTGTTGACAGTTACATCTGCATCCATCCATTTCCTTCAGTCTACGTGAGAATCATTAGACACAAAAGGCATTTCCTTATGTAAGAAGGAAACCTCTATGGCTACCTAACTTAAGCTGTGTTATTTTAAAGCCGTTAGTAGTAGTAGTAGTCGTATTAATAGTATTAGTAGTAGTAGTAGTACTGGATCTAGGTTAACACTTTTCCTTTCTTCCTTTTTCCTCATTTGAATGGTTCTACCTTCCAGGCTGGTATGTACCTGCTATTATTAAACAGGATATCATATTTGTTTCCATTAAGCATGTGTGCATGAGAATATCTTCATAAAACATACATAGAGCACTAACTGCGAAGACCTGTGGGATGGAAATCAAGACAACATCAGAGAAAAGATTTTTTTTTTTTTTTTTTGCCTACCGAGCCTGCTGTGGTTGCTATTTCAGCTGTTCATTAAAGTTATATTGCTTCCTTTATCTCTTGTGCTCATGGAATACAAGCACCTCCATAATGAGCTTAAATTACCACGAGCTAAGAATAGAAAACTCGATTTCAGTCCTTGGGAGGCTGAAGCTGTGGTGGTGCATGGGTAATCAAGCAATATTAGCTGTATAATGGTGCTAGGATCCCAGGGCAGAGCTGCTGGAATGTTTACGGCAGGGGAGCACAATAAATATCTGTTTTCTGTGCTTTCTGGGTTTCTTTCCCCCCTCCCTGCTCCAGCCTCCTTATACATTTTGAAATAAACATTTTTGCTTTCTCTGTATTAATATCCTATATATGTGGCTGGCCAGCCACATCTGTCTTTGGAGAGTAGAACCTCCCGTGTTCTCATTTTCTCATTTACACAGCTAAGCTATGGAAAAGTCCCGGTCACCTGAGTTATCAGTATCCGAAAAGCACACCGAGAATTGAGTGAAAATGTCAGAACTTAGACTAAAAGAGGTTGTGTGCAAAAATACCTGCCATTTCCATGTGTTTTGGGTGCTGTGGATTTCATTCCATTAAATAGCAGGTGGGAATAAAACTCTTCCTAGCATACCTCATCATTAGCAAAGCACAAGCGGGGGCTCTTTGTGCAGAGGGACCAAGTGTTGTCTCTCGTTACCCCAAGTTTAACAGACATTTTTAGTGACTCCTGCCCCAAGGCAGAAGTGTCCCCTCATTCACACAGCCCCTGGAGGCTGATGCTGTGAAAAGCAGGAACAGGGAATGGTGGTGTGCCAACTCCCCAGGTATTAACAGATTGCCACTGACTTTAGGGCACTGCAATGATCACAGGGAGACAGCAGCAGCTCAGGGCTCTGCCTGATGGACTCTGCTGAATTTAACTCTGATGGCTCCAGAAGTAACACCCTTCCAGGCACCTTGCCCTGCTCCAAGAGCACCCACAGACTAAATCTGCCAGAGAGCCAAAAGACAGCATATTTATCAAGAGGTGTCCTGAAAGCCACCTGGGTTGGGAAGAAACCCATTTTATCATGGCATTCTCAATGAGCTTTTGGATAGTTTTGCTATTTGGGAGTAATATCATGTAATATCAATGCTTTTCCCCAAATTTCTTCTCTCTTTCAATCTCTTTCTAACAATTAAAAAGCCCTCATTGTAGCTTTTAGGGGTTTTCTTTAGCATATGAAATACCAACAAAAATCTGCTCCACCAAAACGATTCTCCTCTATCTTACACATCCAATTTACTTTATATATTTTGGCTCAGATATTCAATACTGATTGCATCCCCTGTTCAGAAAGTAACCCATGCTTTTTCACAAGATGTTATCCTCAGTTGGAGAATCTAAGTTGATGCAAAGAGGGCCATCTCAAGAGTGCCCCACAAGACATTTGTGACAGAGCACATACCCAGCTAGGGCCTCTCCTGCTCTGGTTTTCTCAGAAGATCATTGCTTCCTCCTGAAGGAATCTGCCTCTTGAAAGCACCACAGGGGGAAAAAGTAACCCTCTGTTTACCCTACAGCTGCCACTTCTTCCACCCTCTTATGTAAAGTGCTTTATTTCACAAGTTGTCCTGATAATTCCAGGGAGGGAGGAGAGACCGAGGCTCTGCCTAAGGGCAGTAAAGTTAGTGGACTTTGGCCTTTAATGAGCAGAAGGTGCAATACAATTACAGCGCTCTGGTAGATATCATTAGCTTATATCTCCAGGGGTCATTGGCAAAGATCATTAGCAGGGGGTCATTAGCAGGGTTAGTCGATACAAGGGGAGTTAGAGCCACTTCTACCCTGTGGAGGTGTGAGAGCAGATGATGCTTTATTAGTGGTTAATTCCAGTGAGGCTGAGTCTCTGCCAGGGGCTGTCAGAGCCAAGTTGCGATGATCCAAGAGGGAGTCCAGGTATCTCTGATGATGAAAGAGCTGGGTAAATGAAAAAGGCCTCCTCATACTTTACTCACATAACTTTAAAACATAATTGTGTGACCTGCTTGGGAATACTAAGGCACCCAATCCGTTTGACCAGTGGACAGATGGGACCAGCACCAGACTGACTTGAGTAAGAGGTGAGGATTTCTTTGGGAGGTAGTAACTGCCATAGTCTGACAGTCCAGAATTTATGATTTATGGCCTTTCTTCTCCCATTCTCCATGGCTCCTACCACTGCACTGGCCCCTTACCTCAATGACCTTCAAAGGGATTCAGAGGCTCTGATCAGAAAGGGGATGATGCAGGAGATGCTGCTAAGGACTGCAGAGGTGATCCCCTAGGTTTTTGGGAGGTAGCTCCAAGCTGGCAGGACCTGTGCAGGGGCCCTGGGGTACAGGAAATGCTTTCAGGATGATCTGGATTATATCTCTATTGAAGAGCAAATGCTCCCTTGGGTATGGGTCAGCACGGGTGGCTTCAATGAGGAATACACACCTGCTTTTCCTAATTAACCTCCATTTGTTAATGAACTACCAAATGGCCTGTGTGTCTGTGTAGTCTCCTGGCAACCTTGAAGTCATTCACCTGATTTCTTTTGCTTTCACCTGGGACTGTCTGCTCCCAGCTCCCCGTGGGGCTTGAGGTTGTATGGAAGAGATGAGTCCTGTTCTTATCATGTCTCATGGTGCCCCACTCCTGTCCTCCTCTAAATCCTCAGCATTAAGTCACTGACAGCTTTCCTTAGGAAATCAGTAGCTTGTGTCCATGGCAATGATGATCGCTTTGGTCAGCTCTGAAAAGCATCTGTGTTTCAGACAGGCTGTTTTCCCATTGGAAGTTGCTAATTTGTTGAAGGTTAAAATCATCTGTGGCTTCAGGATCTAAACTAAAAAAAAGAATACAGAAAGTGAGCATTTTGCTACAGATAAATCTTTTTCTACAGAAATGCTCCCTTTTTCTATATTAAAATGGCTGTTTTCACTTTGGTATTTGATCCCTAGTAAGAGTGAAAGGTATAATAGAAAACTCTGCTTAACTGAAAAGGCCTATGTGCATGTGATGTCATTTACTTTTGAAACTTGACATTTATTCTGGTTCTCTTTGTTTTGGGTTTTTCCTCTCACCTTGAAGCAGAAATATCAAATTCACATCATCAAAATGAAAAACTTACTGTGTTGCAGCAACTTATAGAAGAATGTAAATGGTCAGTGGTGGTGTTAAACAATTCTGATGTCAGAACCTGTGTGCCTGTTGCCAAATGTTTGATAGATTTGCCTCTGCTTAAGTACAGCTAAGATCTCTGTAAATGCTTGTCATGGAGATTTACGTAAGTGTAGTAATAAGTTTGCACATTCAGTAATATCTCCTGAACTTTTTGAAGGAAGATTGGCAATTTTATAGTTATCATGGCTCAATAAAGATGTAAGAATTGCCTGAGGAATATGGGGAATATGGTGTAAGTTAACCCATCTTATTTAGATAAGTACTAGTTAAAAGATATTAATCAATATATAGGTCTGGGATATTTTTAGTTAAGAGCAGGAATGATTCCCATTTCTATAGTGTGTGGATTTTTTGCTGTGTAGTTCAGAGAAAGATGAATGATTTCCACTGAGGTCCCCTTTCCCTGGCAAAATAGAGTACTTTATTGAATAAAATGCCAAAAAATTGATTAAATTCTGTTTATAAAGGGAAATTGAAAGCAAGTGTTCTTTTAGCATTTCTGTTCATAACTTGGAAACAAACTGACAGAGCATTTTTAAAAAAGGGAATCCTGAAATCTTACCTTTACTTCCCAGGAAAGTGCAACACTCCTTTGTCTCCAAAGGTAGAAATTCATCATAAACCTGAGTCTTCAGCCAGCTCCAGAGCCTAATATCCCAAAATTATGGTTGGTTGACAGGTAGTAGTTGATGAGTAGCATTACTAGTTTCCTCTCCAGAGAATTTGCCCAACTTCATGAGCATCATCTGCACCACTGAATCCTCCAAAATTATTTGTGGCCTTTTATTTTTGTGAAAGAAGACAGAAAAACTCATCTCAGCTAACTGACTGACCAAAACGTGAACACCCTGTCTGAGTCAGGATTTTTAACTCAGTGCCCACAGAAATGTTTATCAGTTATGTTGGAACACTTTTTTTTTTGTTACCTACAAAGGGTATTTAGATTAAATGCCCAAATGTTCAGTTCTTTCAGGTAGATGAGATAAAAAGTTAATTATAATAGAAGTGAAAGTGGTTGATCTCATACTGAGCCTGCAAGTTGATTTCTAAAACTAAGCAAACCATATGTGAAGGTTACTGAAGTCTCCAAGCCTCTGGGCCATTCCTCATTTCCAACAATTTTCTTAAACAATGCTTCACTCAAAACCTTTAAAAACTCTAATTATGTAACTTTTCTACCTGATGGCTTCTTAAAATAGTGACATTTAAATGGTTTGCTTATACTTTGATACTTTTTTTCAATGTTAAACAAATAATCATATGTGTTTAGATCATACAGAGTTTGCTGGGTTTAGTTTTCTTCATTTAGAGATCTCCCTTCATAGGGGTTCAGAGAGAAATGAATGCCATAGACCTTTTCAAATTATTTCTAAATTAAGTACAGTAAATTCCTCTGTAATACATCTCATGAGACCTGAAGATCAAAGTCTTACAAGAGATTTATCAAAACCAAATAATTTTTACATAGAGTATACTATAACTTCAGGTAATGTTATGTTTTTGCTCCACTCATCACATGAAAGTGATGAAGAGTGGTGCTTCTTTATTTTCTGGATCCTTCACTGGTTTAAGAGGAAAAGATGGCATCAGGAATCAATTTGGTCTTGTTTTGAAGTTTGCCTTACACTCTCTTTCTCCTAAGAGACGCGGAGGGCCGGCTGTTCCCTGCTCACCAGCCTCCATGTGCTCCCATCCTGAGTGATGAAATCCAAGTCCTCTGCTGCATAAATCTGGGAAAGCTCAGTGAAGTGTGAATCTGATCGCTCTGATTAGTGCTGATTAGTTGCAAGCTGGAGTGTGAATAAGCAGCCTGACATGTACAGCATTTTGTTGTATGTGACAGAAGAAATTGCATTTGCATGGTGAAGTATTTATGGTCGTGTTTGTGACTTGCTTCATTCACATCTGGTCCAGGGTTGTCCTCTGGGAATGGCAGGAAAGAGAACAGGAGGGAAATGTGAAATGGTTCAGCAGAAACCAGAGAACAAAGACAAGATATTTCCTACCCCTGTAAATCCTAATTTGGATAAGAGAAAGTTTGTGGCAATAGGAGATACAAGACCATAGCTGCAAAAAGAAAAAAAATATATATATATAATGCAAGTGACTTTATGTTTGAGTTTATTCTGTTCTGTGCCTCTTCACAACAATAGTCAGGTTTTCAGGATCTCAGGGAGCTAAGTGGATGGGAAGATGAATATTTTTTTTTTTTTTTTAGTTTAATTTCTTTGTGGTGTCTTGCTATTCTGATTATTCTGCTGCTTCTCTTTCTCTTGAATACTACTAGACTAAAGAAACTACTTACGAAGAAATATATGAAAAATAAGTTGGATGGAAAGTTGTAGACATAAAAATTTTTGTTGTTCAAATAATGCCTATTGATGCTGGTACACTATTAATATCACATAGAGAAATTTTCAATCAGCCCTAATTTTTTTTTAAACCACATAATAATCTTATGTTCAACCAATTAATCTAATCCTTGATCAAGTAGTAGGTATGAAAATTCTGTAAGAACCAACTGTGGCCCAGTATAGACATGAAAACTGCCTGAAAGTGTCTTATTTTTACTTAAATATAAATGCTATCTTCCTTTTAGCCTGCTCTTCTATTTGACTGTATCAGCTTTTCTGAAGACTAGTTCTGGGTATTTACAAACAGGCAGATGTTTGGGGAGCAGACAGCTGGAGGAGCTGTGGGGAGAGAAAGCAATGCAATGGTTCTTCTTCTTCCTGTGGCATCTCTTGGGAGCCCAGGGGGTGCCAGGATGGAGAGAGCTGGGGACGAGGGGAGGGATGCAGCAAGGACACAGCTGGAACCCTCCTGGCTGCTGTTCTGGAGCTCCAAGGGCTGGCGGGAGTTGGTGGTTGATTCTCTTTCCCTCCATGCCCCACCCTTTAGTGTCTTTAAAAAACCCTTTTTTTTTCCTGATCCAGGCAGGACCAGCCTATCTCTGCCATGAGCTCAGCCGTGATTTCACTATGTCCTTTGCGGTGACATGCTGAGTAGCCAAAGTGGACATCTGACTTTTTTTACTGCCAGGTATGCTCTGCACAACTAAATAACATCTTGTGTTTGGAGATGCATTAATTCCTTCAATTGTTTGTACTGTCATTCATCCTCGTGTTGAAACCTGTGATTCAGACTGAGTCACAAAGCAGCAATATCTGTATTGAAAGGAAGAGATGAAGTTAAAGGAACAGAAGATCAATTTCAGTATATGCATATCTCAGTTTACAGTGTTCAGAGGCTTATTGATAGATTCAGCTTGTCCTAGGTGTCAGGTTTATTATTATTATTATTATTATTATTATTATTAGTTTGTGCTGTCAAAATTTAAGTTTATTCCATATCCTGTTTTTATTGTAGACAACCCTCACATGCCTGGTCTCTCTTGTGATATGAAATTCAATATTTCATATTTCCAGCCAGGACCATAAGCAAATTAAACGTGGGGCTGAGATATTCTCGCTGTGGAGTTCACTGATGCAGATCAGTGAAGGAAACACAGAGGAGCCTTGTAGACCACAGAGGGGGTCACTGTCATTGGGTCACTGTTATTTTCCCATAAAATGACAGAGCAGAATAAATCTGAGTGGCACCTGTGTTCTGGCCATTTGTGGGCACGGAGGGTGTGTGAGATCAGCAAGGCTGAGATGTTTCCCACACAGTGACTACCACCTACTGGAGCAGGTGGTTTTAGATCTTGCTAAAAAAATTGTTTCTTCACTGAAAACATCTTAACTCTTGTCTTAGAGACAATAAGGACAGATGATGAGGAGAGCTGATGAGGCTCAGTGGTTGACCTTGTACCCTGGTGTTTGTTAGACTTCATTAATTATAGTTTTCATTATCTGTTAATCCTGTTTCATTTTAAGGGACAACCTAGTTGTATATCAGAACTAATAACCATGTAACTTTTAACTAGATATTGGTCAACTCTCAGGTCAATATTACTGCTTTTATTTTTTTGTTCTACTGAAGGACAGCAACCATAAAGTGTGCTGCTGTTTTCTTATAAAAGTGCTCCATTTTGTGTTCTGAAAGGCTGTAACCTAACAGTTACATGAAAACGAAGGAGTAAAGGATGGTCATGAAAAAGAAGGGGTAAAGGATGAGATGTAGCAACAAAAAGTAACATGATGAAATCAACTCCGAAAGTCTCCTTGTGATAGTTAATTCTGTGTTTGGGACTGCCAGATGTGCATGATATAGCTTTAGAAATGTTCCAATTTCTATGAAATTGTCCTCTGTTATCCAAGCCTGACTTGATCAAGACCTGAGGCTGAGACAGGAGTCTTCTGTTGCTAACACAGGGCTGGGGGAAAGGTGGGAGGTTTTCTTCTTTTTTGCTGGGAAACGCTGGTAATTTGGAACAAAACTATTCTGCAGAAAATTTCTGAGGTCACAAAAAGAATATTTTCTTCAAAAGGTATGTATATGCCGCTCATTCCCACTACAAAATAATTGGTAGCTAATTGGTTCGGGTGAGAAACAGCTGTGCCTGCTTCAAGATAAGTCTTCCCATATTCTGGTTGGCTTTGGGAAACCTCTTTACTTCAGCAAAATGGACTTCTGAGTTTCCAGCACTCTATTCTTTCTGCCCTTGTCTGCACAGAGTGCAGATGTGTAACTCAGAAATGCTGGTAAAGGTTTCCCTGGGGGGTTCAGCTCAGATCCAGCATTAAAGATAAACTCCTGAGAGCTCCTTCCGTGAAAGTTACCTTTAGCTATTCCTTGTAGGCATCATCATTAGTGACTATTTGTAATATTCATTTTGTTCTGCTTTCTTATAATGATATCTTAACCTTGCAAAATCCAGCTTCTGGATCATGTGACGTCAGCTATCAGATTACACAACCCATTAAACAATGTCTTATCTTTCAGTGCCTATTTCCATTGTTCTTAGTACACGTCTTAATTCACATGTGCTGTATCCTTTATGTGCCTGGAAACATTTCCATTAGTTAGTCAGCTGAAACATGCTTGATTCTGCCCATATTCTGACAATAAGGTCAATATGTGGTTTTTTCATGGTATAAATTGGCTGGTCCACAGAAAAGCAATAAAACCTTTTGCTGATTTAAAAAAAAAAGAAAAAAGAAAAAGAAAAAAGTGGATGAACAATAATGCTATTCTCAAATTTGTGCTACACAAAATACTTCTTGTTTTCAGGTTTCTCCTGTCTCACAGCGCTAGCAAAGCTGTCTCTTAGCTCATATATGTACCACGTGCATATTGTCTTTTACCAGTGTGAGACGGATGAGATTCTTTAAACTGCTTTTTCAAATAATTTTACTTTGCTGTTTGAATAGCTTCTAAATGAGGGCTAGCACCCCTCCTTAGGGTACTTAGGCTATTTCTGCCCTTTTTACAGTATGAAATATTTTGTGTGAAAGGTTAACACAAAATGACTTTAAATCATACTCCAGTCTCAAAATTTATTTGCTAATTTCCTTCCTGTAGGCAATTCATTTTATTTCCTCTCTGATAGACCAGATTAAAAAAAAATCCCCAAAACTACTGTTGCTCCAATAATCTTTGCTCTCATTTCAAATCCTAATGAAAGTATAAGCAGTGCAATGTTTAAATAGTTGAAAGCAAGTATTATTTTTTTAATTATATTTACATATCTAAAATAGAAATGGTATCTGGAATTGCATTTCTAGAGGAGGTACTCCACGGACCTTTTTGTCAGCTTGGAGCCGGGGGCTCAGTGCAACCTCAAGCAGCCCAGGAATAAAATTGGTGAGGGCACTTTGGTGAGCTCTTACTGCAGCCCTGGCTCTCAGCCCTGAGGTAGCTCAATGGATATCCACCAGGATTTACCACAGCCCGGCCCAGACATGGCTGCAATGCCCTATTAGTGTCTGAGTCTGACTGTCAGCTTTGAAAGAATGTCTGAAATCCCATCCATACAGAGGAGAAAAAAAATTGTTAATGTGGTTCTCCTGCAAAGTATTTTTTAAAATCTGCAAATGTAATTGAATCAGCATGCTCATCATTTCAGACTTGTTCTGTAACTGTTTTTTCAACCTGCTTTGATAACTATTTAAAATACAAACCATTGTGTGGTCAAAAAGAAAAACAACAAATTATTGAATGAACGGACCATTGTAACATTAAAATGCAGGACACTCAGGTGAAGCCAATGTATAACTGATTAATTAAGTTAAGAAAAATCAATAATAAAAACACAAAGTGCCTACACAAAAACCATACCAATGCCAGGCCCCTCCAAAGAGACATTTTCTGGGAAAAGCACTTGGTTTTATTATAGGTCCACCACATATGAAACTGTCCACTAAGGTCAAAGGAATTACGTTGTTGGGTCTTTGAAAGATAGTGCCTTGAAAGGATGTGTGGGCTCATTTCAATAACTTATTGAAAGTCTGACAGCCTTTGAAGCAATGGAAGGCAGCAGAACTCCCACATGCAACCTGCACACTAAAGAGAAAAATAAATAAGCTGAGCAATCTGTGTTACCACAGATGCCAGACTGAGCAACCAGTTACAACCTGAATGCAATTTTTGGTTAAGCAGCACGCACACATCATGGCTTGTGGATTTTTGATGTGAAACGTTCCAGGTATTCCCCAGATTTTCTCTACAGGGGCTTCTGAGACAGCTCATGGGGCAGTGGCCCATTAAAGGGGCCTGATCAGCACTTGAATCCAGCACCACTAAGAGGGGATGGGAAAGCAGAAAATACATTTAAAGAAGTGAGAATAGGAAGCTACAGGGCCCTGGAAGAGAGGAGAGATTGTCTAAAGATAATAAGTATGCTTCTGTTCTGTAATACATCTCTTGAGTGAGTAGGCTCTCTCTGGGAATCACTGACCTCAGCAAAAGATGAGCCTAAAACTTGTCTTCTTTGCCTGATATAGAAAGTGAAATATAGATTAGGGTTCTGAACCCACTTTTGTGCATTGGGACTGTATCCAGGGCTGTCAAACACATGCAACAGCTGACCTTTCTACTGCTTTTATGAAGATTGTTGCTGGTGGACTCCTGCCACAAGAAAATAGAGAAGTGGGTTGTAAAAGAGCTTGCTTAGACTTGACAAGTTTGCTGAGCATTTCTTCCCCAAATTAGAATGAAAAAGTCGAAGGTAGACTTCAGCTTTCTCAGCTGACACATCCTTGGCTTCAGAGTTGAAAGTGTTTCAACATCTCTGTGAATTTCAGCAGATATTTGGGTTCACTTTTAATGTGCTTGATGTCAGCACAGTGTAGCTGAAAGCCAAAACTCCCTGCCAAGAAAGAAATGTGTCCAATATCAATCATCATGTACTTAGCAGCCTGAGTCCTGTCTGGACCAATGACTTTACTAACTTTATTCCCATATCGGGGTTACTTCTTTTTGATCCCATAAATAGGATGATTGCAATACATAGCCTAAAATATCTAAAGTGATCAAAAATAGAACTACATGGAAACTACCCTTTTTTAGTTGGGTGTATTTTTCCTTGACTTTACAATGGGCATATTTCTCCATAGCGAAATTCCAACCTGGAACAAATTATGAAGGGACTACTCTCAATGGGCATAAATCAGCATAGCAATGTCAATTTACAGGGATTTGAACTCCTGGGTTTTGGGGGTTTTTTGTTCCACCTGAAAATTTACCACTTTCACATAAAATCCTCCTTACTAAGAATTGTTTTCATACATGCTGTGATCAAGAGGTTGGGGTTTTTTCCCCCTCTTCTTTGACTGTGACCACAAAAAAAGCTGATCTTGTGAATAAGTTTATGCAGCTCTAATGACGAATGACCTGATCTCTGCAAGGATACACGTGAGGCTTTGTTGTTCCATAGTTTCCACCGAGCATGACATGTCTGGAATGCTTTATGATGACTGCATCATCAAAGTACTAGGGGGTAAAAAAAATTGGAGAAGTCTCTGAGCCTGCGTATTGACTTGCTTTGCCATTTTATTGGGTTAGTCATCATTATAAATCAAATCCTAACTCTCAGAGCTTGATGATGTTGTTAAATTACCTCGGTGCCACCTCTGAGTACTGCCAGTGCTTCATGTCTTGGGCGCTTTGTAATAAAGTGCGGGGTATGTTTTACTTCCAAGGTGAGGCTGGCCCTGGAACAAGACAAGGATTTCCTGAGGTTTTGCAGCTGTATCTCGTGATTCAGCCCTATGCTTGCAGAGCAACTCCATGCCCTGCACTGTGCCTCTCCTGCCTCATCCCTGCAGGTAGTGGCATCCCATGTAGGAAGCAGAGCTTAGCTGCCAATGACTAGCACCAAACTTCTAGGCTACCTTTGCAAAAATAATGTTATTTTCCTCTGAGTATTGTAAATGAAAACCTCTAATTCAAGGGAAGTGGAAATGCTGCAAAGGCTCCAGTACTGGTGGTAAACTATTAGACACAGCCAGAGCTGCTCATTCATGTGTCACGAAGGCTGTGTTGCCTAAAGGAAAGTCTCCTTCAGTTTAAATTATAGATAAGCCATACTTTTAGAGCAGGTACTGCTGAATTCTCTGCAGATAATCATAGATGCATTACAGCATAGGAACAGTGCCTTTTTCAGAAAAGATGTATTTTTATAAGCACAGTATTCTCAACAATGTGTGTATTCTTGCATATATTTCTGTTGTTTATCCATCTGTCTGCCTGTCCAGACTGAAGAAAACCCACCAGTGTTCCGTAAGTCTTTTAACCTGAATCAGATGTGGGGAGACAAATGAACTATCTCTTCATACTGAATATTTTGTAACTCATTATTTGGCACCGAATTTAGTCCTTTGCAATAACACTGTGTTTGATATAATGAAAGGTGCCAGTCAGGTGAGACTTGGCTAAAGTTCAGAGCAAACCTGCCTGTGACAAACAAGCTTCAGAGGATGTCCCCATTAAGACATTTCCATGGCTAATGAAGGTTGCAACACAAAAGGCAACATCCTCCCAACCCCCAAGTGAGAGGTGTCAGACAGGGAAGAACCTGCTGGCACTGCCATAGCAGCTGTGACCTGGATGCAGTGAAATGGAAAATTCTGTGGTCCTGAAGATGAATTTGAGCAAAAAGAAGGTTATACTGTAAGTGTCAAACGCTTGCATTAAACCATAACTAGCCACTTAAGTTTTTGATCTCAAAGACCTCTTCTGCAGATGATGCCAAGACTTGCTACAGATGCAGAGCTCAGAAATGGAGATTTTTTTATTTTTTTTTTCATTCAAGCAGACTTGGCTTTTATGGCGTCTGTGGAAAAAGAATAAAAGACTGTGATTACTGCTAATGAATTTTTGAATTAAAATTTCCAGTACTTGTTATTGTTCTCATAAATTGTACCTGTAAGAAACATTGCTTGGAGCCAAATTGTTTCAAAATTTCTAATTCACTCTTTTTATTAGGAGAAGCCTAGACTTTTGGTCAGGCCCCACATCAGGATGACTCAGTGTAGCTCTATTCAAGCTGAAGGCACTCTGTGAATTCATACATGCTGAGAAACCAGCTTCCAGTTTAGAAGTCATGGAAAAACTCTATTTTAACTCTTCTAAAACTGTTTCCTCCTCCTTCCATCCAAGACAGTGTGTAAGTATGTGTGGAAAAGAGAGGAAAATATATAAATTTCTATTGGCCGGGGTAGTGCATCTTCTGTTTTCAGACCTCCAAAGATGCGTGTTTTGTGAACAGAGATTTTTGTTAGGTGTAATTAAATTAATTTGCAAGGAAGTTACTAATTTCATTGAAAGCTAGAGATCCTCCCAATGCGTGATTCATCATAACTCCACCTCAGCCCTGGCCCGCAGGGATAACTAACTCCTTTGGTGAGAAGATAATTTTATTTTAATTCTCATGCAGTCATTGGACAACTTGAAGACAAATGCCAGCTATCAATCTTTATGAGTGAATTATTGTTCTCACTATTAGGGTGTGGTGGAGTAAAGGATGTCATACTTTAGTACCTATAAAGCTTTTTGGATATAATTTTGTGTGTAAACCATAATAAACATAAAAATCATACTTTATGACTTACATGAAAAATACATTAAGACAACCAAAATTAGAGACTTTGAATAGCAAGAGAGATTTTTTTTTTTTTTAATAAAGGACATAAAGATTTTTTTTTTCCAGTAATCCTATTCAAATTAATAACAGGGTGGTTTTTTTTCCTCTAACTATTTTCCTGAATTAGCAAATTATTTTTTTTATCCTTCCACTCCTATTTGACTGGAAGCAATTATTAAAAAAAAAAAAAAGATCAGTTTTCATTATTTGCATCTAGTGTTGTATCAGTGATACCTGAGCTTCAGAGCCACTGGCGAATTCAGGGGGAGTGTTGACTGCGGCAGAAATGAAGGAGGAGACTCTGAAGAGCCCTTCAGACACACCCATATGGCACTGCAAAGCCCTCCCTTCGCTCTCAGCAGACTTGGTACATTTTGCTAGCACATAAAATGTACTAGACACTCCTAATAATGATAATTAGAGTCCTGAGCTTGCCAGTGATTTACCTGGGCAGACATATACACCCATATGGAGCTCCATAAATTTTAACAGGGCTCCATGCGGGTTTGGAGGCAGAAGTGGGGGATTGGCGTGGATGACTGTTGGGTGACCCTCACTGTGACTGGAATTTGGGCGCTTGAAAATGTACCAGTGGGTGCACTAGGTGTATGTCTGCATCTGTGGTTCCGGGGTGTATTGCTCTGAACACTGTCATTACATTTGGAAAAAGTACTCAGGGATAAATTAATTCTGTTGTAATACTATTTGGCGGTGGTTTTCTTTCTCACTTTGCATCTTCAAAAACACAGGATGAGAGGCAGCACATTTTTCTTGGTTAGTTCTTACAGATAACCCAGATGCTGGTATTTGTATTTGGCTTCCAATTATTTTTAATTTTGTTTGGGTTTCTTTGAAGTGTGACAAGAACATCTCTTCTGGGGACTGCATTTATGTCTTTTAACAACTTATTTGATATGGGAAATATATTCTCATCCCTTCAATTCTGGATTCCCAGAATTAGCTGTTCCTCTTGTAAATGGTAATGCAGAACTCAGACAATAATATTGATATAAGGACTGTTAAAGTGAACAACTCTTACCCCCTCTTAATATTTCTTAGATATTTGCTGTCTTTCAGGATCCCAAAGTTCTACTAATTTTGTTTCTGAGCTAAAGGCTGGTTTTGGAAAGTAGCAGTTCAGATTTTCAATGTAGAAGTGCCTTTGGTTGTGATCTTTGGAGGTTTTATCCATTAATTGAAGTAAATTAAGAAAATGTTTTATTGGTTCCTTGATTCCTGTTGATCATTAATTTATAGAATGTATTGGTGGCCTATTGTTTGAATTGCATAAATAGTGTGACAAATCACATAAAAATAATAATAATTTCCCAATAAATAATTTCCCAATATGTGTTTTGATTGTGTCCTGAACCACTACTTATGAATGACAACTTATTTATTAGTGGAAAACCATATAAATTTTTTATTGCAAATTTTTACTGATTTTCTCCTGAAACATATAAACCATGGGCAATGCTAAGCATGAACTGATGCTTAAATTCACTTTGTTATTAAACATACCTGGAAGGCTGATATTTGGGAAACATAGTGTTGTCTGCTTTCGCTACCTTGTACTATTAACAAATGCCGTAATATTCTTGGATTAGTATTATGGTAAATTAAAGAGAAACAAGGAAGACCCAGACAAAGCCAAGTTCCTTTGATGAATGTGTGTAAAATTTTTTTCTCACTATTTGTTTTTGGAATATTTATAAACATAAGACAAGTAATATTTTCCGTGCTTGGTTCTAGTATGGAGGTAGTGCTGGGAGTTTCTTGATTCTCAGCTGGTTAGAGCACAGAGACTCTGCAGAATTACTTACTTCCTTGTCTGCTGGGCTCTGATGTAATTCATTGTGCAGCCTGAATTTATTTTTTATTTCATTTAACAAAGAGGAATCAAGTCAAAAGGATCCAAGCTGTTTGCCTCAAAGCTTACTGAATGCAAACTAAATATTTCTGAAAATATGCTTCATTTCCCATTCATATTGTAAATGTGCTGAAGTAGGGAGGATCAGGCAAGCGATGGGTTTTGTGATTTAAACTCTGTAATGGGAGAGGCATTACTGACCTGTGATCTGTGTGAGAATTCAGGCCATGGAAGTTTGGATTTTAAGCCCCTTTCGTTAGATTGCTCCTCCTTTTCTAACTCTTACAATAGCAGTGGTTTGAAGACTTCGGCACTCAGGAGTACCAGGATTTATTTTAAGCACTTACAAAGCCTTTTCAAGATGTCAGGTGGCACATACATGCTAAATGGTGCTAATTCTGAAAAAAATAGAAAAAACACAAAAACCCCCTAAAAATCCCTTCCCTAAAATTACTTTGGTTCTCTCCACAATCTGTTTTATTCAGAAAAATTAATAATATTCCTTCTGTTGTCAATTTTTTTTTTTATTTATTATTAAATACTTCATAGTCTATGAATAATTTCCTTCTAATACCACTTTGAAACGGAATCTTTGAAACCATCTGTTATCCCTCACCTGGAAAACTAACAGTCACCTAGAAAAGGATTATGTTTCTTGATGTCTCTGGTCAGGGTGTTTTAGCTCGCTTTGCAGCTCTGTGCTGTGCACCACTGCTGCTGAATACTTTTGTGTGTTGATGGGCTGGGAAGTCGTGGTATCGCAGTAAACAAAAGAGACACTTTGGTGAAATCCAGAACTAACAAATCCTACTTTGCCATAAATTTATGGTTACCAGCTCTGTTGTGAATTTTTCATCACCATTCAGTCATTTCAGAGGTTTCTCCTCTCTGTGAACTCTCAAAAGCACTTGATTCAGTTTTTCCTTGAGTTGAGTAACTTAAGCATCTCTGCCCTCTATGAAGTAATGCCTTCTAACAAATTCTACTAACCTGATTAGGAAGTTTGGCATTACTCTGCATTTGTCAAATACATCCAGAGGTGGCCATTGGGTTGAAAATCACAAGAAGCAGTAAAGACAGGTAAGTGCTTCAGTCACATAAACATCACTTCTTTAGGAAATTAAGCTAAAACTATCCAGGGAGATAGAAGAAAGGCTATATGAGCTTTTGAACCCCTTGATTTGCATTAAAGAATATTTTCTTCTACCTTTCATCCCTCTGGTTACAGAAGGTCTATTTCAGCTCTGCCCTGCTGCTCTGAGTGTGCATATATGCTAGAAAGTAGCCCCAAAGAGCCCAAACATTCATTTTAGTTTACAAAATGTGATTTTGTTGCTTTGGCTTTTGGTTTTCATTCCTTAATCAAGAAAATGTTTTGATAAAATGGAGCCTCAAAGGTAGAGATGAAAACTGAAAAATTTGAGGCAGATTTCAGATATGTGCAAATAAGCACTCTTCATAACTCACGTTAAACACTCTGCAATTTTTAAAAAAGAAAAGTAATATTTCAGGAGTACTAAGCATTATGCTTAAACCACAGATTCTGTAAAAAATGAACCGCATAAGCTATTAGCAACTGTATGCGTCATAAACACCTTAGGCAAGAAAATGAGATCCTAATGCCAAATGCAGCTCAGCTCCATCAGTCTACATGGAGCTACACTTCTGCAATTTTATAAGATAAATGTCTGTGCTGTTTTATATGATGAAACTACAGCTTGGGTGAATCCTCTTATTTTTCACCAGTGATTTAATAAAGGCAAGCTCAATATAAATATTGAAAGGCTGCTAGTATTGAAAATACTCTTTCCCTAGTAGTTGAAATATGTGAGAGCTATGTCTTTTCATATTGATTGTTCAAAAAGAAAAAAAAAGTTAAGACTTGTCTATACAAGAAGTGGGTATATTTACTAACTAGTGGGCTCCAAACATTTTCTCTAACATACTCTACTTTATATTGCATTTGCAGAGAAAAGCTTTGAGTTATGTTTCATTCCAGCTACTGGGAACTTCAAACCCCATTTTAATCTCAGCTGAAATAACTAGTGAACACTTACCTCCTACCTCTTAGTAGAGATTAAAGAGGAGAAATGTTACAAACTGTATTTCCCTGCACCTATTTCTTTGACACACATCACTGTGGTAGCACAATAAAAGAGCTGCATTTAATTATTTTTCCAGAACTCATAAGTTTAAAGAGATAGGGTATTTATGAGCCCCATTTGTGCTCTCTAATCCACAAGATACTGAAAAATACAAAACATAAACCACTGCCCATTGGAACTGACCCACTGTGCCTCTGAAAATGTTTTTCTTGTTCTGCTTCTTTCTCCACATAAAATACTGAGCATTAATTTAATCATTAAAAGAATAATGAAAATAAGGAGCTATGAAAAGGTAATCAAGGTAGACAATTAATAGTCACAGAAGTGTGATTTTTAAAACAGTTTAAAATATCTCCTGTGCTGCTCTGCTGTATTCACGGAATAAACCTACTTTAATTATTTCCTGTTCAGGCTTTCCTCTGTTTCCTTGGTTTTAGGAGGAGTTTACCTAGCAAAAAACCAATGCTGCTCATTTCCTCAGTGGATTAACTGGGCAATGATGAAACAGAAGCTTCTGTCTGCTTCATTCTTTACACAACCTGGTGTTAAAGATTGACCTTTCACCCTCAGAGATCTTAAGGATTAAGGATGCTTTTAAGTCTCGGTCTGGTTACTAATCCACCACTTTCACTTGATGTTAAATAAGCACTTCCTGATTTACCCTTTAAATCCTGTAAACATAATAAAACAGAGTTTAACCTTTACCTTAGGATTTTACCACTATCTTATGCTCTGTCAAATAAACCTTTATAAGAAGCAGCGAAGAGAAAACTAATAAGCCATACCCTGATTTTTTTTTTTTATTTTTTTTTTTAATCTTGGGATATGTAGCAAAACATTACAATATTTTTAATATATTCAGGTCAAACAGTTGTTAGGGTGCATTGGGGTCCTTATACTGTGCAAATAATGGAATTTTTAAAAAGCATTTTTAAACTATTTGAGATAATGAAATAGATGTTTCTTCTGCATTCAGACTGCTGTGAGCAAACTATACTGGAAGGAGTTGCAATGGAAATATATTGAGAGAGATTTCATAATCCAAGGCTTTGCAACTTACAAGAGTATAATTTAGCCTCCAGCCTCTGCTTTGTAAAGTCAGGCTCCCATCTGGTGTAAATTGCGTGTAAACTCCATTCACAGTCCAGGGAATATTTTGACTTACACCAGCCATGGATTTGACCCCACAGAATTGGTTTTTTCTGTGTTTTTCTCCTTAGGAAAATGGCATCTAGGCTGATGAAATATTCATTCATGGCTGTATTTAATCATACAAAGTTATCCCTACTCTCTGCCACAATACTTCTGTCCAGCTGCGAAGGGTTTCTCCTTATCATTTATTTATATAAATAACTTCTTGCTGATATAAGTAATTTCAAATCAATGCTCCCAGCCTGGGAAATGGGGGGACCAGCTGGGAGCCCCTGACTGCATGACAGCTCCAAGGGCTGGAACCTGGGCATAATGATATCCAGAAAAAGTGTTGGAAAAGCCTTCTTTCAATCATTACAACCACTGTCTATCAAGTATTTAAAATAAGGTTTGTTTTCAGCAAACATCCAAAATACCTAATTTCAAAAATTCTGAGATCTGTCACCTTAGAGAGTTTCTGTTTTTATGTCTCATAGTTGATAGTGGTAAGTAGAGAAAAATTAACCTATGATAAGAAGTTAATTCCCTCTTCTGAGACCCTAAATCAAAGGACCTTATTAACAAAGGAATACAGTTATCTGTCTGTATGGGGACCTTGCTTGGCTTTTGATATATTTTGGGGGAATATTTAGTTTAATTAAATTGAATATTTGCCTTGTATCTTGCAAATATCTGATTGTCTCTGCATCAGCTATTGCCTGAGAGGAAATATAGACAAAGTAATCATTTACACATGCATGATTTTCTTACCATGATCAACAATCCTTTTGTCTTCTGCCTTAATAATGCAAAATATCCTGTTTCCTCAATGTTTGCTCATATTGCTGACAGTGCTGCAGAACATTCAAGTGCAACTGCTCCTTGACAATATTGAGGGACCTGTTACATAAACTGGAGAGGAGCTTTTGTCAAAACCATGATGTTTGAAAGCTTCTGAACCACTTTGAGATGTAATGCTGGGGCAGCCAACTTTTCTAGTGTCTGCTGGGGATAAGCAGATGGTAGCTGGAGTTCAAAAATTGCACAGTTTATTTGCAACATCCTTGGAAAATTATTGAGTTTACTGGGCAGGGCTGCTTTTGAGAGTTTTGTGGTTTCCAGAATCGCCTGCTCTCTTAAGAGACATAATACTGGACGTTTTTCTACAGTCTGTTTGGAGATAAAATTCCTGTTAAAGGCAATAGGAACTGAGACACTCTATGAAAAAAAGGAACAGGACAAAGGAGAAAATTGTAAACAAAGGAAATTTAATTTCTACTTTTTATTGAAACTTGGGAAATAAGGTAGGCAGGAGAAAATGCTTTTTTTAACAGATTTTCCATCCACCACAGACACTGGCAATGCTTTGCTAATTTGTCTTGTGCCAGAGTGGTTCTGTGAGGCACTGCCAGTGGTAAAAAAAGAAAGTTTGAAACAGCTGAACATCTTAAAAACAGAGCAACCTATGCTTTGAAATAGCCTCCCACTGAAGACCCAAGCCATTTACAACAGTGTGAGTAACATTCCTCCCCACAAAGCAGAATCTGATGAAATTGAGCAAGAGCAAACCAGTCCTTGGCATAATTCCATGAGATCCATAGGTGCTGAACTAGCGAAGAATTTGGCGTGTCTGGCAAAAGCAGGGGATTGTCTTTCCACATGACAGAGGGAAGTGTAAGATCTCACCCCCCTTTCTTCACCACCAGCCTTTTACAAGGGATCCTACATGCAGAGATGAGGTGGGCCTGAGCAGAAGGGCTGAAATAAGCTCTCCTGGAATTGGTGACAATAAGCTCAGCTACTGAGAGCTGGCAAATCTGGTGTACAGCACAGAACAGTGGTGCTGCATTTCCCTGTGCACCTGCCTGAGCTGCACTGTCTCAGCACTGGCAGGGCATTATTGGGATATTCTTTCTACACATCAAGCCAGCTCTGCTCAGACCCTGCTTGGCTGAGCCAGCACTGTGATGGTGGTGGTCCCTGTGTGTGGGCATGGTGGTGAACGTTTTGCTCTGTGATGGTTGTTGACTGTCTCTTCCAGACAAGCAGTGCATGTGTCTTTCATTTTGTTTTTAAATCCAAATTCCTTCCCAGGAGAAGAGCCTTGGAAATCCTGACAAGATAGTATTGATCCACCTAGCAGGAGAGGAAGCCACTACAATTTTGTTGAAAGTCTGAACTCTTCCTTCCTCCCCTAAAATCACCTAATGTCATTTCTTAAAATGTCCGACAGCATGTAGCTTATCTGTGGTGTTCATTCTACCAGGAAATGAACATCGTCACGTCACACTGTAAGCATTGATGCTAGGTTTCGGCATGAACGCTAATTTGGGCTTCTGGTCCTATAGGAAAAAAAAAATTGAATTACCTGTACTCTTCTAGAGAGAACTGAGACTTCCTTTCCAAGTCCTTCATGTGATTTCAAAAAGTCTTAATTCAGAATATCCATAAGCTTTTTGTGACTCGGGCTACTGCCATGTATTCTGGAGTGCCTTCAAGTGAAGGAAATGAATAACAATTAAAAAAGGGGAATGTATTTAGAGTGATGAACTGATGAGGGAGTTTGGTGTTTTTTTCTTCTTTGTACTATTACAACAACTTTCTTTTCTTGCACTATTTCTTTTGTACTTCTTAATGTCTTGAAAACAGCTTATATGAGACTCACAGAGTAATTTATGACTTTGGTATGTTTCGTTATTATCTCTGCTTGCTCATCTCTCCTGAATGAAAACTATTTTAAAATAGGGTTTTTTTCATGTATTCTGGAAAAATATAGGTGAGCTCACAGGTGTATCCGTAAAGAATTATTTGCTAAAGCTTTTTATGAAAGTTAAAGCTCCCTATCTCTTGGGTTCCTGCTATAATTAGTTATATCTAGAACTTTTCATCATCATTTGTAGTGAATTACACAAGAAAATGATGCAATTCCTGTTTTCATGGGGGAATTTGGACCACTGGAGGGTGATGTGATTTGCTTGAAGTTGGCCAGTAAGAGCAGGGCTGGAGAGGGGTAAAACAGTGACCTCTTAGTGCAGTTCTCTGCCCATGAAGACACACTGCTTCAATGCACTGCTGGTAATTAAACCTGATTCCTCTGTTCAGCTGATGAACTGCTGCATTTGCAGTTCTTGTTTTGCTGCTGGGGTTGCCTGCAGGGGAAAGCAACCAAGAAAGGGTCTAGGGGACAAAGTCTGAAGGATCCTCCAAAGGAGACACTGAAAGTAAGGCTAAAGAAACCAGAAGAGAATGGGGAAGAAGAATCCCAGGGACTGGTTCAGCCAGCTGGCTGTGGCCATCTCCTGAACCTGATCTGGGCTGCTAATGGGGAAGGAACCAAGGATGGAGGGACAGGGTCTTTTTCTGGGCTTGGGGGAGATATCACAAAGTTCACTTGGGGCCAGGTAGGCTGAGCTCATCGGGGACAGAGCAGCTTCTACAGAAGCCAGAGTGGACAAACTGTGTTCTCCTCTCTGCTACCAATGTCAACCATTTGTAGATGAAAGAAAGATGAAGCAATGGCTGGAAACACAGATTTTTGCATTTCTCTGCAACTCTGCAGCAGAATAATGTGAAGCTAAACATATTTCCAGTGTATGTACACAAAGAATGTGATTGTGCCAAATGTATGCCAGAAAAGATCTTAATCAAAGCAGTCAGAGAGATTTCATGTAGTTACTGTTCTTTTGGCATTCCAACAGGTCACTGTATTGCCATTAAAGTCAACAAGAGGCCCAATGGTCTTCTCACACCACAATTTCCACTGTTACGCTCAATTTACATCCAAATAAACAATAGAGAAAGCTCAGAGTTTGGAGAGAATCAAGAAATGGTTTTCTTTCAAATGGAATTGAACTCACCAGCCAAGAATAACAGAAAGAAAGAAGTGTGTATATGTGTATGCGTATCTAAATATAAAAATATATATATATATATAAAACATTTACATTTTATAATGTATTGGCCTAACATGTAGTATTACACTGCATTACTTAGCATTTCTTAAACAAAATCAAACCTTTTTCTGGCAGTTACCATTCAGACAGGTTATGACATTTGTAGAGTAATTAGCAACTGTAAAATATGACTAACCAAATCATTACTTTTAACTAAAAAAATAGGCGCCTACATTCTTACGCATAAAACATTTTATAAAAGCTGTGTATGACCAGAGAATATTTTATAACAGTGCTTAAGACAGAGAAAACACTAATCAGGATTTTAAATATCTGTAGTTATAGTCCTGTAAATTCTTGAAATGAATAGCTTCCAGAGAGGTGCATAGCCAGAGAGGTGATGCAATGGTGCCAGTGGGAAGGAATGAGCTGATGGGAGAGTCCCTAGGAGGCCTCAGGTGCTGTGCAAGTCATCCAACATTCAGGAGAGAGGCTGGCCCATCACTAAGCTGCTCTTTGGTCTGACATTGCCTTGGGTCAAGGACAATGGCCACAAGAGCTGTAAAAAGAAGGGGAAGTGACATTCAACTTCACTCTGAGGTAAATAAGTACCAATTAAATAAGACCAAGCTTTTAAAATAGGATTAAAGGTTTCTCTCCGTGAGAGCACACTACTGATTTTGCTAGCACCTTCCCAGCTTCCAGAGTGCAGCAGTTTCAGTATCCGGGAGAAGGCTTTTCCCAAGGATCACTCACTGTGCTTCTTAACGAAGCACTCTCGATTGTTCACCTGGCTTCCCTTTAAATTTACACATTTGAAAAATGACTTCAGCGCCAACCCAATGGAGTTGATCTAGGTTCCCTCAAGTCTCATGGAACTTAGCTCATGTTCATCAAGAGCTTCTCTGAGTTGCAAGTCAGTGAGGTGTGAAATGCTTGTGGTTTGATGATTCACAGAACTCTCACCGTGAGCCTTAATTAATCAATCTTTGCAAGGAATTTGAAATCCTTAGATGAAAGGCTCTGTAGCTGCAAAACACTCTTATTACAATGGCCACCACTTGTCTTCATGGGGACCGCACTTTACCACTATTTTTTGTACCATTGCAATAGCTTTTAAGTTGAAAGGGGAAGAGCTGTGTAAACATGTTCACCAGCAAACATTTCTCAGGCTGGTGGTTTAAAAGCAACTATGCTTGACAAACAACACAACTTTCCTTACAGCCATGTCATCCCAAGCTGTGATCTTGTCAGGCTGCAGACATAAAATGAGACTGGGCTGGGTCAGCAGGCGATGATGCTAATGATTGAGAAAAATAAAACATCTGAATCCAAATTCCTCCACTGTGCTGCCCTCTCAGAGCACTGGGAACCCATGAGCTGTTTTCCTGTACTGCTGTGGCATGAATTAAGGAAAAAAGACTGTTCTCACTGTCAGTAAACAATATTTTAATTCTTTGCACAATTACTGACTTAGAGCATACCACCATAGCACATGATGTAGCTCCATTGAAGACAAAGAAATCTACCCCAAAGAGTGTAGAGTCTTCATCCTGAGCATGGGTGTGTCACTGGATGTGGCTGAACAACAGAAGGAAAGAGAGAGGTATGAAGGATGGTGGTAAAATTATGTTGCATTTGTGTCAGATGTGGTTTTCATTTTCCCACACATAAGCTGCTTTGCTTGGCTTGCATGTTCACAGCTCTCAGTTTCGCAAATAGATCCCTTTCTCCTGGAACTTGGACCTGAGTGGTTTTAAGTCATCTTATGCATTCCTGTTTGAGAGGGAATACTTAATGAAAATAATTTGCACCAACACTTAGAGTCATGCACTGGAGTTTGACACCCTGTGTTTGTCTGATATTTGGTGTAGAAATTGTGTATTCGTATTACAGATTAGACATTAAGGAAAAGAGACTGAGAGATAATGGATTCATCTACAATTAGATTGTCATGTCTAGTACATTGAGTCTGTGAGGTGGAGAAATCTTTCTTACTCTGCAGAGCTGTGTAGGACAATTACAGGAGCAATAGGAAATTATTGTATTCTTAGTGTTACATAAATAACCATGTTTTCTGCCCGATGTGCCAGATCACCACTATGCAAAGAATAATAACAGAATAAAGAGTATAGGTTGTGTTGAACTGCTGAGTTCCCAAACCTGTTGAGATTTCAGGTTTGCTTTGGAGTTGATACCCAAGACAAAGTCTTGTCCGTTACAATCTGTTTAAAAGTAGCTGGTGAACATAATGAGAAATTGGAGCGGGTCTGGGATCTGTAGGTCACAAATGGAGATTACTGATCAGGTTAGAAACACAAGTAAAGGACAAGCACTGTGAGAGATGTGTAAAAGGACAGGAGAGGGACAGTGCTTCCTTCAATTCTCTATGCACCAATAGAAGTAATAGTTCAAGGATATGCTATTTCATCCTGTGTTCAAAAACGGTATTCCAAAATTTGTTGCAAAACATCATAAAGAAATCTCAGAGTAGATGTGAGCCACTGTATTCAGCAGTATATCCAGGCAAAGAAAGTCTTGTTTATACAACACTCAAACACATTAATCTTACTTTTCCACTGATTCTGTCTTCTGATCTTTCCAACTTGGCTTCTTGCCCATCTAGGTTTCTGATCATGTCTGGAAAGCTCTTCTAAACATAATTTTTGCGTATCATACATGATCTGTGATCAGCTTAGTTTAATGGAAGCTATTGTTTGGTATTTAGGATACCTGTGTAACTGGTTGTGCAAAAACTGCTCATCTAATCTGGTAATGTGTCTAAAACCTCAGATGCAACAGGAGAAATGCTTCTTGGCTGATTCCAGAGCTTGGGATAGAGCAGAAGAAGGAGGACCACCCATGGAATTTTTATATTGAGGCAATGAAGAGCTTGGAAAGTCCCAGGCCGAAGTTTCTCCTGTTTCAATATTCTTTACACATTAAATGATCAGATCATGTCCCAGCTCCTTGAGAGCTCACACTCATATCCCACTGGCAGAGAAGAAAACCAGAGGAAAAATTGATTTATACCTCGGGAACTCCACCATATAGAACTTATTGTCTGTTGTTTCTGTGCCTGTAAGTTCTTTTCAAAGTCCTAAAAAAATTTCAGCATGCTGAAAAAAAAGAAAAATAAAATTTTGTCTGTGAGACAGCATCCAGGATCAAGGTAGTTCAGGAAGAACAAGCCTGAGCATGGAGCTGCAACAACCTCACCCCTGTTGGGCTGCTGAGTTCAACAACCCCTATCATACCTAGGCTCTCCTACATAAGCTTTTTTATGAAGAAAGTAGTAGAAACACATTTTTAAAATACACATTTATCATATTCAAAGAGTCCCCTGGATTTTCATGGTAGTGCCAGACAAAGTCATTGTAACGAAAGTATAGTTTTGAAATTCAGGAAAGAGTTGAAATGCCCAGCGTATGAATTCACTTGGCTTAATGGAAATCTCCTGTTTCCTTCAAAAATACCTGCTTCTGATCATCATCCAGCCAAAAGGCTGCTGCCTATTTGTTGAACAGATCCAGGGCTTTCTTCGTGTCATATTCATACAATTAATTTAGTTGTTTGTGTGCTTCTTGTGCATTTAACCTCCACTCTGATTTGGCTGTATTTTTATTGATCAGTTCGTTTGGACTGGTAATCTTTATTTAGCACTTGATTCTTTCCAAACTGTAGAACTTACTAAGACTTCCTAGATGCAACAGAAGAAGAAGATTTGCATTGCTAATTTGCTTCCATCTAATGCATTTGTGAATTATTACCTTAGTTTCTCAAAGTCCAGTAAAAACTTAAAATTGATTAATTTAATGAAACAACATTGTCCCAAGGTCAAGTAGCTCAAATATTCATTTTTTTATTAAACAGTAATTTCATTCACACTTTCAAATTGCACTTTGTTCAAAGGTCTCATGAAAAGAAATTTCGTCTTTTTTTTTCCCTGTCCTTCTAAAATAAATGTTGAGAGGATTCAGCCTTCAAAGAGCTCATAGAATTTGATATAGAAATAATCCAAGAGGATTTCCATGGTGATAGGAATATGATCCAGGCTACACTTTAAGGAAATGGCATAAAAGCAAATGTTAGAAAAGTTAGATTAATAAGCAATCATTTTCTCTGACAATAAAATCAAGTGGAATAGGCTAGACATGAGTGGAATGCATAAGTCATTGCTTTTAAAATGGGCTGGGGCAAGCAGCATTTGGTCAGGTGTGCACAGGACCCACATTTCAGTTTTGAGTCAGCCTCTTAAAAAATGAAGTTAATTATTGTTTGGAAAGGGAACAGTGTGAACTGCTCTGCTTGGAAATGGAGGTTTTACAGCAAGCCACTGAACAGATGCAAATGGCTGAGAGGTGGAAAGAAGAGTCTGTGACCACAAAGCTTCTGTGTTCTAGAAGAAAGAAAAATGGTGGGTTTTGTTTACTGATATTGAGTCCTGTTCTGTTGTATGAATTAAGTGACACACAAATATTTTTATGACTGCATTTATTCTCCATAACAATATGAATGAGCCACTGAATAATAACCGAGTCCCTTATGACTGCAGAAGAAGGGTGATTAAATTATAATCACATTGGATTAATTAATCTATAATATTTGTTCTTTATATGAAAGAGGAAAATCAGCCTTCAACATAAAGGTTATGTACTCATGAGGTCTGTGTCTTAATAAAGAAAAGGCTTTGGGAAAAAGCTTGACAAGCCCCCCAGATATGATATGTTGTAAATGTAGACAGAAGGTTATTACTGATATAAAATACATTCAATGTAATTATCAGCCACAACAAATAATCAGAGAGATGATAATGAATAATTAACATTTTTATTTTTCTGTAGTAATGTGTCTAATAGATAAGTGCACAACATAGAATTAATTTATTATGCTATAGCATTTTAGTAATGAAAACTGTATCACCAAAATATCTCTTCAGTGGTAGTGCAAGATATCAGCTTAAATAACTGATAAGGTTTATTCCTTTGTTTTCACCACCCAATTGTACTGAAGATACCCTGAAAGCAAGGAACTAGCAAAAGGAACCATAATAATCTTGAAAGAAAACCATAATGAAAATATAAAATTTATGATCTGATCCTCTAGCCCCAGTAAATAAAAAAATGCAGGTTATTTGCAAAGAGGACTCTAAACGTATTACATTAAATTTTTGCACATTGTATTTGAATTTCATTTTTATTGGATTTTTTACTAACAAATTCTGACTTTAACACTTTCCAAATAAAATACCACCTGCATCTTGTAAGGGATCAATTAGTGTGTCAAAATAAACTGTGTTCTGAATGAGTAAATTTATGCCTGAAAGTTACTGTACATGTAGATTTTAATTACTTAAATCCAACTATTTATGTATGGGAAGGATATTCTTAAAGTTTTCAACTGTTTATAGGCCGCATTTAATGATGAGTAATTTTATATATAATACTTTTAAATAACAAGAAATAATATTTATTTTTAATTTATTTATTTTTTACCTGTGGGTGAAAAAACATTAATTTTATCATATTGTGTAGAAGTTAATCATCTGCACAAGCGTCATTTCTGAAACCCTGGAGCTCTGAGCAGGCATATCCTGTGCTTTTGATGCCCAGAATGTGATTTTTAATAATTTTTTAAAAATTTTCTAAAAAGCCTGATCTGTTATCAGACACCTAAAAGCCCTTGGACCTCACCTTAGTTCAGTCTCATAGTCTGCAGTTTAGGCTTATCTTTGGCTAACACTGGTGATTAATTATGGTGTGTTTCACAGAGTATTGCTCATGCTGATAACATTGTATCAAGTATTTTTTTTTGCTTGAAAATACATTTTTTTCTTCTGCAGTACTTGGGGACCAAAGGCAGAGAGAGGCAAAGTGTGCCCTGAGAGTCTGAAGTATAAAGCACAAGTGAAACTTCAGGGGTTGAACATGAGTTTTTGGGTTGCTTAATGAACAAGAAGCCACCAAATAGCACCAAAAAAAAAGCAGCAGTGCTTGAGGTCATGGCTGAAGTGAAGCAGAGGGAAAAAAATTGAGCAGTGCTGTTCTGTTCTCCAGCAGCCAGTTCAGATCCCAGGGGAGAAAACAGCTCCTGTGGTGTGTTGGTATGTCACAGCTGAGGTGGCCGTTGTTTTATGGCTTGTTTCCATGTGATTCCTCTTCAATCTGCTACGATGCAGTCCCAAGGATGCCTTTGAGGAAGAAGGAAGGCTGTATGAACAAAGAAAGCAATGGAGGGGCATATTCCGGGCAAAAAGGAGATCAAGATGAGGAGAGGGTCTGGTGCTTGGAAAGTCTTGTTTTCCTATGATTTGTAGCTTGGAGATGCAACAGTTTGGTTAATTCTGTCAGCTGTGAATCGCAATAATAATCCTCACCAAGACCAACAGCTGCAGTTTTTCAGGACACTAAAGAGGTAAAAATAGGTTGCAAATGCTCCACTGAAGAGACAGGTCACCAACACACAGACCTGCTTGTGGGATCGGAGAGGGGACACAGTTTTGGATGTGTTAGGAGACCAGCTTCTTAGCGGTCATGTTCTTGATCACAAACCCATGAACAGTAGAGATGAAGACAAAAAGCTTTTCTTTCCATACATATAATTTCCAATACAGTAGAGTTTCAGCTGCAATGCTGACTTCCTTTGGTATTACATCAAACCATTTGAAGGATTCCTCACCCAAGGATTTTCTTTAATTTATACCACTGAGTAAATTGTCAGTGGTAATGCCCACTTTGAGGAGAGTGGTATAGGCTGAGAAGTCCAAGGGTTGCAAAAATAATTCCCTTAACTGGGCAAATTTAAGGACCCCCAAAGTGGGTGATCCTGAGCTGTCTGGGGAGTCTGCTCTGTTAATATTCAGAAACTCCATTGTCTTCAGTCGGTATCACTCCTCAGGGCTCCCAGCCCAACATTTTTTTATTTTTTTTTTATGAACATCTCCATCAGTTTCTCTCTCTGAGCAATATTTTAGCATTTCTCTTTCTTCTTTTTTTCTTCCCTTGTTCTCCAAGGTCTGCTTATTAAATTACTATGCAACTGTGATACTAAATCTTATCTTTTGACTGTAGTGCACAGAAGAGGCAGATAAGACTTGAGGGGAGGGACAAACCATTTGTCTATCAGTAGACTAGGAGAAGAAAGAAAAGAGGAAGATGATACTTTTGATGAATATTTGTAGCGGAGCAAGGCAGTGCACTAAATGGCTTTTCTGTTTTCAGTATTGGAGCATACGTGGATTTCTAAAACCAAAAGACTTTTATAAGGCTCTAAATCAAATATGAAGTTTAAAAAAATTTTAGGAAGATTTATAACTGCCTCCAGGAAGTTACTATTCCCTGCTAGCCAAATTAATCTCCTATTTACTTCATTGAGCAATGTACAGTACTCAGTTAAGAAAATTTTTGGGTCATCTTACTCAGCCGTATCTTCAGCAATAGCCTGAGTTAGTTTGCGGGAAGCAATTTTTGGATCTGTCTGGGAAAGGAAGTTACAAAGCACTGTGCTATGGGCACAAAGAAGGTGAAAATGGACACCAGAGATTCAAAAAAGAGAAAAGACCTTAACATGGGAAGTTAAACTAATGAACTTCCAAGCTTACTTTTAAAACCACTTCAGCAGAGGCTGGTGTTTTCCTGATATAACGGTGGTGATTTGCTAATTGATTCGGTCATCAAAAAATTTAACAACCCAGTCTACACTGGAAAGCAAAGCTATTCACAATTCAGAAGACCAAGGAATGTAGGGGGTCCATGTGGGCAACTTCCACCAGACAAAGTACACCCCATTTCCATCCCTGTGGGCACAAAAATGCAACCGACTGAGGTGTCCTTACGGGAGTGTACAGAGCAATGGTGTGTCTGGCAGTGCTCACAGCAGGTACAAATCCCCTCTGTGCTGAAGGGGACTCTCCTGGGGGCACAAAGTGAAATTTGATTTTTGTTTTTACTGACAATGTCAGTTTTTCCTTTCTTTTTCTAATTTTTGTTCAAATAGAGCAAGGATTTCAAAATAAGAGTTGACATTTAGTTCTTGTTAAAAAGCAATTATTTCAGCCAGTTGGATGCTGACGAATGACTCAATTCCCTGTTTAAAAAAGGTATTTAAGAAAAGTATGCAGATTTATGTTTTGGAAAATCTTGACCATCTTTCTGTTTTTTCTCAAAGACAAATTTAAAAAAAAACTAAACTCCTGTCACCAGGCTAATGGCATAGTGTCTGATACCCCCTCTAAATCTAGTTGTTATTGATCAGCTAACGCAATATTTAATTATACTCGCAGGGGAGAGGGACTTCTTCAGTGTGTGATTCATTATCCCTTATGAATGGAAACTTCTCAATCTTGGTAGATAACCAATAAGTAAATGTTATTGATTGTTCTCCAACATCAAATAAGGGTAATAAATATCACTATTTGGGGCTTGAATGTCACATTCAAGAGAAGCTTCATAACCATTTGTTAATGAGTTTCTAATCTTTGACCCTCTTACTAAGGCCAGCTGTAGTCTCTTCTTGATCATTCCAACTTCCGTGTCATCAAAAGATGACTCTGCCTTGGATTATCTACATTAATCCAGGCTGACTGTAAAAATCTTAACAATGTTGAAGGAGCTGTACTAAAGCCACCTACATAAAGAAGACAAATTTCTTTAAATAAAAAATTTAATGGAAATTAGAGAAATAGCAAGAATTAAGAGTGGCAAAGCAACAAACAGGTGTAAGAATAGTTTGTGTAAGGTTGCAAGAGAGAATTTTTTTCTATTACTAAACAAACTTCTTGATGGCTTACTTCAAATAGAAGAGTCAACTTTCTCATGAGAGATGGGGAAAAGTTACCTGTCTATTCACTACTGTGTGCTCTGTGTCTGGTCAAATTAATCCCAAGTTTGTTTTTGATAAGTTTTTTTCTGGTGGTTTCTTAGAAGTTAGTGGCTGGAGTAGCAATATTGGTTTGAATACTGTCAAGCAGAGGAGATAATTTCCTCTTTCATATCCCACTTCTTGGACAAAGGCTTAGCATCTTCCCTGGATGCTTTCCAAAAATCTGTGCTCTCTCCTTTTACAGACTTGATTGTTTAAGGCCAACAACAACCTGTACAAGAGGAATTTATCTCTTTGATATGAAGTCTCATGTAGATGGAAGCTGATTGCTGTGGGTTGAATCTGGCTGGAGACTAAAGCTGCTCTATCACTCCCACCCTCAGCTGGACAAGGGGGAGAGAATATAACAAAAGGTCCCTGGGTCAAAATACAGACTGGGAGAGATCACTCATCAATTGCCACTGGAATGGCCATCATGGGCAAAACAGACTTGGCTTGGGAAAACCAGTACAATTTATTACCAATCAAATAGTGTAGGATAATGAGAAAGGAAACCAAATTTTAAAAACACCTTTCCCCTCTTCCTTTTTCCTGGTCTTAATTTTACTCCCAAATTTCTCACCCTCCTCCCCACAGTGGCACAGGCAGATGGGAAATGGGGGATCAGGGCTGAGGTCAGTTCATCACACATCCTCTCTGCTGTTCTTTCTTCCTCAAGGTGAGGGCATGTCAAACATTTCCCCTGCTCCAGCATGGTGAAACTCCCACAGGATACAGTCCTCCAACAACTTCTCCAGCACAGGCCCTGGCATAGGGTCCTCCAGGGACTGCCAGGAGTTATTTGTTTCCCTGTGGATTTCCATGGGCTGCAGGGGCACAGCCTGCCCCACCATGGTCTTCAGGACTCCCGCATGGGCTGGAGGAGTTTTTCCCCTCCCTTAAATTTATGATCCCAGAGGTCCTGCCACTACTTCTGATGAGCTCAGCCCTGGCCATCAGCAGGTCTGTCTTGGGGCCAGCTGGCATTGCATCCATCAGACACTGGGAAACTTCTGGCAGCTTTTTACAGAAGGCACCCCTGAACCCCTCTAGTTCCAAAACCTTGCCATGCAAACCCAGTACACTGATGAAGGCAGATGCCAAAATCCAGATTTTCAGAAACTAATCTGTTTGCACTAATGTCTTTTAAAAAGTCTGGTGCTTTTCAGGACTCTAGCACTTACCCAGATATAGAAAGAAAATAAAAATAAGGCGCTTAGCTTAAATCAAGAAAAAATAAGAAAGGAGTCAGCCTTCTGACTCCAGTCACTGGACAATCAGTGATCTGTAAGTCCATATCTATGCAGATTAAGACTTTAGAACATATACTTGGAAGTCTAACTCTTGCAGTCAAGATGCAGTCATCCTGACTTTTAGACTATCTCAACCTGTTCAATTTGCTCTACAACAAATAGGATGTATTGCAGCTATTAGGCCAAGGAATTCTGGGTTAAAAACAAAAACAGATGACCTCTCCCAAATGAGACTTGCCATTAGTTGTCTAAATAACAGAATTGTTCTAATTCCCCCCAGCCCAAAGCAGTCCAAAACCCTTTCGAAAACAGCTTTCACCAAACTGTCTTCTGCATGTTTTCGTTCTGAAAATGAATAGATTTGTCTGCCGTGTGCTTCCTTGGATGAATGATGGATTTTCTAGCCCAAGCTAGAATCCAGTTATCTTTAGTGAACTCAATGTGTTGTACTTTCATTAAAAGTCTGCAGCAAGTACTTCCTGTAGATTTACGCCCTCATCCTTTTATTGCTGGAAATCTAATTTTAAAAACTGTCCTGAGACCCTGCTCACGCATTAGTTTCTTGGCAGGCTTTTTTGTCTGTTTCATAAAACCCACCACAGTCTCTGGCACAAATGCAGAGGGTGCCCAGGGGATGCCCAGCAGTGGCAGAGCAGATACAGCAGAGCAGGGCTGGCAGAGCTACTGCATGGACTCCAGGCATCACTTGTTCACTCTGTGCCTGGGACTAACCCACGTTACTTTCTGTATCTTCACTGGAAATTACAAAAATTTTACAGTCCCTTTGCACTCATAATCCTTCCATAATTACATTTTGGTTTTATGTCTGTGCGATTCCAACCTGGACTTCCCCCTGTGCCCACATTACGTCTGAACTCTCTGTCCCTACTCACATATCCCAACAATTCCAAGGCTGGGCTGACCTGTCTGCGGCAATGTCCTTCATACCATTTCTTACTCTTTCCTCAGTGTCAGCTGCAGCACATAAAAGAGACCCACTAATTTAGTCTTCTCACATTAAAAGAGAAAGTAAAACGTGAAAAGTTATTTGAGAGAGAACAGAGAACAATCTTCTTACTCTTGTGTATATCTGTTCTCCCATGTCTTGAATGCTGACTGCTGTATTTGAAAGAACACAAAGAAGAAACTGGAAAGTATGAGTGAAAGAAGAGGAGGAACTAAGATAAGGAATATGTTGCATAGACCAGGGAACTTCTGGCTAGGATGTTGGAGAGGATATAAAGTGAGGAAAGATGTTTTTACAGGCTGTATCTGAACTTTCCAATTAATTTCAGATTGGGGTTATTTTTAAATAGATCCTCTTCTAGTATCCATTTACCACCTGCCAAGTGAGTTGTCAGAGCAATTTTGGTACAAGTACTTAATGGTGAAATTTGTTTACAAGTCAATATATTAACCTCACCACAGCACATTTCCCTACTGTGCACCTAATAGAAAAATCACCCCAAGTATTTATTATAAGGAAATTAGATATTGATAAGGATTGAACAGAGGTGATGGTTTCATTTTCTATCATTAGAAATGCCAATTCCACTCCTCCTCACCAAGTTATTTCCTTTAGAGACAAGAGCAGCTCATAGAAGTGACTCTGCTGCTCTAGGACCTCTCCTGTGTTGGCTCCAAAAGCTTGAGTGGGAAGGGAAGCACTGTGACAGCTGTGCCCTACAACCTCTGATCCCTTGTGTGTTAGTAACTGTAAGGTACAAGATCATGTTTTTGTGCAGTCACAGTGGAAATCACAGAGAAAAGCCAGATCAAAACAGAGTTCTACCTTTTTTGCTAGAGGAGCACCCTGAGATCAGAAAGGAGGTGCAGCATGGTGCCTGGGCTGGTCGTGTCTGCAGACAAGGCAGCACCGGAGTAGTGCAGGGCCTGGAGCAGAAAAAGGCAAAAATGTGGGACAGGAAATGGTGATGGCAGTGATATACCTAAAATTAGCTTGTGGTCCCCCTTCAAGTGCACCAGACTGTGTTTTGGGACATATAAAACTGGTGATTTTGTGCCACAAAATGTTGAAGCCTAAAGCCTGGTCTGTGAGGCACCAAACAAAGTCTTACATAAATGTAGACTACACAATGTATTTTTATAAATAATTTTCCTACGGATGTTACATTAAGCAAACATTTCATTCATTCTCATGTCCTTTGCCATAAAGGACTGGCATTAAAAACGTGTACTTTTCAGTGGTGAGATGATTCTGTTGTTTAACTGTACCTGGGTACCTGAAGGACCAGGGACTCATCATCCGGATGCTATAAAAACATTCCTTTGTTTTACTTTTAAATATTAGTCACTTTCACTCATTGGGCCAATGATTCAAAATACAAAAAATATATTCTTTTGTACCATGTGCTTTCTGACCTTTTCAAAATCTTAACAAATACTCCTACAGATCAATATTATCACAGTGTCTAACAGCCTTTTTGCCTGGAGTCTGCAAGAGTGCAAAAGTAAAAAGCAGAAACTGTCCGAAGATCCATGATACAGCTATGCAAGAAGAGACAGCAAGTGGATATAGTCAAACAGGGAGTAAGAAGAAGCAATGAAACACTTCTTGTAGGAATGATAAGCAGTCCAACCACTGTCTGTTGTTTTTATTTTCCTCCAGGAAAAATAAGTCTTATTGGAACAATGAGATACCTCTGTGCATGACTATGGGGAGCACTTCCCAATAATGCAAAAACAAAACTACAAAAAAGCCTTGATGAAGAGTTTATAAAGGAATTGGGATGTGAGAATGTGGATGCACTGACAGGAGTGTGTGAAGGGCTTGGAAAGTGAAGTGCAGCTCTTATGTTATTTAAGAAGGAAAAGGCATAGTCAAAGCATCTGGCTAGGAAAAATCCCCATTTTTTTACTGGATATAAGGGGAATAAGTTTGCACCTTTTGGGGCCTGAGATAATAATATTGCATTAATTGGAAGGTAAGATGATGAGACCTCAAGTCACTTGGAGGAATTCCATATTTCAGAGATGTTAGACCAGCCAGGTGTAGGCAAAACAGGCATCCAAAGTTCTGGGGATTGACATGAGTCAAAGGTAGCCCCAAGTTTGAATCAGATAGGATGTTGGTCTTCCTTATAACAGAGAAAGAGAAAGCTTGGAAGGAAAAGCTAAGAATTATATTTTTGCCATTCTTAGTTTGAGGTGATAGCTAAATACCAGAGGATGCTAAAGAGGCAGGCCAAGACCTTAATTTGCACACAGAGACAGGTCTAGAGAGATGTAGATCAGTGAATTATTAGCGTAGAGATGGCAGTTGATGGTAATTGAAAAAGTCGTCTTTGAACAGGCTGTGTTGGGATGGGTAGGATTGGTGTCATTAATAGCAGAAGAAGCAAAGATAAGAGTGTTTCAGCAAGGGTGGAACATTCAGAGGGCTGGGCTTGTAAAAGGCTTTAATTAAAATCATGATGCAAAGTCCATTCATTTAAATTCACACTGGTTTTAATGAGTTTTGGATCAGGTCCAAAGAAGAAAAACACTGAATTTCACAACAGGGAGCAAATGACAGAATTCAAAGCAGGTTGAGAGTGGGTAAGAGAGACACTGAAGCTCCACCTATCCATAATGTTATCCTTTGGGATTCACCCAGCAGACACAGGCATATGGTTTTGGTATGTTAAGTGATGCCCAGGCAGCACCAACTCTTGTGTCTTTAAGAACTCATACCAAAAAAAATGCAGACTAGACCCAAGGTTATTGCTAAGAATCCTTTCAGAATATATTTCTGTACTGTTGATGGAAGGCAATCCTGGCACTCAAATAAACAGGGTCAGATTATTTCCCTTCTTTTCATGATGAACAATATATAGTAAACAAAGCCTGGCAGGGCCTCAGACTGCTTTCTGCTAAAATAAATTCAAACAGGTTGAGGTAAAAAACATAACTCCACTGAAAACAATAGGAATTTTGCCACTAAAAGTATCAAAAGTATCACTGTGGGGCTTCAAGTCTTTGATATATAAATCATGATATTTGCTTTCCCTACTACATGTGAGCCGAAGACAACTTCCCTGTTTGTGGATGCTCAAAAAAACCCACGTCAAGTAAAGAAAACTTATGATGTCAACGTGCATAGGTTAAGGTGCTTAATCTGGGTATGAAGGCTTCATTTGATGTACAGCCCCTTTAGCTGAGAGAGTGTACATGGGGTTTTGACATGCTTTAATTTATGTTGTATTGACTTCTCACCATTAATGGATTTGTTTTATCTTTCCCAAGTACTCAACTAGACAAGCCATTGCTTTAAAGTGACAGAAAAGGATAGTTAGATGCATGGAAGTAGGCAAGTAGGTACCATGTCGATAAAAATCCCTCAAATGCACAGATATTACTATATTTATTTAAATATCTTTTACCTTTGCAATTTTTTCAGTGTGTTTTTCTGGGGTTTTGTTGTTGTTGTTGCTGAGGTTTGTATTGTTTGTTTGTTTGTGGGTTTTTTGTGGGGTTTTTTTTTGTTTTCCTTTCTTCTTGTTGTTATAGAGAATTAGCTGTGTGACCTAAAATAACCCAGCAATAAGTGGGGTTAGTTTTATTTTGTAAATGGCAGCTTAGTAGAATCTACACAAGTTTAACTCAATTTTATTTCTATCAGTGAGGTTGAATGTCAAGTTGGGATAATATTTTTCCCTTCCACTCCTTGTTAGTTCGCTGAAAGGATATATTTACAACACACTGGAAGGCAGGATCCTTGTCACAGCTTCTTCCTGTGCAGCAATTGAATTAACCACAAGGAAAGATGACCCTAAATACTGGAACAGATTTTAAGAAACATGACTTCTCCAAGTCACAGGAGAAATCTTCCATTTGGGATTTTCGGTAAATAGGTAGGGTCAAGATTCTCATGCTCATGTGCCTGCGTGGGAAGCCTGGTTTCATGTTTGGGTGTGTAAATCAGTGCACTGGTTTTTCCAAGGGAGCTGGTGGAATAAGGTCTAGGACACTGGCCAGCATGCCAAACACTCAGCTTGATCGCAGACACACAATGACAGGCTCGGTTGTGTTTTTCAAGCTGGACACTCAAGTTGCACGATTAGCAGTTTGGCCACAAGCATTGCTAGATAATCCCACATGGAACCTGTGGGAAGATGGGAAAAGAGAAGAACTTCTACAGATCTTGCACGTGGCTGGTACCCAGCCAGGGTCTACCTGCAGTGGAGGAGGTTTCCAGAGCATTTTGTAATACCTTGCTATTCAAGAGAAGATTTTTATTACTCATTACTGATTTCTACCAAGTTTAGAAGTTAGCCTGGCTTGAAATTCAGTGCCAAAATGCTTGCGTGTTTTTTTTGCTGGCAATATTTCATAACTTCTGGGCTTTGATTCACAAGATGAGATAAATGACAAAACATATACCTATACGTAATGCCCATTCTTGTTTATGGGCCTAAAAGGCTTGGCTGAAAATAGATTATGAAGTGCTTCATCAGTAAGAGTATTGGAAAAATTAGTCTCTAATAACTTGTGTGCATGAACTTTGCCTTCATTTGTGTAAGTGGTTAAAGAATAGACACATGAAAGTGCAAAGATAATTTGTAAGCGCAAGAATTGACATCCTTGAAAAAGTTAATACCAAGAAATAATTTCGCCATTTATACTCACCCTAGTAGAAAGTTCTTTGATAGAGAAGATCCTTCATAATCTATAAACTGGAATTAAAAGAGAAATACTAAGAGGAAGTAATGATCCCATAATAAGTTCCAGCCACATACTGTTATATCCATACAAAGTGTGCTTTACCTAACTAGAGATGGTGTTTATTGGTCCTCTAAGGCTACAGCATAATCTGGAGCATAATTTTATGTAAAATCTAATGGATTCAGGCATAACATTGAAGTGATAAGATAATTTGTATGGGTACGATTATTCCCAGTATTTTTCCCTTTGCTTTAATTTTCATGTCTGAGAAAGAAATTAACTGAGAGGTCTTGGCTTATTTAGATTAAATGAATTGCAGTTCTTGTGAATGAAAGTCCTTCTTCCCTCCTCTTGGGTAGTACCAACATGACAGAAGAGAAGCCAGGACACATCTACTCAAAAACAGAAAAAGAAGGAAGCAAAGAAACAAAATTAAAGACAGAGAATGATAATGTGGCAGAGACAGGAAACTCAGCAGGAATGAAGTGAGGCAGAACATGAACATGCACTTTGTCTTTTACTCCTGTGGTCTGGATCCCAACACTCACTGCAGTGAGATGATGTTGGTGTGCACTGGTGAATGGTCTGTCCAAAAACTAAGACACAAAATATTGCCTGCATCTTTCTAACCCCACTTGCCGTCAGTCAGCCAAAGCTGAAGTCTCTAGATGGTGCCTGTGTCTCTTCCCACTCGGTCATGGCCTCGTTCAATGACTTCACAAGCTGCTACTGCATTCAAAAGAAAGAGGTGCATCTTTATTTTGAATTCTGTTCTTTATTGCAGAAAGTAAAATAATTTGTAACTAGTGGCACCTCTTTCCCACACCATCCTGAAAGCAGTTAAGTAGGGCAGTATGAGAAAGGAGATGAGGCCAGACTCCCATTTCCTTTCAAAAAAGCGGTGGGTTTTAATGACTGTGTCCACACATCTTTTGCAACACCACTGGGTCTGGGTTCTGCTAAAAGGAAACTCCCTAAGGGAGAGTTGGTTTGGGTGCATTGCCAAACAGCACTTGTCCTTAGCAGCGCCAGTTTTCTTCAGAAAGGATGAATAAAGCACACAAGCCCTGGCTCATACCATCTTAGATGTTAATAAAACAGTAATAATTGTCTCCTTTTCAGAAGTATCTGGATAATACCTTCACAGTTACAGTTAAATGTCAGCATTTGTTAGGAGCCACTGAGTATTAACTCATTTATTAGCATAGTATTATGCTCAGAATTAACTGACTATTTCTTATTCAAAGACTATATAAAAATTCTGGTGTTTCAGAAACACTCAAGTTTGATGGTAATAACAATATAGCAAATATGGAATGTCTTCTAGCAAAAAAATTAACATTTTTCCATTTTACTTTAAAAGGTTGAGCTTCAAGAGATTGACCACTTTGTAATACTAAGTTTGAGAGATAAAAACATGTTAAATATTAGATACGAGCTTTTAACCTTTAGGAAATCAGTTCAGTTTTTTTATACTGAACTTGTTGTATATTTATATAAATATATGTATCTGGGAGAGATGGAGAGAGGGAGATAAATGTAATTGTATATGTACTTGTCTGGGCAATATTAATAACGTAAAGCTCCTTCCATTTTCCTCTCCTTTGTTTTATAAAGTGTATATAGAGTCCTTGCAAACTAAAGCAACATGCTCAAAAATTAGTTCTATTTTTATTAAGGTCTTCCTAAACTAATTCACAGACCTTCACAACGAATGAAAATAACACGTGGGGGCATATCCTTAATTGCTGAAAAATGTGTGTGTTTATTTCCCCTTTACAAAGCAAACTGAAGTTTCTGAGTTCTGTTGATTTGACTTTCACTTTCTGTTCCTCCCATTTTCCTCCCCCATCCTGCCTTTCATTTGCCAGAAAGCCCTGTCTGGCTTATTTACATGTGAAAAACTTGGAGCATCATGTGGTGAGGTTCCAGGGCAACACTGAATCCCATTCAATTTTCATTTCCTCCCTGACAGTCACCATTGAATCAATCATGTTTTCCATGCCCTCTTCATGACCACCTAGGAGATCCCAAATCACTTTTCATCTGCCGTGTCAATCACACTCAGACCATGTCCACTTTTCATTACTAACACACTGTCATGTGACCAGCTAATCTGTCACTTTCTGACAGCGGTTAGTGTGCCAATTGATTTAATTAGCAATCAATTAGCTTGTTACTATTGGAAGTAATTACCTTTTATAGAGAAAAGAGTGCAGCTGGCCATAGCAATAAAACTGCACTAATAAAACTGCATTTACCTCCCCTTCTCTACATTCAAAGTCACTAGCACTCAAGGGTTAGCAGAATTATTGGTGACATACACATGCTTGAAGAGTCCTAGGGGAATTCTTTGCCCTCCTGATTGTGCTGGCAGACTCTTTCATTAGTATAGTATTTATATCTTAGGAGATAGGTCTGATTAAGGTTAGTGTTAACAGTTACGTTGTTTACTTCAGCAAAGGTTTCAGTATCAGATGTTTGCTAATGAAAACATTTTGAAGGTGGCTATATGTTAATGCTTCTGCATTTGCAGTAGCAAACTTTTTTTAAAAAAAAAGGAATACTGTGCACCTTTAAAAAGCATATGTGTCATACTTAACTGTGCTGGTTATGTTACTTGCTATTTTTGTCCACTCTATAAAATATATGCAGAAATTTAACTTGTTGGGGAATTAAGTGTTCTCATAAACCTTGGAAATTCTGCAAGAAAAATAAAATAAGTACTTTCTAGCCATTTTCTGTTTAAGAAACTGACATAAACTTATTTTCTGTTTCATACATAAACTATTGAACACACACACTTTTTTTAATCTATGATTGTGCCATTTCAAACACTAGGACCGAAGTACATGTCACACACTTGTGCCATTAAATTCAACCTGCAAAATACTCCCAAGGCAGACAATGACTCGCTACATTAGCTCTGTGGTGAACAGAAGAGTCAGTAATGAAATGAGTAAGTAGACTTGTACTCCATTCATCATCCTGTTTGCTTCAATATAAGTGTTCTTTTATCAGCAGTATTGGTACTGATGTCATCACACTAGACATAAATCACAGCACAAGTGACAGTGTCCTATTAAGGGTCATGGTCTAAAATCATTATTTACAAATTAAAGACCACAGTTAGGCATTTTCCCGGTGTGCCCTCATTTGTGATATAGTTTGAACCTTTTTAGCTGGCTGCAGGATAAATAGTCATTTCTAGTTCTGAAGAGCTGTGTATATTAACTCACCAACCATGCTACATTCAAAAAAAAAGAAAAAAAGATGGCAAGAAGCTCAGCAAAGACCAGGATGCTAAATCTTAGGTTGATCCTTGCCATCAATTCCCGTTTGATGGGACCTAGTTGTGAGGATTACAGAGAAGAGACCATTGCACACCAATCTGTATAAAACCCTTTGTTATGTGTACAGCAGATAGGACAAATTCATCACAGGTAATTAGGTAGAGCTTCTGCTACAGTCAGTGCAAGGCAATAGGGAGCATAACACCAGGAGCAGCCCTGGGCTGCTCTTTCCAGTGACTTTATTCCTCACAAGGTCAAGGAGGGGGAAACTCACTCTCTTTGCACTCAACTCATTCAAAAGCATCTCTCCTCCCATGTGTTGGTGCCTTGTAAAGAAAGCAACACTGCTTTTGTGTATTGTCCTGTATAATCCCTTATAGAAATGCTGAACAGAAGAGTGTTGACCCAGAAGAGGTATTTTTCTGTCCTTTTAAGTGAAAAGGTAGTGAGAACTCCAGATTCCCAAAAGTCTGTTGCTTCAGCCCTTGGATAAGATGATGGCTGAGCTCCTTCTGGCTGAGGAAACTATTTACAACACCTGCTGGGTTCATTTGTTGCAATGGTGTCTATGGTTGATGGCTTCTTGCATTGCTCTTGTGCCACTGCTGTTTTGTCTCTCGCTCACATCATTTTATGGAGACCATTGCAGCAGTCAATGGATAAGCCAAATAAACTCACCAAACATCTGACTGAGTCAACGCTCATGTCAAGAGGCATCAGGACTTTGGATTAAATTAGGCTTTCACTTCACTACTGCTGGCACAGTTACAGGAGAAGTGATTCTGTGTCTCCTTACTGCTGCACCAACCTGAAGCATTGATCATCACACTGCAAAGCCATGATAACCTTGGACGGACTCTAGTGACTAAGCCTGGGGCTCCTCACAGGGTTGCAAAGAGTAAAGTAAAACTCACTCACGCTCACTCCTGAAGCTTCAAACAATCATAAATCCTGTCTTGTTTCTCTCATTTTATCTATTGACTGTGGAAAAAAGGAAAATATTCTTTAAAGTCAGTGGACCTAAAAATAAGATATTTGGACATTTTCAGGCATGGTTTTGAGATCCCTTTCCAGTGCCCCTTCTTTCAGGAGAGACCAGTTAGCATGGGACATGATTCTACCTCCCCCCACCCCGTATCCCAGTATATTGAAATATTCTGGACAAGATTTTATCTTGATTTAAATATGGTCAAACCAATATTTTAACTGGATTCGCACCCATTTCTGCTGGGTATGGATCCTGCCTCTCTCCTTGCAGTTGCTGAGGATGGAGGATTGTGGAGAGGGAGCCGAGGCTGGCTGGGCACGTGCTGTCCGGCTGGGATGCAGCGCCCATGCCGCTGGGTGCGGCCGGAAAGGTGGATGAGGGTTAATGCCAGGGTCTGTGTTATTTGCTCTATTAGGCTAGTCTCGGCTTCCAAATCCATTCAGCTCTGTAATCTCACTCATTATACAGTATGATTCTTTATAACACCTAAATTGTTGCCAAGTACAGTGTTATAGCTGAGACAGAATAAACACTGTTATTAACATACACGAACTTAAGCAAAGCTTACTCATATGGCTCGTATTACCATTGTATCTGAGCACCTCATTATCTTTAATATATTTATCCTCACTACAACCCTAGTGCTATTATTTCCATTTTACAGACGGGCAGACAAATAACAAGGATGTGTCTGGGAGCACAGTCAGGGATTTCAGCAGGTCAGGCTCCTATAAAAAAAAAAGTGTCTTCAGTGCAACATCGTGGCCGGAGATGGTTGCTGGTCTGTGCCGCAGTGGTGTGCACACCTGTCTGAAATTATTTTGAGCTCTGCTGTAAGCCTGGAGCAGAAGGGTGGGATTCAGCTCCCATTCTGAGGGTGGGTCTAAGTAATTCTGAGCTGTCTGTCCAGTGTTTCTGGTCTGGTTTGGTTTTTCACTTTAAAAGTGCCTGTTCTACCTATGTAGCCTGTAAACCTATATGAAGACTGGCTACTTTTTTTCAGTGATAGCAAAGCAGTTAAACAAAAGAAACTGGATTTTCAGACCAGCTGATATTTCTTTTTGACAGGTCTTTAACTTCACTACATGTCTGCAAAGTTCATTAGAGGTGTTTAACAACCATTGGAGAATACATACAGGTTGACTTTTACACAAAAAGGGGCTAAACCCACACTAAGTGTATCAAAAGCCACGTTTTCTGTTTCTTGGTGCTCAAGGAGTACTAACATAGGTTGTGAACACATTTTTAATCCAAGGTCCAAATAGTCTTGTTCGTATATCTTGCTTCAACTATTGGAATATTTGGCGGGTCAGCTAATTTCAGGAGAGTTCCATCAATCTGGGTCCGGAGGGTGGGTTCTCCTCATGGGACACCTCACTGCACCAGCAAAGCAATTATGGACTTTTCCTCCGGAGTTTAGCCCTGAACATCAGCAGCACTGAGATATGGGAACCTTGGCTCTAGGTCCACTCAGACATAAAACTGAGATGTTTCAGGACAAAGTTTCAATTTTTTCTCACTTTCAAAATAGGTATCAAGCTTTTAGTGTTCTGAATATGAATTCTTTATCTTGAAGATCTCTGTACATGTCAAGCATGAATTTTCTTCTACAATGCAATGATTAGCCCCAAATGACCCCAGACTCTGGTTTTCTTTAAGGGTGTGTCATTTCTAAACCAGAAATATTTTAGTTAAGAAACTCCTGACTCAAAATGTAAAAATGTAAATTCATATTCCAGGCAGTTTTGGTACATCCATTTACGCCAACAACTGATATGGAATTTTTTTACTAGAGATTTTATAGGGTTTGGCTGAAAAATATTTTATTGTAATTACAACTTATGTGGGGTTGTAGCCATTTAAATAGCATTTTTATAAGGTACATCGCGTCAAAGAAAGCATCTGAGGTCAAAAATGAAAGCACATAAAGCATTATCCAAGAGGAACTCATGACTTGGGACATTTACAAGAATTGTTTAAACCCAGGTTCAAGCTCCTGAGCTGCCTGTTTCATGTCCTAGGTGAATTTCTTAACTATAAAAATGTTGAATTTCCAGTTCCAGGTATACCTTCAAAGAGAGACTAACACGAAAGCCAAAGAGCTAAATTCATAACTCGCTTGTGGAAAAATTGGGCTGGTGATAGAATTTTGTCCTGACATGAAACAGAGACCTTTTCTGAAACTTTGATCATTTCCACAGGCTGGAGACATTGTTTGCTGCTTGCCCTATTTATTATTGTATCTTTACTTATTATTTCCCATTTCTATTACATTCTGAGAGAAATTTTTCCAGTGTGAGGTATTCTGAACTTTGAGCAGTTTGTAAGGCTCTCTGATTTTGAAGTTACAATTTTTTTTTTATTGAAGGTGCTTTAGAAAGAAGCCTTTCATTTGTTTAATACTTTCAACAGATCATTTATAATTTCTTAAAGGACTGCATATTACAGTAATCAAGAGTTCGACACTAAAAGTAATTGGTAGAGAATGCAGAAAAAGAAGTATACAGGGTTACTAATATACATCAGGGCTTAAGCTGACATGAATTTTTATCTTAATTATCGGACAAATTTCTACTCCCACTATTTAATTCAATTTGCATGCATCGGTAGACACTTATTAAAGGTAATATTACATCTGTCATTTTAAGACTGGTGAGAATTTTATCATAGGAGCTGCACGAAACAGCCACTCTATTATGCAAAGAACTCTTTTGTAAAGCTTAAAATAACCAGCACTGCATCCCAATTAACTATTTGGAGGAAAAATTCTTCCTTGTGGTGCAATTATACATAACATGTAATAATACATAAGCCTTTTCCTACACTAGGCTGTATATGGGTTTAATGAGTTCTTTCAGACCACTCTTGTCCTTAATATCAGACAAAAAATAAAATAAATTTTTAAAAAGCAACTGCAAGCTGAGTTCAAATAAAATTATTGTCGAAGGATGTGTGTGCACCGTGGCAGCTTTTGCAGACTTTTTCTATATGAACTACACCTCCTGTATGGAGAAAACATAGCTGTCAAGTCCACAGGAGCTAACAGATCCTAATTCATTGTTTTTCTTTGGGATAGAGCCTTGCTAAATTGTGGAAAGCGAGGAAGTAGGTAGCGATTCTCACTCCTGGAAGTCAGCTGTTCAATTAAAAAGCCACACGGTAGTTACCATGGCACCAGCCTTATTATGCTGTGTATCAGTACAGGGGCTTAAATACTTAAGACAAACAAAACACCTTTTCTTTTTTCTTTTTTTTTTAATAGAAAAGCCTTTTAAGGCATTCCCTTTGTAGTTTTAATGAATACATTGTCAAGTAATTTCATTTGATAAGTAGTTTGCTAGGAATGTGATGTGTGGAATTTCCCTGGGAGAATTTTAGCTTAAAAAAGGCACTGTGGAAAAAGAATTTGAAAATCATACTGATAGGAAAAGAAATATTAGGAGCAGGGACAGCTGAACTGTGCACTACTTCCCTCCTGCACCTCCGTTTTTCAGCTGGTTTTAGACTAAAATAGCATCGTCTTATTAAGTCGATTGCTTTAGTTGTGACTTGCAGCCATTGACCTTCTGATTAGTTGTCATTAAAAAGTCTGCTTTGCCATCCAGTGTTTACTGTGGGATGCCCTAACCAGATAATATAAGCAGTGGCTTTTAATGGAAGGTACAATTCCTCAGCTGTGAAGAACAAGGGTTTCCCAAAGTATCCACAAATCAAGACATACTGTCAGGTATAACCCAGTATAATTGCCTTTGATTTTTAAAGACTGCAGAACTGGCTTAATGGAAGTTGAGATATTTTTAGTATTTGATTATTTTCTGTCGCAGAATTAATCAGAGCATTACTTATTACTCTGGGAACAGAATAAGAAGATGATCTCAGCCTCAAAAACATATTTTAGGGCTGAGTCCTGCACTTTCCTAAGTGCGCTGTTACTGTGGGTGATGCTGGAGAGATGAAGATCATCAGCTGGTGTGTTTGGTCTCTGTCTTATATCCTCAGCTGTGCTGTGGTTTCACCAACATGGCTCTCAGGACACAGCCAGGACCAGATACAGCTATTGATGCATGTTCTGGAGTTTATTTACCTTAGCTGGATTAAGCAGTTAGATATTCAGGATTTTACCTTAATTTACCTTAAGGAAGATGTTACCTCCCTTATCTTTTTGATGGGAATTTTACAAAATATTACTTCATATTTTGCAACAATTGCTTTCTAAAACGCAGGTACTTCACATCAGGTGTTATTTCACAAGCAATTGGGTATTCATGCTGCTTCAGCCAAAGCTGTACTTTTTTTTTTTTGCTGAAGAAAGAGAGGAAAAGACCAAGTAATTTGTCTCCACTAACAAGAAGTTCTCCACGACTTTCCATTGCTGCTGTTGTCGAACGAGCCCAAACGGTGAGAAACAATCTGGGAATTGAAATTGTTGCTGGTTGCTGTGTCAAAGAACAGCCCATCAATCTTGGAAGAAATTTTAAGGGAACAGGTTTTTCATGCCTGTGCGCTGGTAGGAAGCCAAGTGCATGTTGCCATTTGATGGTAAAATCAGTGTACACCTGTTCCAACCAGCTGGCAACATAACCTATGTCACTGGGATATGTCACCGCCGCACCAGCCCAAACTGCTGGCAGTGTCTGCGTGACAGTCAGGGAAGACAGAAAAAGGAACTTGGGGACCAAAAGAGGAGGAGTTAACAGTGCCATTTCAGGGACACAGATGTGTGAAGAGTGTGATAAAAGAAGGAAACATCGGAGGGAATAAGCTCAAACAAAAAAGCAAATGTCATTTGCATGATGTAATTATGGAGAACCATTGACTGCTTCGTAATAACACTCAGTAGGGCAATGTTAAACCTACTGTGAGTGCTAAAAAGGCCCCAGCTTGAAAAAAGGTCAGTGTGAATTAGTATATATTTGCAGATTAATTCCGAATGTTATATCATAAATTTTATAGCCTAGTAGTTACTGGCGTATAGTGAAGATGACACTAATGCGATTCAGACAGGATTAATTCAGAAAGGACTAACATCTAGCTTGTCACTTTAATTTGTGAGGAATGAAGAAAATGGAGATATGTTAATATATGTGTATATTGTGTGTATGTAACGTGTGCATGTGTGTTAGACATAATTGTTATTTCTCCTGCTGTGTTGCATCAAAATCACAACCAAAATCACAAGCCACTTTAAAAGCTGAAACTCTATCAAGTTTGCTATTTTAAAACTAACTGGATTTTTAGTTTAACTGCAGTTTCTTTCTTAGAAAAAAACAAATTCTGCTAGCCCTTCACTGGTGTAAATGGTTATGCCAGTGTACGGCAGCTGAGGATGGTGTTGCTTAATCTATTGAACAGAGTATTATAGTCTTTCTGGTCCCCTCGTACCCTTATAAATATTTTTGCGTCCATGGATTCTGGATGTCCTATCTTGAATCTCAAGACCCAAAGCTGGATTGTGATGTTCCATGCACAGTGTGTCCCTGGTAAGAGGAGGCAGTAGGGGACTGTGAGTGCAGAGCTGAGGCACTTGCATTTAATTGCAAATTTTGCTATGGACTCTCTGAGTGCCTGTGAGATTATCACTGAGGATCACTATGGGTTTCTTCATGGGGGTTGCCAGGTCTAGATCCCTACTGCGGCACTTTGCAAAGTGGAGGATAAACACAGGTAAACCTGAGAACCCTTTCCCGAGCCCTGCCTTGCTCTGCAGGCACCCTGCTGCTCTCGGTGCTTTATCCCAAGCCGGGTGCCTGCAGCCCCACACGTGCTGGAGTGCGGTGCCCAATTCAATACAGCCATCTTTGACAGCAGCAAAACCAAACCTGAGACTCTCTTTTCTTAAAGAAGTTTAGACAGTGCCCTAAGGCTGGCGAGGTGAAGGACTTCAGCTGTCTGGGGTCTTAAATCCCCTCTTGATTTCTGGCACAGTGGGCACACGTGTCTATGTTCAGGAGAAATCCCAGCATGAGGCCAAGGGGACAAAGCTCTTTGCAGAGGGCTGGAGTGAATTTTTTACATTTAAGACAACCACTCACTGTGCTGTTTGTCCCTTGACTCTCCAAAAGACCAAGTGCTCAACTCTCAGGGGTTCTTACCTCTGGTATAAAGAGTCACATTTTTCTCCAAGTATTTCACAGGGCATCAAATTGCTTTTTCCTGTATCTGAAATTTTAACACCTAGCTTCATCCTTTATTAAGTAGCACCTCAGAATAATCTCCAATTCCCATTTGATGAAACAGACAAATTATATAAAATTTTATAAATATATACACATAAAATGCAATTATTAAAAATGTCATTTCTCCTTTCTTGCTCACTGGATCTAGAAGTCCTTTACTATAAAAATTTATACTATCTAGCCCCATATATATCAATGAAACAGGAGTAGGTTATTTTTAGTTTCCTGTGCATCTTTTCCCTTTATAATTTTGATAGAGAGACACAAGTTCTGAAATACAGATTCTTAAAGTAATTACAGAGATTCTTTTAGAATTTTTCTAGCAGTGAATATATGCTACCTTCTGGCTTTAACAAGCTGGTGAAGGTCTGAAATATTGACTATACAGCAAAGATATCTGGTCCAGATTTTTGTAGGAGTCAAAGAAAAAAAATGTCATCATGTTTGGGACTAGTTCTAGTGGGACTAGAACATTTTATGTTCTTGATTCAAATTGATTTTTCTATAATTATAGGTTTTATTCCTAGAATTATTTTCCTGAGATTGGATGAGAAATTATTCTTTCATGAAAATATGAATTTGCATTAATTTCTTTGGTTTTCATCCCCCCAAAAAGGTAACATTAAAATTCAGCTCCTTACAACTAAAAACTACTGCAGTTCAGCCTGAAAAAAAAGCAGCCAACCAAAATTAGGAGAAGGAGTTATTACAGAATCACAGAATCACCAGGTTGGAAGAGACCTTCAAGATCATCGAGTCCAACCCATGTCCCCACCCTCAACTAAACTAAACCATGGCACCGAGTGCCACATCCAATCTCCTTTTAAACACGTCCAGGGATGGTGATTCCACCACCTCCCTGGGTAGACCATTCCAATATTTTATCACTCTTTCTGTAAAAAAAATCACTCTTTCTTATCACTCTTTCTCACCTCAAGACCCCATATTCCAGGGCAAGGCTCTACTGGCTAAAGCTGCAATACCTTCATCACAAGACTGTCCTAAAAGGACAGAGCAGCACATCAGGGCTTGGGCTGTGAGAAGTGAGAGCCTCAGCCCATGTGCTGTTTGCTACCAGACCAGGAATGCCTACCCACGTTGTAAGATAACTTTAAAAGTCATCCTTGGACAGCAAGATCCTTCCAACATTAGGGATCTTCAGGGTTCCCCAACTTAATTTTTGTTTGTTTAGCGGTTGTCCTTGGAAGAGAACCCTATAATCACCTGATTATGTTATGTCCATCAGCCAGCAGACTGAAAAGTGGCCCCATTGTTTGAGCACAAGGTTTGGAAGAGCTTGTGGCAAATAGTCTGTGGTTTAGTCTTTAAGAGGAGAACGTAATGTGAGGCAGCCTGGTCACTTGATGGTCCAACAGGAGCAGAAGAAATCCAAGGTACTCTGGAGATGAGCTGCACCAGCACAGCTCAGTCCCTTTGGGGTGGTAACTGGTAACAGAAACTCATGCCTCGAGCTGGGAGAGTGGAAAGTGTCCTCTGAGAAGGCAACTTCTCCTCTCAGAGTGGCAAGAGGAGACCTCTGCTTACGTGGAGGACCCCAGTGTTCCAGGCTCAAGTGGGGTGAGGCATGAACCCTCCTTCCAGCATCAGCTGGGGCCTGAGTGAAGGTGTTTAGTGGTTTTTTTTCCCAAGAAAATCACAAAACTTTGTAGCCTGGGAACCCCTGAGCTGCTTATATCAAGTAATGCAAGATATTAGCTGATAAACCTCTTCTCTTAATGTGTGAGAAAGGATTTGGGTTTGGCATCTGAGCATCATGTGGCTGCATGCTGTCAAACGAGAGCATTTCTATTTTCCCAGACTTGTATTACATGTATGCATTCCTAGACCTATCCCAGTGGCTAAATTGTGCTGTGTTGTGCATCCTGCTAGGAAAAGGGATGCTTTTCCTATTTCATTTTTCTGCAATCATATGAAAAGAACATTTTCGATATGCAAGGAGTGAAGAGTCACTTTTTTCTTCTCTTGTTCCAGGACGGACAATAGTTCCCTGATGCCCTGTTAGCTGCCTGGCTTACAATATTTTCCCAACTGAATACTTTAGTCACAAAACTTCCACTCTTCATTCAGTAGTTAAAATTGTAAGTAACCAGTTTGGCCAAAATTCTGCGCTAATTGTTCTACAGGCACAATTTTCTAAGAAATCACAAAAAACTCCGAAGTCATCAGTAGAAAAAAAAAACCAAAAAACCTACTTTGAACAAGAGGTTAAAAGCAAAAGCAGAGCTTCTGCAAGGTTGCTCACATATCATAATGATATTATCCAGAACCACTGAGGAATCTGGAGCACTCTGAATGTGAAATATTTAAAAATAGTTTCATGACTACATAAATACCTTTGGAGTCAGAATTTAATTGAAACTTAAATTCTTTGAGAGTTATTAGTCATTAAAAGGAATGACCCTCTATTTAATTTTTAGATTGTAATCTCATATTCTTTTCTCTCCCATTAGCTCAGAAACCAGCTTGTTATTGCCCCTTAAGGCTTTCTATATAATTAAATATTCCTGAAACTCCAAATGCCAGCTACACTGGAAGAACCTGAATCAGAGTAAAGCAAGGTTATTTACAAATTTTTTTATGTTGAGGTTCAGTACCTGAGTCTGCTTTTACTCATGCCAAGTATAGGTCAAACATTTTGTGCATAGAAATGGGAATTTTTGTCACCAAACTTAGTGTGATCACAAGTAGGTACCATGTGTCTCTGAAGACACACATTTCTTTTATCTTTGAAAGCTGATGAAGATATTTCTGTCGGGGATTGTTAACAAGAGGCAAAATCCTCTGGGTCTGGAAACAAGGGAACAGAATTTACACTTGGTAAAATATGTGGCCATGTGCATGTGCATTGTTTTACAGGCAATGTAAGATTTATGAAGTCCTTAACTACAAAAGTTCTTACTTTTAAGTGCTGGATATTTTTTAGTAAATGGAGTGTTAGAAAAGTAGACCATGTGGTGGATATGGAGTAAATGATCTGGGAATATGTGGTATAATTTAGCTGACAGTGCATGTGATTGCTGGTGATGCACCATTCCCGCATATCGATACTTATTTACATTTTTATATGTCTGATTATTGCGGAAACCAACAGGAGAGCAACACAATGATTGTATAAATAAATGCAAGACCAAGGTCCACTTCCAGGGCCCAGGACAAGACTGTACAACTTTTCTGTTTTGCAGAACTTAGCACTTATAATGTCTGTGAGAGATTATACTTCAAAAAATAAAGAGTCTCTAGAGGCAAAATCAAGCTCTGAGAAAGCAATTCATAACCAGACCAGGTGGAAGAGCTTCTCTGGGTGCACACCCTACACGAAGAGAGTGCTTCTGGCCAGCCTCAATTCTCATGTAAATTGTCTTCAAGGACAAGTAGGCTTGAAATTGCCCCCAGGACTAATTACGTCCCAGGTTTAGGTACAGAAATAAGCAAGGAAACAGAGGAGGACAGATTATAGATGAATGCTGAGCATGAATGAGAAACTACGGGTAGCAAATACAATTCTCCTTTTAAATGGAGCCTGAGATCTTTTCTGAGTGACTCCTGCATAAAGTATGCGTGATGAAGCGGAAAGATAGGTGCTGGGGAGGGTGGTGGGAACAGAGGTCAGTTCCCAGCTCTGCCAGAAGCTTCCTTGGGCAGTCTCTTGGTCCATGTGGAATTTAACTCAACAGGACCCTGGACTTTCCTTGAAATCTCCATATACAATGCTGATGAAAGAAATAATTGTGGCAATAATACACCTGGGTTTGGGGCTGGTGCCAGGTGTTTTATTCAGATTCCATCATTTACCACTTTTCATGCTTCTTGATTTTACCTTGGCACAAAAGGGGATTATTTAGGAAAATGCAGGTGTCAATAACTACCACCTTTATCCCACGTAGTCTGAATATCACTCTCTGCATTTCTGGAAAACCTAGAGATCTTGTTTGTTTGCTTTGGGTTTGGATGTACTGACTGGAAAAACAGTCAAACAAGAAAAATAATATGAAAATATTTGTTTGCTCGATATGAAGCCCATGATTTTTCTTGTAGCAATAAATTAAAAATAATGTATCTTCAGAGATGCATTCACTTGTTGCTATAGAGGTTTAATAAAGAACTTTGCTGCCTGCCAATATCCAGAGGAAAAAATCAGACTAATGTCTTTGTACTGTTGCTTTGGGTGAAGCGATTCTTTAGAAACGTTTGAGCTACTGGAACCACGTTAACTGTGTTGAGACTTTTGTATTAAAATGCATCTTTCTGGCTGCATATATTCTAGATAAAATTGGGATCTGAATGAAGAAAAGTGGCTCAAATGATCTCATCAGCAATGAAATTAACTAGAAAGGGAGAACACTGGGACAAGAAGTTAATTTTTTCATGATTGTTCCTAGGTAGTCAAATCAGTATTCTATATTTCTGGACTTTTAAAGACAGCCGTGACTAAAATTGTTTCTCCATTTAAAATTTATAGGCATATTGCATCTATTTCTGTCAAACAAGCCCAGCAATGTAAGTTTTGTCATGCCTGTCTAAATGAAAATATGTCCCTACTTTGTTACTATATGTCTGAGATTTTTTTATTAATTGTGTCTTGTTTCCTTTTTAATCATGGAATCTTATGTTTTATTTAATTAAATATTACAGAGAACCTCTTAACCATGAGGAGAACAAAGTAACATTCCTCAATATAAGAAACACAATATTATGAAGGGAATGCATTTTAATATTTATATAAGGAAAAATGTTTACAGAGTTGGATGGTGTACTCCATGACCCAAAGCGTTTCCTTTGAAACTTAAAATGTCCGTGTGCTAATTTCTGATGTGACTGCATAGCTCTGATGTCCTTTGAACCTCTTTCTTTCCCACATCAGTGGCATTTAGCTGATCCCCATTATGATATCATCAGGGCTCTTCAAATTGTCCTATATTTGTTTGGTAACACCCATCTGAAATAGATAAATGCTGGTGCTTTCACTTTACAGGCTGGGAACCGAGAAGAAGGAGTTGAGTTACATGTGCAAGGACACTTGCAGAGAGACCACAGTGAGGCAGATTTGGAAATAAGCCTTCCAGCTGCCAGACAAGCCCCAAAGATCAGCTAGCCTCTTTCTTACACTACTATGTCACCTGACTGCTCTTAGCTCTCCTTTTTTACAACCTTGAAGGCAGGAATCAATACTAGAGCTCCTCTAGCTCAGTGCCAAGGATGCCTAGGCACATATCTGAGTGTAAATACTAACAAGTAGGTTCTAGGTGTGGGATTTTCTCATCTGACTCAAGAAGTCTCTGCTGTGACTACCACTGACTTAATTGTGTCACTGCCTCTTTTATCCAGAAAAATGTTTCCAGGGTGTTTTTTGTTTAAGGTGTGCAAGGTTTCACCCTGTGTGTGCTCTCTGGATGGGCCAGTTCAGCGCAGAACTTAGGCAGTGGCAATCCCAACAAACTTTGATTATTGTTTCCAAGTCAGCTTGCTCTGTTTCTTACCCATCTGTGTGCCCACATCAGCACATTCAGACTCTTTAAAAGGACAAAGATGCTGCTGGAAGGACAAGCAAGCCATGCCTGAGTGATCGTGCAGCGTGGGGCAGAGTGTTTGTAGTCTGACCATTTGCACAGCAGAGATTTTGGGACAGGAGAAGTGGATAGGAAAGCACGCTAAGTAGATTGCTGAGGGATCAGGAGCAGGCTTTAGCCGACAACAGAGACTGCAGTTTCTACCAGTGGACACTGCTGTGGTTCATAGCAGATCAGCAGAGTAGGAATCAGGATAATCTCATTTTTATTCAACTCCTCTAGTTCACTTGGTCCCATATTACAGCTACAAAGCAAAGTCCACAGCCAAAATTGTGCTGCCAGAGTGATTTTCATTTACAAACAAAACCAACTGAGATAAACTTTGAATGTTACTTAATTTCCCTCCATCCTGTTTCCTTCTTTGTAACATGTGTGAATTAACACATTTGGTTTCTTAGGAATGAGCATCTCAGACTTTCTCCTAATGCATCATGAGCTAAACAGTTCTGATCACTGATTAAGGAAGGCTGACCTAATGAATTAAACATTGGCTTGAGAGCATGGCTTTCAAAGAGGACTTTCTATGTAGGGTTGCCATGCTGCTATCCATGATTTCCCAGGCAGAAATATGCATGCATGCATTATGGAGACGGATTCCCAGTGTGCAGTAAGCCAGGCATGTCGGGGTTATTGTCCATGTGTCGACATTTCTTGGCACATTCATGAACGCATCCAACTCCTTTTGCCTGCACCATACATTTGATATGGAGAAGATGTTCTTCTGTCCAGGACTTGCTGATGTCCACAGACCGAAAGGAGGTACTGTTACTATTGCCGAGCTGCTGGATATCCAGGATTGGCTACTGTCCTAGAATGCCATAAGAACAAGACTTCCAGAAAGAGAATGAGGACCTGTTTGAGGTTTTTGGACAAGAGATTATCCTCTTTCCATGTTCTTAGATAAATCATTTCTTCTGCTTGCTTACACATCCATGCTTACGGGTGAGGCAATTACAGTGCTAAGTTACACTAAGTGGTGCTGTGAGATGAATCAGGGTTAGTAACAAGCTAAAATTCTTCAAGATGTAAATTTTCAGAAGCTGCAAGCCATGAAAACACATTTCAAATCATTGCAGCCCCTCTAAATTTCAATATAAGTTGATGCGCTTTGAGACACCCCCCAAAGAGATCCGTGAGACATATTTTGTACTCTTTATACAGAACCAGTTATTTTCATCTTGCATTGCAATAAAGGCTGCTTGGGGCTTTGTCTCTTCCCTTTCAAAAGTCTGAAGATCATCTTCCATACAGAGTTGCAAACAGGAGAGGGTCTAATGGGTAGAAAAGGGATTGAGTGAGGCAACTGATTTAGGAGAATAAAAATTGGCCACAGAGGCAGCAGCTGCTCTTCTCTTACACAATTCTTCAAAGCAAGCACAGTAGCTTGCTCTGATTTCCTGTCTGTTCTTATACCTCTTTGTTTAGTGTCATCCCTGGGACATCGCTTTCTGTCTGGTAGAGGACACCTCCTCACCTTCCCAACCTCCAGTTATTCTTTCCTGACAAAAACACTTGAGCATGAAGAGAAAAAACTCTTTGCCCTTGAGAATATTTGCTGCTAAGCTGTCTTTGTCCCTCCACTGCATCATGAAAATCTGACTTCATCTGAAGCTGCAGTTATATTTATAATTACATGAAGGGATGTGACACTAAAGGAAAATTGTGTGGGTTTTGTTTTATATGATTTGTTTATAACTTAACATGACACTTAATAAAAAAGCTGTATAAATCAAATTATACAAACAATCATTCCTTTATCAGGAAATTACTTGTGCAAAGTATTGGTTACTGGAATGAGTCTTAATGAAATTCAGTCAAAAGCTGCAGATCTGAGAATGAAGAGGGGCCTCTTAATAGAAGAAGGTTCTATTTTTCCTGTAAGCTTCAGAGATTCAGACAATAAAATAGTGATTTAATAGACTTTAAGTCAATCAAGATGATACAATAGTGTTAATTAGCCTTTTGTGCCTAATTCACAACTAATTCTGTTGCCTACTTATTTATGTTCTAAAGTGGCCCTGATGAAATTTTTAATATTTCACCTTAGCTGAAGATTCATTTTTATGCTGGCTGGTAATTTTCTCATATATAGCTTGAAATTGTACTCCAGATAATTTTGCATAGTAGTATATCTACATGTCAGGACCATTGGCTGCTGTGTTGAATGGCTCTTCATAGCTGACAACTGGATAATAGCTTTACTTTCAGCCAGCAGAGGAAGTCAAGAGCAAAAGTGTAGAGATAATGTGAATATAATTCATTATTCAAATATGCAAGTGATGAACTGAAAACAAAGAGGGAAGAGTAATAATGGTGTCATTATTTTTATTACTCTTGTTTTGCAAACGTAGCGTGAAACATTAAAGTAGATCTTCGAGAGATTCTCAACTGCACAGTGACAAATTTACTTTCTTGGCAATATTGATAAAAGGAAAGTAAAGCAGACAGTTTTCTGCAGAAGGTATGTTGTGCTGTTAGTTCTACTATTAAATATTTTCATGTTGCCTTTTACACTTTAAAACTCACATTATTAGTTACTCTTTAGAAGCCTGATCAGTGACTGGAAGAAAGTGCATTGTTGTTTTTGTGGCTCTATTTAGTTAAGACAATCTTCAAAGCTTTTAAGTCTTTGTAGCATGACTAACAAAGGCCAAATAGGTAGGTTGTATAAAGCTTTCCTTGAAAAATGAGGAATTTGCATGTGATAGCAAAACATCCTTTATGAAAGCAGACACGGGCTTTAATGGAATAAGGACCTAAAGAGCATTTGTTTGTTAACGGAAGTGTTTTGCCCTTACCATGCTGTTTGACTCTTTACCTTTCACATCATCTGTTTTATTTTTCCAGCGCTCAGGTGAAGGTTCATTTAAAAAATTCTTTAGTGCTTTTAATTTTTCAAGTGTACATAGCACAATATACAGAAACTTATGGAAATAAAGGTGAAAACCATTTTCTGCTAAACTTACAGCAGTGGTAATGCAAGTCCCCTGCAAAGGTGGCATCGCTTTTGTGTGGGGCAGTGCGGCAAACACTCTTTTCTCCAGGCACCTTATGCACCAGAGAAAGGGAAATAAACCATGAAGGAGGTGTGGTGGTCTCACCTCTGCACGTGTGAGTGACAGAGAACAAGGCAGCACATCTGAAAGGGCCCAGGTACAAGCAATGGCATTCCCTATCTCAGTTTAAAACCTCTTTTTAGCTTCATCGGAAGGCTTTGGGGATTATTTTTATAGCACCTGAAATGGGTGCATTAGTTGTTTATCGTAGTGCAAGAGCCTGTAGAACATGCTTTTATGGGAGTTGTCCAGAATTTACTGTCTGATTTGACATGCAGCTGTTGTGAGATTCTAGATCTCCAGGAGATCTGGAATAGGGGCCATTCTGCAAGGAGTTAATTTGAGATAGGGAAGAAGATGATTGTGGTAGCTGAGGCATTACCTTTGTGTTTCTAAAAGTAAGTTGCAGTAGGCAAGGCAGGCAAAGCCTGGGAAGAAGAGAAAATCGTTTTCCTGAATATGTGAATGGGCCAGAGAATGCTCAGGAATACTGAGGCACAGGGCAATTAAGGGAGTTGGCCAAGATTAAAGAAGTTTTAGGGAAACCTCTCCCTATTTTCAGTTTCTTTCAAGTTTGCCTTTCTCAGCTTCACAAGCAATATTTTGCATCCTAAGCAAATATTGAGATATATTGAGAAATCATAGAGATTTCAACACTGAAATTTTATCATTTTCACTGTAATTTATAAATTAAAATTACATTTTCACTGTAAATTAATAAAGGTATGAAATACTAAAATTAGTCGAAGTACCACAAAAGTTTACAGTGCTGATGGATCTGATTCTCTTCTGACTTAGATTATAAACACAAGTAAATGCCATTGTTTTCTTATTTAAAGCAAGTTAAACTGTAGGAGACTTGAAATTCAAAGCCTCTAGTTGCTCTTCCAAATTTTTTACCTTTACTTGATTTCACATCTGCAACTTGTACCCAAACCTGAAGCAACATTTCTATCTGAAAATCTGACAGAGAGATTTGGCTGCACTCTCCAGCTGGAGAGCCCAAGGGGTTACCAGAGCTCTCCAGAGCTACCATTTTGGAAACAGACTCTGTGAAGATATGATCAAGGCTGCAGTGTGAACTGGGGATTTTGGGGCCAGCTTGTTCCACTGCTTTTATGGTTCTGAAAGAGTAACTTAGATCCTGAGTCAGAAAACTCTGTAAGAGCGTGATCGACTTCACTGGGGCAGAAGCCTGTGCTTGCAGAAGCATGTGTTTAAGCACTGTCTTGAAAAAATATGGTTTCCTGTACCAGGGCTTTTAATCTCTCCATTCTCCAGTTCTCCATCTGTTAAAAAGAATTAACAGGTGGCAGAAAGGAAATGTTGTTGTCTGTCTTCTGTTAGCTCTTGAAAGCCTCTGACTCTGAGTGTGTGGAGCCACAATCTCAGGGAGCCCTCAGCCTCTCCTGCAGCATCCATGTCATGCTACAATGGAAAACAATAATTTGGGCAGTTACTTAGCAAGGATATTATGCAACACTGAGATGCCCAGAGGAAGGATTCTGAGGATGGGAGAGGGACTGCTGGCCCTCCTAGAAGAAGCTGCAGCTGTGAAGATGACCCCATGCATTGCACCTCAACACCACAAATGTAGTGGCTTCCCTGTTCTCTTGGACCCTGAGCAGGCATTGGTGATGCCAAGACCAGATCGACCAATCTTTTCCTGGACAGCCTCGGAAAGGAGAGGGAAGGCTCTCCTAAAGGTAGTAGCTATTGCCTAATGCAATATGTTCCCTCCAGCAAATACCAAAGACCATGAACCTTTGGAGAATAATTGCTTTCATGCGACGATCTTAGGTGTGAGAACAGTGATCCAGAGCATTAGGAAGTTAGCCAGGCACAGGATGAGTAGAAATAACGAAGTCTGCAAAATCTCGAGTTCTTTTCCTTTATCATTGATAAAGCCAAAGCCAGAAACCAGTTACTCTCAGATGCTACACCCACCCTGGGCTGCCTGGCTTGAAAAGGCTCACACTGCAAAAGAAAGTTCTTCATTAATTATTACTAGTAGATTTTGTTTGCACTGTGTTATGAAGACCCCATATGAAACACAGAGTAGAATATAATTCCTGTTGTAAATAGTTATAATCTAATTAGATGAGACAATTAAGAATGGGGAAAAGATATAAAAGGGTGAACAAAAGGATAATTAACTAACATTTCATTAGTGCCAATATTTTTCCTTTTGTTTGGCTCTTTGAAGTTTTTTCTTTGCTTATTTTTTAAATAATTTCTTTTTAAATTAGCAAAATCATTTCAATTTTCACTTTGGCTCTGTATAAACTGGAGAAACGGCTTCTCATTAGAAATGTATTAATTAACATGATAATAAGCATGATTCTGCCTCATGGATAAAGGCAGCCTTTTCCTATTAAAGGAGTGAGAAGGACATTGTACACTGGCTGCTGAATAGCAGTGTAAGTGATCAAAGCCAGCCCAGCCACCATGGGGACACACAGGGCAGTTGCCCACATTTCCAGGTCCAGAAGGGCAGTTTTTCTCTCAGTGCAGTTCCTTACTGCTCAGTTTCAGCTGTGTCACTCAGAATGGGGCAGGTAGATTTATTTTGCCCAGAGAGCAGGGCCAAAATGGGCACAGCAGCCGAGAGCGCCGTGCTGCCCAGTCTGGAGGCATTTGCAAGCTGCCCTGGGCTCTGTGCTGCAGCAGCTGCTTCTCCTCCAGCCTGCAAACCAGGCCATTAAACCTCTGCAAAAGCTGAGGTCAGAACTTTGACTGAAGGTTCACATACTCAGCCTAGCCTGTGCTTAACACTGTGTTATTTATTCCCACAGCTTTCACGGCCAGCTGCTTGTTTATCTGGCTGTTTTGCTCACTGTATTCCTGGGAAAATTTCTTTTCCTCCAAAGGTCAGTGGGGGTTTGGACTAGGGCCACAGCACAGGTGTGGTTTCAGCCCCTCCCCAGTCCTGTAAAACCATGTGCTGCTGTGCTCCAGAGCATCTTCCCCTGAGTGGAAGGGCAGGAATGGCAGAGCACAGTTGGAGAGGCAGAGTGGTCTTTCACAGGCTGGCAATTCCATGAGCCTGATAGAGTTGCCATAGGACTCATTGCTAAATGGAGTTTCGGTCTCCTCCATCCTTGTCCAGCTCCAACGCTTTTGCACCAGCTCCACAGGCAGGAGCAGCAAGAAGCGCAGCGATGGGGAAGAGTGTGATATGTGAGTTATTTTCACAAGTTAGAGATGATCCCATAACTCATACGTGGTGGAGCGGAGCCTGCAGAAAGGAATTTCTGTCCACCACTGACTGTGCTCACTTAATTTATTGCTTAGCATGTACCTCTCGTCATCAACAACGAGAAAAGTACTTTCTGTGTGAAGTTAATGCCTTTGCTTGCTTGATCCCGGGGCAGAGGCTGCCTCTTCCCCTGCACCCCTATGGGTGCAAAATACTTCTCCGGGTGACATGTTTTCAGGTGGATTCGGAGTGTCCTGGATTGTCAGCTCCATGGAGCACCACAAAGTTTTTGGTGATAAAAGCAATGGACAAGTCTGTGTGTGACGTGGCATCTGACTATCAGATGTTAGAGGAATGCAAGAGACATACCATGGCGAGGCACATAATTCAGTGTGTGTGTGTGTCTGTAAATATAGAACCAACAATTTATATTCTAATCATCACAAAGCAATCATACTGTGAGTGCATTTTTGTTATTAATACTTACTCTTTGATGCATAAACAATCCCATTTGAAATTCCTGGTACCAACTATGCTAATCTTTCACTGGAAAAAACTTATTTGCAGAGGAGGAAGAATGAAGGGTAGGTAAGCAAAATGTATTTCATCTGTTTGAAATAACTGCAAAACTATCAGCATTAACAGTAAAAATATTTAATGAGTATTGCACTAGCCAGCACCAAAAGTAGTGAGATACAGAATTGCATTTGTTCTGTCACAGACATGACTGACATTTAATTATTGTCTATTTTTGTGCTGATAATCTCATTCTTATCATTCCTTGTTAAATCCTTTAGAACCCCAAGAAAAATGAGATCAAGTGACAAAAATAAGATAATGAAATCATATGAAATAGAATAAAATTATATCTTGTAGGTAAGAGATGATTCAGGAGACTTGGTTATTTTATAGGGTTGTGTAAGCTCCGTAAGTGATTGTGAATTAAATGTGTTGAGCTCATAGAAAAGCTTTGGGAGAGAATGGGTGCTTGCAAGCTAAGCTGACTTCTGGGTTGTCATTGTGCAGCAGATGCCATGTGCGATGATATAAGATCATTGTAAACCACAGAAGATGGTGAATTTTAGTCTTGTTGGGGAAAAATATATATCTTTCCAGCTCACTTCCCTTTTTCCAGTTTTTTCCCTTTGTGCTGCTGTGAAGCTTTTGGAAGCTAGTTTGTCACTGTGACTGTAAAATCAGGATCTATTTTTATCATTCTTCTCTTTCAGCCAGAAAAAGGCTTCCCAGTCTTTTGCCAAAAACTATATTGACTACACAGCCCGATCCAAGCTTCTGAGTCACTGTATATGTCTGTTTGCAATATGTAACAGGAAAGCATTTCTAGCTGAAGTTTTAAACGAGGTAGGAAATCTGTTGCAAAAATTAGATGAACAATGAGTTCTGCTAAGAGAAAGTCAAAGGCAACGCTCACCATTTATTAGACTTTTCCAAGATAACCTGTTAAGTGCCTTGAAAAATGACTTTGCAGGTCATATGGTGGTGAAAACACTGAGGGTTTAATTTTGTTCCCTGCTAACTTCTGAATGATGTAGTGGAAATCTGGTCTACGCACGCTGAGAAAAAGTGCTGACAAAGTGTATAACTCATAAATGTGCTAATTTGCTGAACAGGAATAGTATTTATTTGAGTGCACTAGGTAGTGACCATTTCAGTGTTTGTATTTTTGCCAGCTTTCCCCTAGGTGGACTTTGTAGCTATTCAAAGACAAAAAGTTTGCTCAGTGCAGAAACACAAAAATTTATTTTTCCTCCCTTCACAGGGAGCTTGTGAAACATCCCTAAATTGGGAAATAGAACTTTTTCCACGTTCAGTTATCAACTCACCATACAACCATAGGTATAGGTCTTGAATTTCCTTTCCATTAGTTTCTGCCTCGTAAAATACTACAGGTCATGATGACAAAGTGTTTTGAATTTCCTGGGTGAATATCCCTATGTGAATTCTAAAAGCTCTCGCCATAAAAACTTGTTTGTAAAGTATTATTGCAGGCAGCTCTGCAAATCCCAAGTAAGGACAGCAATGTTCAAAGAGGGGTCTCAGGCTGTGTGCTGTCTTTGTCCTACTCTGGAAGACTTCTGTGTACAAAGGAAAATTGGCTTTGTAAAATGTGTGTTTTAGAAAAGCATGCACAGTGACAGAAAAAAATTATATATAGATAGATTTACTTTGGACTAGTATAATTCTGTTGCTAACGTAGTACCCTCAGGCAGAATTTAGATATGTAATTTGATAACCTGTTGACATTTACATGTCCATGGGTGCTAATGACCTACATCAGCTGCCTGTTTTGACAGAGGCTTCCTCTGCTCTCCCCATTTCATACATAAGGACCTAAATCCTTTTCAAGGACTTCTAACTTTCTGAATTGGAAAACAACACAGAAACAACATTTAAACAGTGGATTGGTCTTATGTATCTTTTGGTTGATTTTCCTTGCATCCATTCTATAAACCTGACTGTTGGTGATAGAATTAAATCTGCCACCTTGCTGCCTGGGAAATCTAAATAAAGAGCTGCAGCTGGGCCTGTTTGTATCTCCTGCTGCACTGGTATTCATGCATTATACTGCCATATCACTCATGCTAAGAGAGAGAGGAAAGCAAGCCTGTTAGCTTGTTTACATTTAGTATTTGGAGATATTCCTGAATAATAGAGTTCAGGAGGTTTGGAATAATTCATGTATTTCCAGATACGATGTCACCAACCTTCATTGTAGTCCTGGACTGAATTAATCATGTCCTTTTCTAAATGCAATGCAAACAGAAGCTGCAAAACTTTCTACCTGACTTAGGAACCTCTAAACATATTATTGCAGGTTCCATAGTCTTGAAATCCACAAGATTTTGAAGACACTATCACCGTTTTGTGAAAAAAAGAGTTGTCCCTTTGTTTTACAGAGGCAAAAGTGTAATGTACAAACTCAGTCAGCCTAAATTTATATGCATAAAAATTCATGCTAATTTAAATCATGTCTCTGATCAAGAATCTATTCACCTCATGGGAATCTTTCCCTTGATACCAGTGCACTTTGAAGGAATTATTTGCCCAGTGTCAAAGCAAGTACTATTACAATATTTTGTTAATGTCCAGTTTTGAATTTAGGCCATAAAGTCAGGCAATATATAAATATACACTCTATCCTTAGTTATAGGATAATGGATGTACTTCACAGATGCAATCAAAACAATTTACCAAGGATTAAGTTCTCACTTTGGAAAGCAAAGTCAGACTCCCACCATCTGCAGACAGTAAAGTGTCATGAGGACAGATTTAGTGGCACGGTGGTTGTTCCCAGGGAGCTCCTGCTGCACTGAAATGGTAACATGAGAAAAAGGGCTAAGATAACTGCTGGAAGATTGAAAAATTGTCATCTGTATCACTATCAGAGAGGTGGGAGAAGCAGATGTTTCAGAGTGGGCGAGGTGATGACTGGTCCGTGGGGAACTTGGATGGTGAGGAGGGCACATTGCTCAGCAATCTTCAGAGCCCAGGAGACCACATTTTCTTTGACATCAGTGCAAAAAATGAGCCACAGCACAAGGCTGGAGCTTCCTCTGGTGAGATCTTTCACACTGATGGCTCCTTACAAGTGATTTCTGTTTGTCATAACAGAGAAAGCGGGAAAAGAATAATATAAACAAGAAGTATAAATAGTTCCCCAAGTCTAAATAAAGGCTGAACTCTCAACCACACCTTTGTGCATCCTCAGTCTCACAGACAGTGAGGCAGAGGTCTGACAGGTGACTTAGGCTGCAGTTCTGCTTCAGACGTGCTGACAAACACCCTACACCAGGCACAAAGCTGGCTGGACCTAAGGTGGATTTCTGCTGCTGGGTTCCTTGTCCTCTTACTCCTGGCACGCTGCAGTTGGTAGCTCCGTGGTGCTGCATTTCTCAGGTGGTTCTGCCAAATACTCCTGGTTTGTTATCCTTCCTTTGATTATCTCATTCTATAACCAATAGCACGTGGCCTGACTTGAAAACTAGGTAAGTCAGGGCTCATGAAGGAGCCATGGCAAGTGGCAAATGTGAAAAGAAGTTTGTGTATACATATATATATATATTTATTTTTTTTTATTTATATATATATATAAAAGATGTTATATGTCTGTCTCTTTTAACACAGGTCCCATCCTTTCACTTCTCCTTTATTTTAGTATCGTACTTCATATTTGAAGTAGCCATTGAGAAAGAGTTTCTGGAGTTTGGCTAGATCCATGATTACACACACAAATAAAGAAAAAAATTCAATGCACAGTATTTCCTGCTTCCTTTTCCCCTGGCTGTTACAAGTTCAGCCTTGGTGGGGACAGCAGCAGCATTGGAAGTGCAGGTGGAAACAGGCCTGTGTAGTAGAACTGTTATGTGTCTGCAGGATGTTTATTCCAAAGAATAGTCTATTCCTACATATGTTGTGTATTAAGGAAAAGGTTTCCAAGCTGGAGGCTCTGATGTATTAATGTTTTAGATTGTAACCCAAAGAACATCTAATCTGACCTAAGAAATATTGAGAGAAAATTTCTGGAGCAGGCATAGCATGACCCCTGAAAACAGGTATGGTCAGATACGGCTGCAGGGAGGTCAGAGCTACCTGCACTGGAGTGATTATCTAAACTGAAATCAAAACCTCTAGGTCAGCCTGAGAAGGAACCCCCATAATGATATTTTAATGTGTGCTTGGGAAAGTAGGAAAGGGGGGTAAATACACAAGGAAGTTCAAAGTCTGAATGACTCTCCTATCTATTCTTCTAAATAAGGGACATATTTTTCTCATTCAGTCAGGGCTTATGAGAATATCACCCACACTAAAAGAGACAGGCATATTATTTTCACTCTCTATTCCACCAAATATGTAAAATGAAAAACAGGTGATTGCAGTGCATGTGTGTGCTTTTTTTTCTTCTTTTTTTCCTTTTGGGGGGCAAGGAAACTTTTGATCTTCAGTCTGTACAGAAGCATCCCAACTTTAAAAAAGAGCACTGTCAGATTTATTGTAGCACTGAAAAGTACAGATATTATGCTTACCATTACTCAGTGACCTCTTTAGGTTTGCCATAATGGTCCAAGATTTATTGCCTTCTGTGTTTAAAATGCAAAAGGATATGTCCTGTTAATATTTCTGGGTTTGCTGTGAAGCAATGACTTCCTGTTTGTTAGTACCACAGGTAAGGAAGACACAAACCACAAGTGCCAACACTATGTAATTTTTTTGGTCCTGAGTCCCTAATTTCTCAGTCATCTGATGTGTTCTGTCAAAATGCAGCCTGAAAGTCTAGACCAAGAGATATCTATGATAGAAAGTGTACATCAGTATTTCAAGCCCTCTAAATTTATTCTATCCATTTGACAGTTGCTTGGAGATACAATCTCAATTTTTTTGCAGTAGCCCCTTCAAGTAGATATTTATGGCAGATACAACTGTAATTATTTACCTGTAACAAAGTCCAGGTCTGCCTGCTCCAGGTGATACAGACAGCAGAAGGACACAGAGAAAATATTAATCTTCTTTCTGTCTAGATTTTGACCTTTTGCACCCAGCTTCTTAGCCAATTATGGAAATGGAGCTGTGTTTATTTTTTGGTTTACAAGTTTTGTTTCCTTACTCCACAAGCCTGTCAGTTCATAGTGTCCGTGCCTAAATGACAGGGTCTGACTGTGCTTCCCTGCCTTGCATTTCGTGTTCCTACCTACTTGCATTAAAAATGCCAGAGTAAAATGGGACTATTCATGTGAGTTAAGGTGAATCCTGAGTGAGAAAGTTGAACATTTTGGGACACGGAGTTTTTATTAGTATAATTCCTATTTTACATAGATGGGCTTTATTTGAATAAAAAGAAGTGACAGAAAAGAATGACAAAGGAAATAACTGAACCACAAATAATGGGAATCAGTATCTCATTTTGGTAAAGACACTAAAACTGTGCCTGCTTCTAAAAGGATAAATAATCCTGTTGATTCAGTCAGGACTGTTTATGTCACCGTGCATGTGCTGAAGAAACTGAATGAATCAGAGACACGGAGACTAACATCATTTATATATATTTAAAATACACCACCAATAAAACAGAATATTTTGTCCACTGCATCCTGTGGAGCAATGAGAGCGAATAATGCGAGCAACAAATCCTCTATTTGCTTCTGTTCCTTCAGCAGAATCCGTGTGTTTGAATTGGCTGTGTTCCCGTGCTGGTCCTGTTGCTCGGTGCACAGAAAAGCCTCTGCTGAGCTCGGTGCCATTGTCACTTGCCTCGTGTGGCTTGGCAGAACCAGCCTTGACGCTGTCCTCAGAAGTGCTCTTCCCATGGTGTCTAGGGCTGCTCGTTGAATGCACCACACAAAATCTCTTGCATAAATAATTTCAGAATATAGAAACTATAGAAAATGGTCCTTTGACTTGCAAAAACATTACTAAGAAGAGGGCTTAACTATGTGCACTATTTTTTCTTTAATACATGTCAACTGAAAATGTATTTCTCTTTCCTGGTGGTTTGGTTTGGTTTGGTTTTTCATGTGAAATTGTTTCATCTTTGACTTTCATACCATTAATTTAAGTTTCAGTGTGATTTTCCACATTATCTGTAATTTGATCTGTCCCTTTTACATAACTTCTAATAATCTGCATTCTCATATTTTGGTACAAAAGCTCTGAGATATTCAGACTCAGAGTAAATCATATGAGGGCAAATATCACTGGAACAGGCATATTATCACTAGCAGCACTTAGGTCAGTAATCCAAGCACTGCTGAACGCTCGAGTTACATTTGAAACGTGAAAATATTCATGTGAGCAATAAGTAATAATACTGCTCTAAATCACTGTTCAGCCTCATCTTGGTTTTTATCAGTGTAGCTACCACATCTTGCTTTAGTTGTGTTTTTCAAATGTATTTCACTTCCACAGACCTCGCAACTTGTTATTTTGTGAAGCAGGAAAACAAACCCAATTCTGTGTTATTCCAATAAAGGCAACACAGTTACTTGATGGATGAGTTTAGTCTTTATGCCACATCCTTTCAAAGCAACTACCACAAATTTATTTATAGCAAGTTCTTTAAAAGTTGTCAAAAATTTATTATACATTTGTCTTCCACTAGATAATGTGCAAGGTTAATAAGAGCTGATTCCTCTGCTTTTTGGTTCACTGAAACTGTCATTTAAAGCAAAAAGTAGCTGTTTTAAAGAGTTTTTCAACAGCCAGTAGCCCCAATGTCAAAGAATAGTTCCCAGAAACCATACAGGTATTTTTATTTTCCAGTGAAAGGTCCTGCTGCCTAAAGTTCCAATAACCTGCATGTCTGTAGAGGAGCAGGATTTTAGCAGCAGGCTGGACTTGGAATTTACAGGATTTACCGATAGTGCCTTGTAATTAATTCAAACTAAACTGGTTTGCAGAAGTCATCCTAGTGTGCAAAGAGATTTTAGGAAACTTCCCAACCTTTTCCACTGTCCATTCTCAAAAGCAGTCAGTCTGCATCCTTCCATGTCTGCATCCTTCCCATGTCCCAGGGAATAATATGGACTTGTTTAGTGCACCTCTAAGAATAAACATATTCATATTTATTACAATTGCCTCAAACATCGAGCACGTCTTCTCTCCTGAGTGCAGAGGCTGTGGATCCAAGGCAGGCAGTGTTTCCACACTTTTATCCCTGCTATGTTACCAGCTGCAGGGGGATATGGAATTTCATTCCATTTCTGGTATGCAGCTTCAACTCCTGAAAGCTACAATGAGATGTTCATCTTTACTGAACTCATTTCAGCAATGTGTCCACTGCTTTGAACAATTTGACATGCAGAGATGCTTTTTACAAGTTGATTTTTGCTGCTTTCTTTTTGTTGACATGATTCACTTGTCAGGCTATGTACTTGGCTTTCAGCGCCTCTTCCCAAGTGGAGACTGCATATCTTCATTTTGGCAGTTTCTGGATTCCATCTCAAAATGTAACTACTGTACTTTGTTGCCTTCAGTGCTGGAATCTCTGGAGATGATTTTTTATTGCTGTTTAGGGGGAGGAGGAGGTTAGTGATTTGGCAACAGCCCTGCAGCTGTGACCCAAAACTTCCTATTTTGCTCTTTATTTTTATAATAGTGTGTATTATTATAGTATCCAGAAGTCCAGCTTCCAGCCCTAAGACATGATGACAGCAGATACAATTAAAAGCAGCACTTTGAAAATTGCACACACTAAAATTTCACAGGATCAAGTTTGTTTGCAAACTTACATACAGCTTGTTGAAATTGACTGGAATAAAAATATATTTTAAATTAAAATGAGCTGGTTCAGATGTGACTCTACAGGTTTTGGATGGTATTGGGAAACCAGAGGAAACCTGGTGATTCATTTGAGCTTTCTAAATTAGGGCACAAGAAATATGTGCATATAGCTCAAAGGCAAAGCAAAAGCAGAGCTGGACTGCATTTTCAAGATCCTAATTTTTATGAATATTCACAGAGCTATGGGCAGAAGTGCCTTTAAATGACCTGGTTTATTCTCCTGAGTATCACATTCAATTGAATTTCATCCAGTTACTCTTCCACTGAGACCAATCACTTGAGCCTGGTGAAAGCTTTTTTGGGGGTTTAGGTTTTTTTTTTTGGCAAAGCATCATTTTGAGGATGGAATGTAGTTTTATTTTGAAGACATCAAGAAATGAGGACTCCTTCAGCTCTCATGGCTCTCACTGCCAAGAGGTTTTGTCTGTTTGGGTTTTTTTTATTAATAGTAGCATTGTCTGATATGCTTTTTAAATCATCAGTCTTTCATTCTTCTTTTTATGGTAAATTCTGAGTTTCCCCAAGGGTACTTTAGGTATTATGACCAAGCGATTATAATATCTAAAATTGTACATCAAGCTGGTGATTCTCAGCATTTTCTCTAGGCCTTGAATAGATTTTTTGACTCCTCCTTTTGCAATCAGTTTACTTTTCAACATACTTTGAAAAATATGGAACTATAGGCTCTGACAGCAAGGCATGAATATTTTGTAGGTGCTGTAACAATGTCTTTCTAGTAAAAAGGTTTTACAGCTTTCTAGTCTAATCTCTGCAAAGCACAGCCTTCTCCTGTCTATTGTCAGCTTACTCACCCCAGGATTGCACCAGGAGTTTACTGTCAGTTGTTCATGTGTTATTATCCAAGAAACTTCTCAGAATCCCTACTTTCCAGGTTACTGGCCCTTATTTCTAAAAACATGGCCTTCATTTCTGGTCCTTGAATGTCTATTCTTGCATTTGAACCTGGTGATGTGAGCTTTATTTGAATTTCCCTGGTGTTGATTCCTCTAAGTAACCATCTTCTCCTGATAGTATGAGCTATTCTACCAACTTTTCCATAATCTGTGCACTTTTCCAGCAAATATTCTTGTTTTACTTATCCTCACAATCTTGGTGAAAAGGGCATATACTTATTGGCAGAAATTATTCCTGAGAAATCCCTATAAAATATTATTGTTCAGTGGTGGCTAAGTATTGTTATCTATTAAGCCTTGAGTACGCACTGTATTATGTCAGAGCAAACTCATGATCTACCATGCCCAGCCTCCAGTAATTCCAGCCGATATTGCTGAGATGTACACGTCAGTGATTCAAGACATCCTAGAACAGGAGATAACAGCCTACTCTTGTTGCTTATTAAGTGTTTGTTCAGTGATTTCAGGCCAGCTCAGCAATCCCTCCTCTGCAATGATTCTGCACCATGCCAGAAGGTATTTCCTTCTGTGAGTCACACATTTCTTCTAGACTGACTGAGCACAATAAGCTCTGACGTTCAGAGGAAGAGTAAATTTTAGAGCTGTAGGAGGAATTTTGTTTTTAAAACTCAGGACTTGGTGTAATAAACTTTCTTGAATATATCCTGGTGCATATCGCACAAACTCTGGGATATTAAAGGCCCAGAGGTTTGGTGTAGAACTATCTCTAATGTGAATCTTACAGTGGGGGTCAATTGCTTATATATCACGAAGGATTTATATCAACTCCTGTCAGTGCAGTGTCTGTCCAACTTCTGTTTAAAATCCGTAACAGCAAGTCTCTGGTAGTCTTCATGAATTCTCATTAATTTAGAACTCCCTTTACTGTAAGACTTTGTTTGATTTTGATTACAATTGCCCTGTTGGTTTGGGAATTTACTTCTTTGGGGGTATTTACTGGCCCATTTCCTTCAAGTCTTTTGTGGGCAGTGAGGTGAAAGAAGAAAGAGAAGTCTTGACTTGTGATGCAAAGAGACCCAGTCTGCTGAAATAGTGAGGCTGCCTTCAAATGTACGATCAAACTGATGGAAAAGAATCGCAGTGAAAAAGTTTTATCTCAAGTACTGTAGGTGTGGTGAGAAAGACTCAATACAGCTGAGTTAGCGGACATGGGTTGTTGGGTTTTTTTCTCTAAAAAATTCCCAAGTATTTTATCGAAACAGCTGATTTTTAGCTGGCCATGGAATAGTATCACATGAAGAGCTTGTGCCAGATAAATACATAAAGTGTGATGAGTCACAGACATGAAATACCAGTGGGTAGCAACAAGTAATGTTAACATAGGGGCTTGCCTTCTAGAAAGGGGAGCAATTCAGCCTGGGGGGAAAAAAATTGGGTTTTGTGTAGCTACAGATTACTAATAACAACCCAAAAAACCATTAAGGAAATAAGAAGCTTAGGCAAATAAGTTGAAAATGGAGAGTTCATTAACGATCACAAGAGGAGCCTGCGGAGGGTCGGCCCCTCAGCTGCCTCCGCCCCCCAGGCCAGGGATGGCTCCTCGTGAGGAGGAGCATTGCCTGGGCGGGCCCTTGGGGTATGGGCTTCTGGGTCCACCCCTGAAGTATAGGGAAAGGCGTGCCCAGGGCTCTGACTCCGCCCCCTCTTCTAGCAGGTTCTGTTCAGTTATGTATCCTATTGATTGGTTTGAATTGTACCACACCCCTATTATGTAACTATTGGTTCATGCTCTTGTCCCTACCTCTTCCCTCTTCCCCTATTGGTTACCCTACCTCCCATATAAGCCGGCGCAAAGAGTGTTGTAACGGCTCTTCCTCTCCTCCCTCTCCCCTTCCCGAACACCTAACCCGTTACCCTCAATAAAGGGGAGATAGGAGAGGAACTCCCTCCCACTAGCCCTTTGCCTCGCTCGTCTGCCTCTTTATTTTAACGCCTACAACAGGAGCCCTGTCTTCCTTGCAAAATACTTAACCATATAAAATGCTGTAAAGATGGCTTTTGGATTTTTTTCTGTTTAAACTTTAAGATTACGAAATAGCTGTGTCTAGCTTGCGAACATTTTTCTGGTTTAACACTCACAGTTTTTAGAGATGTGACGTTTCTCTGGTAAGCATCAGCTGATATTCACAGCTATGTCGTGATGTGCAGCTTCATATTCAAAATCAGAATTAGGCCTGAATTTTTTCCTCAGAAAATAATTAAATGGCCGAGTGAGGATTAATATGGTTTTAGCTGGGTTTTGTTCCCATGAAAACCATTCTTCGCTATGTGAACAATATAAAAAAGTCTGAGGCTGATTTTCTAGCTTTAGTTTAGAAGAGTGAGAAACAAAATCAGGTGAAGGCCCATACTTTAGTCTAGATTTGAAGGTTTAAATCTGATTCTAAAGAGCATTTAAAACCTTTGGATAAAAGGCCCTGGATTTAAAAAAAAACCCAAAACTAGAAACGGTGTTTCTTCAGGAAGATGTTTTCTTCAGGAAGACATTTTCCTCAGGAAGACTTAGGTACTCAACATCTTTTCTGAATTTTTGTCTTTCAAGTGCTGACTGCTTTCCAGCCAGACACATAGGCTTGCAGTTAAATTGAAGTGTGGAAGTACTGTGTTCCCATGAGCATATTTTGTATCATATACCCCTTCCAGTGAAGGCAAAAAAAAATTGTTCATGTGCTAATAATTAAACAAGTTCTTGATTTTTTTATTTTTTTTTGCTAGACCCCAATCTGATATTTTTGCAGAACTGAGAGCAGAATTTGGCCCACTGTATTGAGATGTTTCTTGCAAACAGATTCTTTTATTTTCTCCTCTTTTTTGCAACTCAGTGAGGAATTACCCTTGAAGGTAAATAGTAGGAGTACTGTTTTTATAGTTTAGGTTTGCACTGAATGTTTAATGCAGGTAAATCAACAACTGGTGGTCTGTGTTGAGAAATTGGGTTTCAGGTTTTTTTGCCATGGATAACTAGAGAGGAAGAAAGAAAGAAGTCAGTGTAACTGTCCTAAAATTATCAACAAACTGGGGAGGAAAAGTATTAACAGACCAGTAGAGTAATTGCCCTTCCATTAAAAAGTAGGAAATGGGCTCGAGTGTGCTTTGCTAAAAGGCCACTCCGTGAAGAATGGCATTGTAGGGTGCACCTTTGACTCCAGATCAAATTTGCTTACTTTAATGGTGAAAAGATTATTTTTCTATCCAGCAATGCTGCCAGCTAATCCTGCACGTGAAAGTTGAGCTGCACCCTGTCTGATTCACACTTCATCACCTGCAGTGGGGACTGGGCAGCTGGAGAAGGCTTTTGTTGGTGATGGAAGAGAGTCTCGCTCGCTCTCCATTAGCTGGGCTGTGCTGTGCTAAGTACGGTAGTAAAAACATATTTTTATCAGGAAATTCAGTAGATATGGCCCAATTTAAACGAGTCCTCATATTGAATGGATCTGTTGAGTCGTGTTACTGACTACAGCTGCACATTCATGCAAAGCCAAAGGGTAATGCCAGCTCTGGGTTTAACTCTGTGAACTTAAAGGGTCTGGGCAGCAACTCCCTTCCAAGCTATGGACAGGGAAAGGCAGTAAAAGCAGAAGGAACCATCCTACATTCTCTTTCATAAAAAAGAGATGTGCAGTAACATCGAGTCACCTCCTGAAATCAGGGAAGCCCAGAACTAATTTCCACTGGAAAGAGTCCTCCTGAACTCACTCAGTCCGGATCAGATCCCAAGTGGAAGCAATTCATCTTGTGACTGCAGGTCAGCTTTACAGCTACGCAATGCTTCGCTTGTGCTCTACCGTTCGGAATTTCCGATGTTTACCTTGTGCCGAGCGGGCAGCAAGGGGCTGGGTTTCACTCAGGCTCCAGCACGTTTCTTGCACCGCTTAGGCACAAGCCCCTGTAAGCACTGGGGCACAAATCATGCAGCAAGAGAAGCCTGGTGATCAGGAGGCAGAATAAACTGCTCAGTGCCTAAGCTCAGTGGACTGGCGATCCCAAAACCGCCCATGTGGATTTGGGTTAAAGAAAATGAAGTTGAAACTGATGAAAAGAGCTCTGACAAAAAGCCAAGCTCTTCAGGTTGCAGCTGGTTGGCAGAGGAAGGGGACATGATAGAGGACATCACGTGTAGGCATGGATAAGGATCACAAAATAGATGACAGATGGATAACCATTCTTTAATATAAGGTTTAGAATGATTGCAGTTTAGAGGTTTTTCATAGCTTACTTTTTAAAGAGACCCTGTAGAGTAGTTACAGACTCCAACTTCGTTTTGATTTATTCTCAAATGTGTATTTTGTGTTGCCTCTTTCTAAAAATTCCCAAACATCACCATCAAAAAAAACAAAAAAAAGAGCCCAAAACCAAAAAAGCCATCAAACCATTGAAAGATAACTCAATTTTGCAACATTTTACAATACCACATATGGACAGTAGCCACGAGTGGAGAACTTTTGTACTAGAAGTGTCACAAATTTCCTATGGTCTTACTAACTTTGCAAATTTCTGTGAGAATACCATCAGTTTTAACACTTCCACAACTTTGTTCATATGAATAGACCCATATACTTCTACAATGACACAATTTACATGTTGTGTGAAGTTACAAAATAAAATCTTTAGTTTAAAGAGACACAAAACTAATGAGAAAAGAAAGTAAGCTGGAAGAAGGCTATGCCCTTCTTACTGTTAAGAGTTGGGAAATATCCTTGTGTTGTGGCTCAAGGGAATTTTTCCACTGAAGGAATAGGGCCCACCTTGGTGGGTCAACTCCAGCAGTGCATTCAATACATGCCTCATTTGCTGTTTGCTTAAGTATTTTCCTGTGCCAGTGTCTGGATGAAGTAGTTTTTCTGTAGACTGGACACTATATCACATTTTAGGTAAACAAAGAAAAAGACATCCTCATTGAAGAGCAGGCTTGGTTCACAACACAGTTGTGGTTTGTAGTACCTAATGTGTTCTTAAAAGACCAGGCTGAGGAGTTTTTCTTTCCAAAATGTTGAATAAGATATTTATCTCAGCTGTGTCCCTTATAATCAAAGCCCTTGATTAGAGGTTCTCATTGTGAAAGACCAGTAGCTGCTGCAATTAAATATGTAATACTTCTGCTCCTGTTACAATTTAGGCTTTTTTTTACCTTAGGAAACATCCTTATCTGATACAGAGTTTAAAGGACAGCAAATTATCGTTCTTCTTCCCTTCCCCCTTTTCCTGACAAAACATTTCCTCAGTCTCACTGTCCATTCATTGAAGGAATTTTGATAATACTTTATACCAGTCGCTGGCCAATTATTCGGGGGAAAAAAAAACCAACAAACCAACAAACCAGCCAAACATGTTGATGCTTGCTTTACAATTAAAGGAACAAAAAAACAGATAATGATCAAGAGGAAATGTCAAAGAATCACTGACTTTGAACTACTATGTAAAAAATATGAGTGAAGATGATCTGGGGAGTAAAGTGAGCCCTTCTGGCATGGCTCAGTGGGCAGGTGACATTGTATGAATCAGCACTATCTGCACAAGGGCATCTCAGTACCTATGGGATTAGCTCTTAGAGAAGACACTGAATTTAGGTCCTACAAACTCCAGATCTGGTAAATCTTATGCACTTAGAAATACTCCCAAGAGGAGTTAACTGAGTTATAATGGATGTACAGCCTGTGAGCTGGTTGGGTAGAAACTGCACTGATCCCTGTGGCATCTTCCTCACAGCTGCTTGGGAATCTGGCAGCAAAGCCCAGTGCTTAGCTACACCCACAGCTGATGTCCAGTTTGAGTTGGAGAGGAGAGGAGAGGAGAGGAGAGGAGAGATTTTATTAGAGAATGAGACCAATGCTGTTGCTGTCCTATCAGGCTTTGCAATCACAAACTGATTTCCCATAAGACCAGGATTGTGCCAACATTTAGGACACAACTCCTGAACCCTCAGTTATTGCAACTACAGGCAGCTTTGTGAAATACAGATAATTTTGTATAAGAATATATGAGTATGGGTGCACATGTATAGACATGTGTATCTTTCTAGTATATATATGTGTGTGTATAGATATGTAAATTCAATCCTCACTGGAAAATTTTTCAACAAATTTAGTGATACAGATGCACAGAGGTATCTAGTACAGCAGAGTTTGCCTTTGGGGAAACTCAGAGGTTTCAGTACCAATCTGTAGAGTCTAGCTCTGAGGTGTCAGAGAATCTGTCTCTGCCTCTGCCCCACAGTCATCTGGGCTGGTTGAGGTACCTGGAGCTGTTGGTGCCTCAATTTATACAACTGACAAGCACTGAGAGCACGTTGTCAGCAAACCCCCTCTGTTTGTGTTTTGTTTTCCCATTCCTCTGTGTGTGATCACCTCACAATGCTGGGAAGTTGTAAGGGGGAGGCACTCAGATGCAACACTGATAGCAAAGTCTATAAAACTGCAGAGCGAAGCTGAATTACGTGGGTAGCTGGGCTGATGGAAGAGGTGGCACCGTGGATTCCCTGAATTCACCAGACTCATTTTGAGTTACTCCATGTGGCCAGAATAACACTGCAGTGCAAGGTTGGCCCTTTAATTATGTTGATTACCCTAAGCCAGATTTTTACTTGCAGACAGATCTCTGCAGCCACACAAAGACTTTTGTCTGCAGTGAGACTGCACAGGGATCTGCCTGGGCAGTGCTCACAGCAGGATCTGGCCCTAAGTTCCTGTGCATGCCCTTAATGCCAGGTCACCATCCTGGCCACACATGGGCCATGGAATGCATGTGTCTGCCCCACTCATTGCTTTGCTACAGCTCTAGGCACTCCTGGAAGGAGAAGAGCAGTGCCTGTGCTTGTGACAGAAGGAGAATCTTCCCTTGCTGCTCCCACGGGGCCCAGGAGGGCAGGTTCAAAACTTGCATCAAACTTCAGGCATGGTATTTGTTTCCATCACTCTGATTTAAAATATCGGGTGATAATTTCCACACGGAACAATAAAGGAGAATGTCTGTATCTATGTAATCGTAGTCAGTGTCCGAAACCCAGATATCTCTGAGAGAGAGAGAGACAGCAGATACAAAAGAAAATCTGTTTTGATTATCACACCTGATAAGCCTCATCGGTTCATCATGTCCAGCATCTGCACCGCTGAAACCTAATGATCATGAGTGAAACCTTTCTCCCTGACCCATAATAAATTGTACTTGAAAGGTGATGAATTACTTTCTGCTTTTTGCATCTTGGACAAAAGGATTGTATCACCCTTTTCTGCAGAAGTCCTACAAAGGAACTAGTCCATTTCACTTTAAAAAAAAAAAAAAAAAAAAAGGGGAAAGAAAGAAAAAAAAAATAAAGGACTGCATGGCCTGTTTCTTCCTCTTGTGGGAAAAGTCAGTCTAAAGAGAAGCAATAAATTTCTGCCAGTTAAAGTGAGGGGGATTTTTTTAAACAACAGCCTTTGTTGTTTCATCAGTTGCCCTTTACATATACTGCAAAATATGACCTCCAGTTTCTACATTGTTGTGCCAGTGACTTTCCAAAGCCAGTGTAGATCCCTCTTTCTTACACCAGTAACTTGCTACTCACAGGATTAGTTTTACTGAAGGCATAAGAGTTCCTGCCTATCACAGAGGTTTGGGACCCATGACCAGCCCCAGGACAGCGAGTAGTCTGTCCGAGAACAAATGAGGGAATTTAGCAAAATGTATAAGTCCTTCCCATGCTACCTACTGAAACAAGCAGATCTATAGTCAATTTATTGAGCATAAATTACTGCCAACCTTCGCTGGAATAATTTATACTCCTGAGCCACTTCAGACAGGAAGGCAATAGGGAACTGTCAGGATACATGAAGTTTTATATAGAGATGAACGAATAGCTCATTATTCAAAGTCAAATGATATTCATATTTAGGGGTCAGAGAATTTGGGAAATGTTTAGACCCTCACCTGAGATTGCAGTATGAATCCTCTTTCCCCATAAGGTCTTCTCAAAATAAGTGCTGGCTTTTCCAATCCTATTGCTTAACCAGAATAGTTAACCCAGGCAACAGTTGGGTGGGGAGAATTAATAAGAGTAAAGGAGAAAGAAAATGAACAGAGGGACTCAGTGGGCATAGGATTAAGGAAGTGAGTGAAAATACAGGGAAAGAAGAATGAAAAGATATGGAGATGAGATTAAAAAAAAGTGATGGGAAAGAAGAGGAATAAACAGGCACTCAAAAAGAAAATGATATCACAGTGTTAATTTTCAGAATGGCATTGTTCATTTTTTTACTGTGTTTGATAATTTGAAAATCTTTGAGAAATGTAGTACAAAAGGCAGAATATGTTCCTCTGTGCTGCTCTGTGTATCAGCCTGGGATGCTCAGGCTTTATGAAGAAGAATGACATTTTTGCCATCTTTTTTCCATTTATTTTAAGGTCATAAAGGTTATCATCTCAACCAGAAACTAATCAGATTCCTTTTTAACTAAATAATCCAACTCTAGTTTAAATAAATTAAATCTCAGATCTCCTCTGGAGTGGGAAACTTGCAGTAGAAAAAGAACCTGTTCCTGAGTTTTAAGCTCTGGCTTTCCAAACTGACACAGATTTTGCTGAACATTGCTTGCCCTTTAAGACTGAATTAAGAAAGAGCCTGGCTGTTTTTTCAGCCCTTTCCCACCCCATCACAGTGGCATTTGGGGCATCGTGCAAACTCTCAACCAGCACAGCTCTCAGTTCACCCAAAGCCAGGGGGAAGCAAGAGGGAAGGAGCTTTTCAAGTGATGGAAAAAATGTCAAAAAGCAAGACTTGATTTTCTCTAAAGTATCTCCATTAATTCTAAGGAAATGCGCATGTTTGGCGAACTTGAGTGGCACAGTCGCAGAGAAAGTTCAGGGTATGTTTCACTCCAAATTTCCCCGGTGCTGCTAATTCCCCAATCAGCCATTACGTTCGTTTACTAAGTCATCTGTACTCACCTACAGTTCCTTCACTTCATTACTCCCCGGCCAAAATCTCTTCCGAAGGCTCCTCTGACAGATTTATATTCTGAGCATCAGACAGGAATGTGGTTCTCTGTTTTCCCTTTACCTATACTACATAAACATGTCCTTGCAAGGCTCTCCTGAATCCTAACGCAGAGGATCCCAGGCTGAGCAACACAGACACCTACAGAAATACTCCTGAGCTCCCTGTGACTATTGCAGACTACTCAGGGTTTCAGATCAAGTCTCACCTCCATCTCTGGACCCATTTCTTGACTGCAAGGGCAAGGGAAGCCATGACAGACAGGGAAACATTTCATGGTGATGTTATGCTCATGAAGACTTTGGAAGTTTACCACAATGCAGCACCAATTTAACTAGGTGGAGTCTCTGCAGCTATTTGGGTAGTTTAATTTTGCTCTACAAATCAATGGGAATGTTATGGGTACATGTTTTAGAAACTATTTTCTTATATCACACAGGAGTGACTGTACAAAACCCAAGCTTCCAACTCTGTTCTGGCTAGAGTGGCTTTTCAAAGCCTACCTCTTACCCCTTTTCCCCCAAGAAGGTAGTGCATACAAAAGTATTGCTAAGGAGAAGAGTTCTTCCTTTCATAGAACAGTCCTCTTGTCTCTTGAGAACTTCAGCCATGAGAATTTATATTAAATGAAACTAATTAGCTAAAGGTTGCATCAAAACTCTCACAAAGACCCACTGAGATCAGATTCCTTTCCTGCTAGTTATCTCCCCCGCAGATCCCCAAACAACAGAAGGCATTGTAGAGACAATTGTGCAGATGCAGGTAAGAGACCAGCTCGAGCAATGAGGGCTGTTTCAGTGGTGCAAGTATTAGAAGAAAAAGGAAGGAAAAAAAGGCATCCTCAGCCATTTTCTGAAATAACCTCCAAGGTGTCTTTGCAAAACTCTGTTAATACTGCGTTGAGGCTCCACAGTCCTGCAAAGGGCTGGAAATGGCACAATCATCACCTTGAGCTCTGTCCAGCCACATTGCTCTCATGTTTAATACATTATTTACCTGGAAGCATTATTGTGATCCAAAAGTGCCTTTAAGAGACATAAAATTCTGACAGAGAAAAGTGGCCTTACCTGGTGATTTTGCTCTTCCAGATACTCCCAGAAGAGAGACACAAGCAGCAGTCCACACTCATATGGTCCTTGCAAGGGGAAAAAGGGGTCCCCCACATGTGTGCAGTGCCAGGAAGGGAGCCCAGAACAGCCCCAAGCTCTGGTTTGGAGAGTAGAGGTTACTCAGGGCTGTACAGAAAGTACAACTCCAGTTTCTCTGCAGGTATAGGTAGGCATGAGGCTATTGATAGTGTCAGCTCCTGCCTGCAGAATTTGGCTTGTCTCAAACCAGCTAACCAGGCTGTGAGTCAGAGCACGAGGAATGATGGTGTGTTACCCCAGCCATTCTCCGTGATGGATGTAAATCCTACTGGTAGGCTCCTGAACTATTTAGTCAGGAAAATAAACCTGCAGTACACACATATCGACCTGAGGAATTCTTGCCTCAGCTATTCCAATATAATATCTTTCTTATTTCATTTACATTCTCTTGAGGAGTGAAGCACCTTAAAAATACGTTCTTCATGCACAGATTGATGCCAAGAGCAATAATTTGAAGATCATAGCATACTCTAGAGGAAAGATTTTGTTTTCTAAGACCAAAGATGGAGCATTTTTGGTAGCAATTCCTTAAAGAAAATTCGAGGGTAAAAGAGACAAGGAAATGGGAGGATTTCTGTGTATTAAGCATTATAACTGGGTTTGTTAGCTTGCTATTTTGAAGAAATATAGGTAAGCAAGGCAAGATAAATCACAGCAATTTGAGATGTCATTTGGCTCTCCTATAGCGTTTGAATTTCTTCCATATTACAATAGATCTTCTCTCCTTGTGCCAGCTAAATTGAATTCCTCTTTTTGGGCTGTTTCTTTGAAGGGCTTTGGATGAAATGTCTCATGCAGTTCAGTTTGGAAGCTTCCCAAATCAAAACCCCAAACCCAACATTTGTTTCAGTTGTGGGGAATGGGAATTCAGATTGTTTTTTACCTGTTCATGAGACATCTGCTTTCACTATTTGGCATAGCGTGGGGCTGAGGTTAGTGGGGGAAGGAAGGCTGATTAGCCTCAGAGGATTTATTACATTTGATACATTGAATGTCTGATTTTGCCTCCCTTGCTCTCATTCGTTCACAGCCCGTACATTGAGATACCCTGCAAAAATTTTTTAAACCATTTAGATTTAATGCTCATCTCTTATTTAGCACTGAAATATTGAGAATAAGTCACTGGTATCTGTTGTTTTTGGAAGTTTTGTCTGGACTAAACTTCTGGACTCAGCAATGGAAGTCACAGAATGGGAAGTTGATTTACAAACTGCTTTTAAATCCAGTGACATAGGCTAAAGTGCACTGAATATTCACAAGTTCTATATTAGCAACCTCTACTATTTTGTGCTCCCCATGGCTCTGGTTCAGCTGAGGAACACCCAAAGTGATCCCAGATTTTAAAGTCCGGATGATCCTGAACAGAGCAAATTTTAAATTAAACCAGAATGCTTTCATATGCCTCCTATGCACAATTAACACTTGGCTACATATGCTAAAATTTGTGGAGGTTTTTTGATATGTGAACTTTTATACAAATTTGAGTGAGAATTAAACCATTGCTAGACTATGATGTTTTGTTGGAAATATTTCTAAGTAAAACATGTTTGAGGATGATGCCATATCTCTTTGTAGAGGCAAAGAAACTTAAAATGTGCTGTGAAAAATAGCCAGAGCTTGTCAGATGTAGAGTTTGGCTGTAAGAAAGGCTGATCAGACACCATCTGACGACACAGAGTTACAGCAGAAATGGTGACATTTAATTGAAATTCTGAAGTTCACAGTGCCTGGTATGTCCAAAGAAATATTGTCCAAACCAAGGCAGAATTTTTCTCAGAGTCCATGCCCTGGTGTTTTTTTTTTGGTTTTTTTTTAACAGCTCCAAGACCCAAGAAATGCTAAGAAATTCACCTGGAGTCAGTTTTTCTTCCAGCACTCCTGCCAAAAAGGATTCAGACCTAGTCACAGGCAGGATCCAGGCTGGAACCTGATGCTGCTTGGTCCAGATGACATTAGTGTCACTTTTTGCTGAACATCTGAAGGATGCAGGGAGATTGGGTGCTTTGAAAATACAAGAATTTGAGCTTCTGAAATGAAATTTTAGCAGCCTTTTCCCAAGCAGGGGATTTTTGCTTTGGTCTAATTCAGGATGAATGCAGGCTGTGGAAGTAAACAGTGAAAACTTTCAGGTCCTGTTGTGTTTAACATTCTCCCTGCGAAGGTTTTGCTGTAAACAAGCACACATGTGCACCCCCAGACACATTCACACACCAAAATGTCCTTCCCAAGCTGTGCTTTAACATCAGCATGTTATGTGCTCTATTACCCTTCTGGGTGGCCAATAAAATATCAAACAGCAATTCAAGAAGGCAATAGATAACTACTACAGTGAGCTTTCTGAAAGTCGAGCCCAGGAAAAGCAGGCAGTTTATTCACTTCAATTTGAGGCAAAAGTGAAATAATAACAAACAATAACTGGTTGGGGATTTTTTTCCAAGCAACAACTGTACAGAATTTACTTAAGGTATGCAATAGCCATCTTGATTTTTAGATGAGGGCTTGGATTCTCACCTGGTGAATATCAGCCTAGATCCATCACTCAGAGCACAGATTGCTAAATCATGAATATTATGCCTCAAGCAGAAGGCACTTGGCCAGCTCCTTCCCTGTGTTAATGATTTTTGTACATTGTGCAGATTTACATCAGCCAAAGATCTGGCTGAATGCCTCTCATTTTTGCTGAGATTGTAAATACAACCCTGGTCTCTATATTCTTCAGACATTTTCACTGTAGTCTTCAAAACTTTGCCTGGCCTTGTTCTCTTTTTCCAAGCTTTTAGTCCCATTCCCTCCCTTTACAGAACAGATAACAGATTTATAATTGTCAGTCCCTCTGTGGTGAGGCTGACATATTGGTGGGATATGCAAAAGATGGGCAGACTAGTGGAATGCTTCATCAATACATTTTCATTTCTGTGAAAAGATGAAAGAATAATTAAGAGATTCCATTACTTGAAAGTGAGAGTGCTCTACTAAAGCGTGCATCTTACCATGGTTATACAGTGGCATTATTAAGTTCAATAACATCCCAAATGGAGAACAAAGATGGAGAGGGAGATGAAGACATGCCCAACCTAGTAAAAGAAATGCTGCCATGCAGTAAATGAAGACGAAAGGCACAGCATTGATAAAGAAGAGGAGGAACCCAGGGCTTATAAAACTGCTGGTAATTTTATACTGACAGAGGAGGGGGGAGAAAATTGGGGCTTGAATAAGGGGGGAAGGTTTTAGTTAATGGGAGTAATAACTACCTCCAGCTTCAGACCTTAAAGATTCAAAATCTGGATTTAAAAGATGAATTTTTGAATTTAATCCAGTCCTTTAAAACAAAATGAAACAAAACAAAAAATTCATTTCATGTAGCCCAGTCCTCATGAAGGAAAAAACATATATATATAAGATGTAAGTTTAAATCCCATGGAGGATAGTTTTGCTGTAGATTTGCAGGTCAAGATGAATCCTAGGGTCTTACATTGTCTTTATTTGGACTTGCTGACAGTTGTTCCTAGGAAACAGCTTATCTTTATGAGGGTTTTTTATACTAATTGCTAGCAAGAAACACACCTTTTCTGCCCTAAATGGAGAATTAAATTTTCATTAAAGCCAGAGGAATTGAATCTTTCAAAAAAAAACCCCAACGGTTTTGCCAACAGTTTTGCAGAATCAAATAGTGTTTCACTTTGAACAAATCCTTCCAAATTTAAGAAGTTTTTAAAGCAGCTTTACTTTTTAAGTGTATTAAAGGAAATTTCAAAACAAACAATCATTTAGATTTCAAGCATTCTGGTTTTAAAATGATGAAATAAAATATTACAGCATTTTCAACATCATGGTTTTGTTCCAGACAATTTGGCAAAACTACAATGAATTTAGAAAGCACTTCAGTATTGCTAAAACTGCATTTTTTTCAAAGAAAATAAAAACCGGCCAGAGCTAATGTGAACCCTTTGTTATGAATTAAATGAATCTGTGTTATGTTTTGAGCAAGCTCACATTTACCATATTAATCTGGGTAGATATTTAGTTTAATTTCAAACCACCTAACACAACACAACTTTGTAAGCAAAACTTGTGTGCATGTTCATTAACATTTTCGACTCTAGGGCTTTAAGTCAGTGTGAACTAAAACCTTCTTTCTCTCAACTCCAAAAAGAAAGGACACAATGAATCACAAATCCATTGCGGAACAATATGGCAATATGCTTTCATGTATTTAACTGAGACAGAGTTTTCCACTTCTTTAGGAGCTAATGGTTGATTTAATCCAATGTTGAAATCATCAGACCTTCACTCAGATTTTGTTTTAGCAATGTGCCTCTGATAAATAAACTTCCAGACTGAGCATCCCAATCTAACAGGGGCTGCTACTTGGGATGTGCTAAACAGTGGCAAAATGTTTCCTTCAGGGAAATGCAACTATGTAATAACAATGGACAAAATTTTGGTTTTCACCACTTTAAAAATGTTAGTTTATGGTTTGCCTTTAAACATATATAGAATCTCTCTGTGGCTCATTTTTGTTGCATATCATTCCACTTTACCTTAAAATGCTCTATAAATACTGAGCCACTTTTTAATCATTCTTTAAGCAAGGTTCCAAATCTGTTTTCTGTGAGCATGTAAAATCTTATTTTGTGTATTTTTTCCCTCTGGCTTCAAAGCTATGAATGTTGTCTTATTTTTTCCTATTCATTAGCAATAGATTTTCTTTTTCACCTGAAACCAGCCACTCTCTTGAGTTAGCTGTTGTGCAGTCATTAAAGGTGAGCGAAGTTCTTGTCCCAGAAAGATTAAAAATTGAAGTAATGTTCTCTAGCTGGCAGACTGGGAATTATGAAAACATTCCCAAAGCCAGAGTTTATTCCTTCATTCAAAATATCGTATAACTAGCATATTTTCTAACTAGCCCAGATCCAACTACAGAGGCTATTGTCCTCATCCCTTTCTTCATGTCTAAGAAAGTATATAGGGAAGAGTGAGGAATAATTCTCCTCACTTCAGGAGAAGCTTCATGAGACACAGAAAGGCATGTGCTGCAAAGCTCAACTACAGCTTAATCAAGGCAGCTTGTCAAATTTTCTGCTATTCGTTCATCCTGTCGTTTTTCCACGCTTGGAACTCCAACTGCAGTCAGTGCAGGGGTTCATATTAATTAAAAAACAATAATAAAGAGCCTTAAGGAACTGTACAACACAGCTCACAGAAAAATTACATCTGCACTCTGTGTTAGCTGCAACTTTCTCCTCCCTGGAAAGGAAAACTCAAATGCCATGTTTTGCTTTCTGCTGAATCTCAGTGTATTTTCTAACTGCTCAAGGGGAGTAGTAGCTTTTTCCCCATTTCTGTGCCACATGTGCAATATATTTAATTTAATGCATCTTAGTAGCACACTTGAAATGGCTTGAAATCTCCCATTGTAGAAAGATAAGAGAAAAAGTCTTTCAGAGGGTCTGACTGCAAAAATAGAGAAATAATTCATTTGGATGATGGTTTTGCAAAGTAGAAAAGACATTGTTGATTAGACTGTGATTATAACACTCAGTGCCCCAGTCTTGCAACCAAATTTCTGGGGACAAATGCTTTCACTTTAGCAGAACAGGCAATGAGAAGGCCTCTATAGCATGAGGACAGTACAAGATGTCCTTGGAGGCTGGTGTAGATCCTCTGGATATGGGGGGAGTAGCTCTGCCTTGATTTTGTGGGTCTCTCCAGGTTTCCATTTTGCAGAAGCAGAGCATTGGAGAATTTCTTCCCACCAAGTTGCTTTGGGGCTATTTACTGCAGATATACATTTTATTCCCAGAGCAGTCAAAATTAGTTTGGCCATTGACTTTTCACAGCAAGTAGGGTTAAACACAAATCTGCCTCAGACTGCAGGAAGGGGGGGACAAAACCCCACTGTTGTGGTGCCTGTTAGTAACAGATATTCCCCTGTATTCCTCTCCACCGCTGAGTGACAGCAGCTGGAATTTATGAAGCATGCTTGTGCTTTGCACATTCCCTGTTTTTACATTCAGGAGAGAGAGAAAATGTCTCTGCTTTGTTCACTTTGTCAGGCTGCTTCCTCCTTTGTGCCCAAATATGTGCTGTGCCTCACAAAAGGTCCCTTCTTAAATTACATCCCAAAAGGTGAACGGCATACGTGCAAAAGTCATTTCGCCTTCAAACAGTATGCCACACCTGTATGGGATATGTGACCTTCTGATGAAGAAAAATGACCAAAAGTGCCTGCGCAATTCCCACCTGAGTTGCTGCACTCAGGAATTTAAGATGGCTACTCATTGCACTTACATGGGCTGAGCCCTTTCGCGTGCCAGAGTTAACAGATTTCATTTTGACGGTCATTGCAGCGGGCAATATGACTGAAACGGGACACAAAGTAAGTCAAAAATATAAATTTTGTGTTTTCACTACATATCTGTCTGCACCTACAGGAAAAGTGCCTGGTACTCTTTTTCCCCTTCTGGAAGCCGTTCCTCATGGCTCAGCACATGCGCACGCACACACACATGCGCACACACTCACACATTCCTGCCACTGGAAATGACTGAAAGCCATCAGGCTTTCATGATGGCAAGGGGAGGAGAGAAGGGAATCCATAGCTCAGCAGTATTATTTCCCCCACTTCTTGCAAAACCTCTCTCACTGGAGGTTCATAGGCTCTCTTCTCCAAATTATTTATGGGAGAGGGGCAACCCACTTGACGCTGTATGTGCCATTATCCCCAGCTATTATCCAACAAGTAGTTAATGTTGTTTGAAGCAAGCATGATTCCTTCTGAGCTCCTCTGTGGCTGCTACTGCATGCCTAGGGCTTGGTTGTACTCCCTTAAAGTCGATGTTAAAACTTCCCAGCCTCACAAGGTGGTTGTGAGGATAAGTTCATTAACGTTTGCAAGGCCCCCAGATATCATAGTGCTGGGAGTAATATAAGTATCTAGATAGCTAGTTCTCAAAGACAGTATCTCTGAGGGTCAGATTCTGCACTAGAAATTCCCTTATGCCCATCAATTAACATTTGCTCTTGAATATGTATGTATCATGATGTTTTCCTATTATACATATTTAATTATGACATATCCTCCAATAGCTATATAGGATATGGAAAGAAATATTACTGAAGCTAGAGTTTTGCAGGCTACCTCAAGAAAAATAGGTTCTGAAAATCTGGAAGAGTCTGGGGGTTTTATTTTTGTCTGAATAGCTCCATCTGGGTTGCCATTTCTCCATAGCAAAGTCTGACTTGTCCACATTGTGGCATGTCCATGACTGTGAATGTTTAAATATCCCTTATTGCCTTATGGTTTCTGTTATATTTTATTTCTGTCACAAGCAGAAAGATGTCTAGGTCATCCTTTCAGCCAGGATGAAACATGAAAACAGGGCAAAGAAAAAGAACAGTAGTATTCAAGAGAAGTTTGCCAAGGGGCATATGTTTGGCAATCTTTTGAATGAACTGGAAAGTCTTGAGTCTATTTGAATTCTTTTGAAGCTTCTCTCACCTTTTTTCAAAGCAGTGGGTCAAATTCACTGCTGATGAAATTCCATTGGTCCTGTTATCAGTACCAAATCATGAATCAGTTTTTTAGTCAAATCAGAATCAGTGTTAGAATGCTTAAGCATTTCCTTAGTCTGAAACATTAAAATGGAAGTCAATAGAAACAATTGTATGCATAAAATTAAATAAGCACTTAAATGTATTTCATTGGATTGATGTTTTAATCTGGTTTTATGACTTTAGTAGCTAAACAGAATCATTTTCCCAAATTAAAATCAAATAGAATTGTTGAGAGTGCAAATTATTTCCAGATACAGTATCTGTAACTGGCATGAGGAACACACATACAATGCAGTTGGCTGTAAAGACTCAACTTCTTAATTAATTTTCCTGAGGCTTAGCCTTTCATTTAAAATACAGATGTTCCAGTTCCAGGGAAAAAAAAATAAAAACCACCCTTGGAGACATTGCCCAAATATAACCAACTCAGCAACGTTGGTTTGAATTTGCAGAGAGCCTGAAACCACACCCATGACACAAGAATTTCTCTACCAAGTGTATCCTGAAGCCAGCAAGAATCACGCTGTTTCAAACAGACATTGCTAACTCATTTGTCATTTATTACAGCATTAAGAAATGCAATCGTATTTTGAAGGTCTCAGCATTTTCAAAGACTGGATGGGGCATCTGCTGGAGGGCAGTGCAGGGAGAGTAGAGCTCAAGGCAGAAGGTGAAGCTGAAGACATTAAGTTTAACATGTTGAGGAGCTCATCATTTCTTTGTAGCCTGCCATAACTCCCTGCTTTATGTCTTCTACTTGGGCTCCAAGTTCTTCATGAGAAGGACTTGTTGTACAACACATTTTAAAATATCCCTCACTGCGCCTAGAAGCCCCAAATCTAATACGAACAATAAATAAAAGAGACACTATTTTCCCAAGGGAATGGGCTTTGCTCTCAAAAGCTTAGAAACTGCCCCATTTCAGCAAACACATAAATCTCAATTGTAAAAACATTATGCCCATTTGTATTTTTTTAATGAATTCATTCCATTTGATCACTTTCCTTTCAAACAGTTTGGCTGTTAATTGGATGCAGGCAGGACACACAGTCAGAGCACTCCAGCTTCCCTGTTGGCTCCACATTTCCATGCGGATATTTTGAGAGACAGACATTGTCTGTTAAATGGGAGTTGTGAAACACAACAACACTGGGCAGTTTAAAACTTTTCAGTTGCCTTAGGTAACTAGATAATTTTCTCTCTCTTTTTTTTTTTTTTTTTTTTTGCAATATTCCCTAGGTATTTGCTGCACTGTATGCCAGGGAAGAAAGCCCTGGAGGGAATATTAAGGTCAGAATGCGATGGAACTAACAATATACAGAATATTTCTGCTGCACATAGCCATCAGTACAGGGTTTGCCCTCAACTTCCCTGGTGTGCCTTAGTTACCATTGCTTCAGTATTCCCTGGGTATCTCTTGTGTTATGAAAGTCCCCTCTCTGCTGTGGGGAGGGGAAGAGCAGAATAGAAAACAGAATAACAATGGGAGGAGAGGAACATAAACTAGACAGTTATTCATGAAATTGTGCTCATAAATAGGGAAAGCAGTTTCCTGAGCCGTGCTGCACCCTATAGTGTGTGTGCTCTGGTGATCATGCAGCCCCTATGGCTGAGATGTCCAGCACTCACCCAAACCATGGCTTCATGCAGCTGTGGGACTGGCCTGGAAAAATTCATTTTAGAATGGGTTTTGCTGGGCAACATAAGCTGTCCCACCTTTGCTCAGCCCCTGCAGCAGCTGCCACAGCAGCTCCTGAGGTTGCTGTTCAGGACAGCTCATCATTTAAATGTGCTCCTCATTTAATGCCTTATAGCTTTCATATGGTGTAAATGTTTTTGCATCAGTTGAAGAGAACTGCAAATGCTATTGTCAGTTTGGTGTAAGGGTTCGTGCATGTTTGGCTGTAGGAACTCTGCTTCTTATTTCAATAACCCAGCACAGTAGGGACAACATTCTGCCATTACGCAACAAAAGCTTTTCCAGGCAGGACTGACACACTCTGAAAAGCAGAACAGATAGTGCAGCCTCATCCTGATGAAATTAGCAGGGGAGAAATATGAAATCTTCACCTTCCATTACACACATTCATGGACATTTGGAAACCGATCTGAGTACGAATCGGAATAATTTTTTTCTCTTATCTTAAAGCATGTATATTTACTACATAAAGCACAGTATTTTCTAAGATGAAACAAGTGTTGTATTAGGAAGCAAGGTATACAATAAACCTTTAACTCCCAGGTCAATAATCATATAACAAAAGGACTTGATGAAGTGCCCTCTATACCTTTTTTTTTTAATATATGTCAACAGGAATAAAAACTGCTTTACTTTTTACCTCAGCTTCTCTACTTTAACCCAAGCTGATGGCAAGAAGCCTAGAGAATATTGTTAGCAGCCTGTTCTCTTATGACACCCACCCTTCATCTGGATGTAATATCTCAATATTGCTCCAGAAGATTGGATTTTATTTAGTCTTTTAGCATGATATGAAAAAATGAACTGAATTCTTAGATGGCAGAGGCTTTGTCAATTAAAGGAGTCTAGTTTGCTGGGAGCCAGCTGAACAGCTGACTTTATCATATGCAGGAGATTAATGAATACTACTGCTAGTCAAAAGAAACAAGAGGTCATCCAAAGACTACTTTGTTTGCTCTCTTGGTACTTTTAAAAAATGTTTCTTTAAATACTTTCAAGGCAGGCCTGTTCAGCGCTATGAGGAACACACTTCCCAGTTAATCTGTGATACACACCAGCATCAAAGATCTCTCCTAGTTTTCACGTTTACATCTACTAAAGCTTTTGTAATATCCCAGCCGGCCAGGGCTGTATTTTTTTTAACACAACTCCTGCTAGGAGAGCAGAGAATGAGAGATATTTTCTGCTCCTTTCCACTGCCCTCCTGTTACTAGACACACCAAACAGTTTTGTGGTTTGTCACCTGCCCTCATGCAGAAGGAACTTCAAATTAAGTCCTTAGAGCAAGGTTTTGAATGAGGGTCACTTACTGTACTAAAGTAGTGTGAAAACCATCTGTTTGTTTTTTCTTAAACTAAAAATTTCTAAAAGTCTCAGGTTCATTTTGCGCCACAGCAAAAACAAGGCCAGAAATTTAAATATTTCAGCAAATTGGAAATGCATTCATTTTTTCCTGGGAGCCTTGGGCTTGAGGAATGGTCATACTGGATCTGCACAGAGCCCACCACTGGCAATGGTGCAGGCACTGGGACTTGGGAGCACTTGATACCTCCCAGAATGAGCTCATTGGAAAGCTCCAAATACCCTATTCCCTCTTATGGGAACATGGTTGGTTTTTAAACTCCTATCTCTTGTTCAGTGGGGGACAAATTCTTGCTCCTCCCAGCACAGGAGTTTCTCCCCACTTCGTGCATGAAATCCTCCCTTGCAGGCTAATGGATTCACAGCAGAGCTACTGTGAAGGCATCATTGCAGCCATGAGGTAGTAAAGGGAAAAGCATAAAACCACAACTGGATGTACAAAACAGAGGTTCGCAGCTCTGACTGAAGTGATGCAGAGACGATCCCAAAGTTCCTCATCTCTGAGAGTCGCTGGGGTCCTTTCAGCTCTTTTCTGTATTTCCTGCATGGTTCAACAGCAGAATCTCTTGACTCTCAGGCTTCTCTCAGGAGTGCCTCCTCTCCCACCCCATACTCATATTAAAAAAATAAAAGGCTTGAACACAGTAGATAAAATTAATTCAGCATCCCCTGATCTTCTCTCAGCCAGCAATAGGTGCTTAGCTAAAAAGACACATTGACTACAAAGATGCAAGGGTTTCCTTTAATTTCCAAGTGCAATAACAAATCTTGGCTGCAGTGGAACATTTATTTTCCCATCTGCATGCACAAGAAGTAAGAGACAAGTTTCTTAGCACTTCCAATGGAGAATTTATCTCTTAGTTGGCCAGATACTTATGGAAACAGCCTGTGAAAGGAGAGGGCAGTAGGCTTGCTTGGCTCCATTCCCACTATTACTAAAGGAATAGCTAAAAAAATAAATCCATATTTTATCATTATTTTTACCTCCCAGTGTACATCACTAAAAGGGTTTATATGCAGCCCTCCTAATTGGCACAGCCCCTGCTGGAAATAGAAACATGCCGATGAATTGCTCATTCAGATTAGGCTCCCAGGAATATATTGTGCTGAGAGACACTCACTTTTATTTCCTGAATTGCTTTAACGATGAGCACTGAGCAACTCTTCCTGCATTCCCTCCCTCCCAAGTACCCTGAGCTGCACCACGAGGCAGCAGCCAGAAGCTCGCGGCCAGCCCCCTCAGCAAGAAATATCTGCACAAAAATACCAAAGCACACCTGTGAACAGCTGTGAGTAGGCCTTCAGATATTGTGTTTGCCAGCTAAACACATAATTCTCAATTAAGTGAGCAATTACCCATTATTGTTTAGCCCTTGAAATTCAGCGTTGTGCTGAATCTGTTCCCTGGCAATGATCCCAGTGAAACAGCAAGTCATCTCTTTAGGGTACAGATTTCTATTCTCTGGTAGTAGGGTCACTAATAACACTTTGAAATAGGATTCACAGGTAAACTATGAAGACTTCAAAAGGCTTTGAGCACCTTCAGCTCCCACTGTAGAAAAGCTGTTTCCAGAAATCATGGGTTTCCTTTTCTTCTAGCTACTCATTCAAGAGTGTCCTCTACAAAGTTATATGGTTGTTTTTGTTATTGTGAAGAGTGGGAGATAAGAGTATAAAATTTGGCAGATCTAAGTTCTATAACAGGGTAAAAAAAAATGCAGTACTCCTGAGAAAAATCCTCCTGAATTGTTAGAGTGAAAAAGAACATCATAGCCAAGGAAACTGGGACAAGTTCATCTTACAAGAGTTTTGTTCAATAGACTTGAATTGCAAGACAGATAAGACTTTGGTGGGTTTTTTTAAAACTGTAGCTATGTTGGAGATTAAAGATTGCTGATTGATAACCCCAGATGAAGATTTTCTGGCTTTCAAAAAATTATTTTTTTTTTCCGGTTGAAGACTAAAATCTTGGTGCCAGACATGGATAAGTTCAGCATAGCTGGTAGAAAGAACCACCTCAAACCTTTCTTGTGATTTGTGGATACTTCCTAAAATATTGAGAAGAACACCCAGAAGAATTTGAATTAATCTGAACCCCAATTTGCTATCAAAAAAGCTATTACCAAAGATTTTCCAGCCCTCTCAGCTGCAATGCAGACCTGTGCGCATTTATATGCAGACCAGAGCTGTTTAAAACCGTGTACATAGGATAGATGAAAGGTTGACTTCAATCTAATGGTATTTTAAACTGTCGTTTCTGGAAACCAGATTATTTGGGTTGATAGGTTTCTGTTTCTCTTCTTATAAAAAAATTAATTTCTTAGATAATTTTTTAGTCCTGGGAGGAGAGGTGAGGAGGAGAGCAGCCCCTGGGTGCAGGTGGACTGAGGACAGCAAGGCTTGTTAGGCTGTGAAAACTCTTTGAGAAAGAACTGGTAAACAGTCACATTTCAAAACCTGGAAAGAGCTGGAGCAGGGAAGGATTTTAAGTGTTGCTCAAAGTTAACTTACAGGTTGTGTTAGGTTTTATTCAGTTCTATCTTCAGCAGCCCCCAGCTCGGGCAATACAAATCTGATGCCACTCGTGATGGATTGCACGCAGGACCAATTGGAGCCCTACGAGCTTTAAAATTGATAGTACAGAGACCAACGGCGGCGGTGCAGTTTTTCATCAAATGAAATGGAAAAGTGATTTAATAATTCTTTCTGTCTTAAATTGCTTAAAAGAATTTCAGACAGTTAAAAATTGCATGGATTTTGAACCATATGTGTGAGAGTGGAAAAAAATAAGGGTTTTGTTTTTCCTATTTTTAATATGAGCCAGATGAAACAAAAAGATTGTTTCCTTGCAAACTATAGGTCAAGTACCTATGTAGGCTTTGAGATGGCTCTGTAAGTTATCATGTTATCTTTCTTTCTTGACAGTATACCATTATGTGGTGTATCATTTCAGCATTTACTATCTTTCATGTCCTTTTATCTTCACACTAGGATTTCTTTCTAAATTCCAAACCATGCATTTGGTTTCATTATATAACACTGGCTTTTACAAAACATTGGCTCTTCGTATTCTTTGGTTTCATATTTGTCGGCATCAGGCTGAAATAGTAAACCCGCTACGTCTATTTTATCTTGTTAAAGATAAAAACAATATGGCAAATGAACTATTTGGGGAACACTACTTTCAAATTAAAGGAGAGGAAAAAGTATTAAGTGTCTCCACTCAGTTGAACTATATTGAAATCTTGAGCTGAAGTGATTTTTTAAAAAAAATTGAATAAAAAGGTGACCCAAAATGCTACAACTGTCATGCAGGATTCTGTTATCTTAAATTATTTATTTAACATCTGGTAAATATTATCCAAGCTATAGTACAGATAAATTGAATAAAAGAATAGCAATGCCAGGGGAAAAGAAGAATTGCTTAATACTGTAAGTATATAGAACTGTTCCACAAAGCAGCTCATTCTCTCTTTGCAAGGGGAGATGAGAAGCATGGTATTGGGGTAAAATGCATCTGCTTCATTTCACCCTAAGTATGAAGCTATCAAAGCAGTTTTAGAGATTTAATTTAATCTCAAACACAAATTCTATGAAAACAGTCTGACAGCGACATGAAATTTTACATAACTTCTTTTACCCCTCCCCCTTTATAATGCAGCTTCCCAGCTGATTCATTTTATTTTATCCTATGCATATTGGGGATCAGATTGAATTTTCTTTGAGAAAAGAAAATAATTAAGCCATCTGTAAAGCTCTGGCCGGGCATGAACATAGCAGCACAGGATAGAGTTACTTGGAGGGGGGAATGAGGTCAAAGAAAAGTACTGCAGGGAAAAAAACATCAAGTTCTGTAGCATGGAGAACAAAATAAAAAGAGGATGGAGTCTGAGAAGGGGGAAGGGACCTAAATTCCTTGTCAGTTTGTGGGTTACAAATGAAACAAAAGGCTTATCTTAAATATATGCAGGTTTAAGGATTTTTTTCTGGAAGCTATTGAGAGCTAATTAAATTATGGTCAAGTACTAAGCATTTCTCTGGTGCTTCCATGGTCAGTTTCTGCTGAGCTCTTCTCGGTTACTGGATACCGCTTATGAAATAAAGAAGATTGATTCCTAAATATTTGTTCCTATTCCCTCTATGTGGATTACATTATACCACTTTTCATTCTTACAGTCTTTGCTTAAGCTGCAGGATATAAGGGCCCTACTCCGACTGCCAACTACAGCGCCCAAGATTAAGAGGCTGCTATCGCCCCCAAGTTCAGGAGGGTAATGAGCAACTCAGACCACCTAGAGTCTGCAGCTGCCAGAGCCAGCTCTGCACTCCCAGCAGTGAGCAGCGCTCGGGACACCCCAACTGCACATGCACTGAGCACAAGGATTATTTCTCCCCGCTCCACTCTCACTGTATTGAGAAACTAAATTTGGCAGCCTGCACGCCAGGCTCTGGGGCTGGCTTAGTGCTGCTTTTTCCCCAGTCAGCCACGAGGGCTGACATAGCCTGAAGGCTCCAAAGAACACCGAAGTCAATGGGCAAGCTGGGATCAAGTATGCTGGTGTGAGGGCTGGGGTAACCCAGCTGGAAAAGCCTTCCAGTTTCATAGTGGATTTTAACTGCAGTTCTTACAGGACCAAGCTCAACACAACAGCACCCACAATCTCCTACTAAATGCCCCCTTCATCCCCACCTTTTGGCCTGGCTAGGCAGCCTCCACCTCCTCTGACATGGGCAGAGAGGACCTAAGAATGTTATGTATTCATGAGCTGATGGCAAAGGGGTGGACAGACACATCTCCCAATACACTGGATTTCTTTATAGAGGAATATGGTGCCTCCAGCCCCAAAGCCAGTGGGTTGGAACAGTTGCCTGGTAACCACTCGGGCTAGTGACTTCTGTTTCAACACCCCAGGCTGTGGATGCCAAATTGGTTTTCCAGAACCTGCCTTCCTGTGCCCTGCCATCCCCAATTACAACCAGCACCCTGGGCTGCCCCTCCACCTGAGGAGAAATATCTGGACATGAGAGAAAAACCTGATGCCTAATTGTTACATAAAAACCCATAAAGGAAAACCAGTGGCCAAAACACAAGCCATGGGAACTTCATCTGGTTAGTTCACAGGCAGTGTTCAAAGTTTGAACCCACTCATGGTTTCTGCACAGCAAATGGATAATCATAAAGATTAAGAAATGCCACTGAAATCTGCAATTCACAGAGCCAAAAGCCTTCCTCTATAGTTGCTCCAAGGTAAAGCTTTGCTTGTAAGAAATAATTTTCTGCCATACCTAGATTTTTCTTGCAATCATGGTTAGTAGCAAATCTGAATCTGTCAGCACAGCAGTATAATTTAAATAGTACAATTCACAGCTGACAGGGGATTTCCACCGACTTCACTTGGAAAATATGTCATTTGCTTGCTCTTATTAACAAGGAGTAAGGCATCTGTTGCTTGCCCAGGGTTACATGGACCAGCAAGAGACATTACTGAGGACAAGAAGAGAGAGGGGTTGACAGCAGCAAGCCAGGTGCAGAAATGAAGCTTGTAAATTTGTGCAAAATGCAGAGGAAAGACTTGTTAGTAAGTTGCTGACACCCCAGTTTATCTGAACTGTCCATTGCAAAGTCTGTGTTGGAAGTTCTTACTCCAAATGCCGACCAAGCAAAAAAAACCCAGATCCTGAGATAACTTTGGCATCATCTGAATCATATTAGAAGTGAAGTTGCTGAAAGACTCCCAGTAAAATTCAGCACAGACAAGCACAGTCAATGCCTCCTTGAAGAGCAGAGGCTACAGGATGGCTTGGCACCTAAAGCGTTACACCAACATTCTTATCCGGTGTATTGTACCCACCATAATCTCATGCTCTCTTGGAAAAGCACATGCTGCCCATGCGGTTCTCAAATTAGCTTCCCATGACCCAGCATTGACGCAGACAGATAACAGGATTCCTTGCTTCTTCGTGGTCTCAGTCCCAAAACGATGGTCTGAGAGTGGGTGGGAATTTCTCTCTAACACCATCTTCCTCGCAGCGGATCCCTACTGAAAGGAGCAAGCAGGATTCTTCCCTTGCAAAAAACAAAGCTAACCCCCCCATCTTTCACGCAGTCTCCTTTATTTACAGGGATAGTGTCAAAATCTTCTCTTCCTAATTGCAAAGGGACCATAGGCAGAAGGCAATTTGCTTGATCAGAAACCTGCAAACCTACCTTTGTGCTGAATTCACTGTCCGGAGGAGCCCTGTCTCCCTTCTCCTTCCCCAGACAGTCCTTGCACCTACTTCTCTTGCTGGCTATTTCTCACTCTCTTTCCCCCACATGCTCAGATAATTGCAGTTAAAAAGAATGGATTCACCAGTCTCCTCATCAGTCTTTCAGAATTTTTTTCAGGGGATTAAGTATGTGTCTTTATCATGCAACCCAACACCGAAAGTTTTGTTTGAACTATCAGTATACAAGAGAACACATAGCTGTTTCTTTCGCTGGATTTAAAAGAAGAGTGTTTCTCATGATTTTTCAGTAAACCTGTAATTGTTTATAGATCAAAGTTCCATTTGATAAAAGCTATAAATATCTTTCCGTATAGCACTGTTAATATATTAACATTTGGGGGGTTTTTCCAGTGGAATTAGACCAAATTTTCTATAAAACTGACCAAAACTTTTCCCTTTACTCCAGGAGTTTGTCATGGTAAACATTTAAGCAATGTTTTGGTAGATGATGCCTAATGTTCCCAAACTTGTGCTACAACGTTAATGATGAAAAAGAATTCTCAATAACTTCTATAGACCCTTCCATAACCTGAAAATTCTAAAAGAGTTTTTTTTCACTGATTATCCCCACTAGGAAGAAGGCATCATCTGTACCCCATCTTTCACCTTCAGATAGGTCTATTCTTTATGGGGACAAATACTGAGTCTGGGAGTGTCAGTTTACTATGTACCATATACTCAGAGGGTCTATATGTAATTTACTGTGGAGGTGGGGATGCATCCAAAGAAGTTAAATAGGTTAAGAGAACTTATTTCAAAAGATTGAGGTTTTTTTCATTATGGACAGTTATTCCTTGTTGTGCAACTGCACTGTAAAAATCACACTGCAAGGTCTGGTTTGTGCGGTTAGAAATGCAGTCTAGAATTAAAAGCACTTCCCAATTTATCCCTCATTAGATCCAAACCAAGTATCTTTCAAAAAAAATATACAATCGGTACAAAGAAGTTATGAAGCTGAGGAAGGGAATAGGAGCCCTTATTTAGTATTTCTTGCAAAACCAGAAGAAATCATTAGCAAAATCCCTTCCAGCCTTCAGGTTTCTGGGTCAAGATAAGAAGCCTTTTTGTTTTGTGGAATGCTGCAACACTTGCAAGATAGGATTTTCTAAATGGTCTAAGCAAATTAACTTGTATAGAAAAAATATTTTCCTGATCACATAGGTGATTTTTCAGTTGGTATAACTTTTTTAAAATTTTTATTTTTCATTTTTAAATAATATGGATAAGTCGCAGCTAGAGTCTTGTTACTGAATGTACTTATCCTCAGTGTAGTGGCAACTGTAATATAAGTCATCTGAAGATGATTTCTCCCCATATTTATTCTTGAATAATTGGTAATATTAGAGGCTTCTTAGTGTGGCTCATAAGTCTTTAAAGCAAAGCCCTATACTTATAACTTGTTCCATCTTCATTCACAGGAATCATATTTGTCTTCCAAAATCAAGAAAAGGAATCAGAGCTCTCCACAGATGTTTGTGAAGTTTATCAAACTGCTATGATATTGTGGGCCAGTTGTTTCAAGTAAATCACATAAGTCAATTTGCCAGAGCAACTGCTGCAATTCGTAAAAGAAACCACAAGTACAAAAAATAATCCAGGACTAACCAAGGTTACTGAAGGAGGATTATGGAAAGACAATATAAATTTCACCTGAAGAAACATTCCCATTAGCATAGACTGTATCTGACCAAAGCTGCTAAGATAATGTTGTCTAGTGCTTCACATTTTCATTACAGAGCTTATAGTTGTTGAATCTGTTCACAAGTTTGTATCTTTATTTTCCTTCAGGATTTAATCTTCTTACCCCTCTTATTAAAGGACATACTAGCTTTGGAGAAGGATGCCATGACATTCAAATCACAGATTATATTATTATTAGGTAAGCTTAGAAGAACGTTGGAGAAGTGCATAGAAATTAGAGACCTTATTTATAAGTCTGCCAAACATACTGAGTCTGAAATCTGTTAGAATTCTCTCCTGTTCTCTCCAGTAATTTACATCTTAGGTGGATTATCATCATAAGTAGTTACAAAGCGCTTATCTTGGAATACAGGCTAGAAATATTTTTCATGTGCTTTTTAATATAAAAGACCCAAACAGATGATGAAACAGTGAATATTACCAAAGAAATACACTTTATTTCACCTCTTTAAAATTTGTTCCTCAATTAGAATTTGTTAATTGACAGAAATTTTCCTCTTCTGATACATGTTTCACATTTCTTATCTCCACTGAGGAGAGATGTGTTGTGGTGGTTTCCCCCTACATCTTATGGAAATGTCTCATATACAAAAACCTTAGAAGACATTCATAACTATGGCTCCAGATGCTGAAAATTAGTTGGAATTGATTTTTCTCAGACTTCTTAAGCAATACTTTATTACCTGCCCAGAATGTAGTTGTCCTACAGAGGTGAGAGTTACACTTTAGAAAATATTAAATCAGGAGTAGTCTTTATGACACATACAATAAGTACAGGAGGAACATTCTTATAAATTTAAATTCCTATAAACACTGTAACTTTGTTTATCTTGTTCCTTAGCTTCCCTGTGAGAAAACACAGGGGAAATATTTTACTGTAAGCAAAATATATAACAAAACTGCCTGTGACCTACTTATAACCCATTCCCCAAAAAGAAGAGTCTGGGGCATTTTAATCCAGCCAAATTAACGTGAATTCCTTGAATAATGTTGGAACAAAATCCTGTTTCAAACATATATTTCACGGAAGAACCTGGAATATAGCAAAATCAATAGGATCCTATATAGCGCATTGCATATGTTGTATGACATATCACAAGTATGCCAATCCAAGCCAACTGCTTCCTGTGACAGGACAACAGCCTTTGTGCATAGCGAAGAAATTGTAATTATCATATACTTTAATTCTAGTGCCAGTTTTTACATGGCTTCTGTGATATTCTCATAAAAATCAAAATAAATATGGTATTCACGTAACTCCCAGTGAGACCCAGAAAAGCACAGTCTAGGAGGGGCTGAGGTGGTTTGGTCAGAAAGGAGGACTGAAAAAGTGACAGGAGTACAGTCGTCAAATTTCAGTTGCAACTAATGTGTTTTTCGTGTCCATCATGCACAAGACAAGCACTGATGGATTTATATTTCAGTTATATAGATAGGTGTCAGCAAAACCTTTGGAACACTAAGGATAACAAGGCACATGAAGGCTGTGTTTTCCCTTGTGGGAGATCTCCAAAAGCAGGCTAGACAAACATCATTAGGAATTGCAAAAGGGTCACTGATCTTGCCTTAGGCTGGGGAAAAGTTCAGGAAACCTCTCAGTGGCCTTTCTGTCCTATGATAAAGCATTTTACTCTTTCTCCGAGCAAAACCTGTTTGCACACTGGGACCCACAGGGCAGGCTCTCCCCCCTCGTTCCATTCAGATGGCCTCTGACATTTGCCCACCCATTAATCAATTACAGTCTGAGGAGTGAGCAGATTGCCAGGAAAGGACTCCTGGGGAAATGACACTAACAGAGCATCTGAGGCACACACTCAGACACACACACAGACACAGATGCAAGGTAGGGCTACATCCAGGAACTCTGTTTAGAAATCTCTGCAGAATTTTGTCCACAGTCTCTAGGAACAAAGTCTCCTGCAGGATTTTTCACTGTTACCATGCTTAAAAGCTCAGCAAACAACCCTTCATTGCAGCCTGCCCACATGGCATACCCAGGTGGACCATGGCTAATATGGACTGCTCAGTCCATGTGTGAAACACATGTGTTCTGACCCAAGACTGTGGGAGCTGCATAAATTACACATGTGAAATATGTCAAGCACATGTAGACATGCCCTGAATCTCCATGAATTTTTGGTGCAAAATAACACCAAGAGTGCTTATTTCAACTATTTATTTATTTATAAGGCGAGACCTCAGGAAAATCCGTGTATTATTCAAGTTGCAGAAAATAGAAGATGTTATTTATTACTGTGCTGTCCAAGTTGTAAAGTTGGATGCCAAGATTTTCCTTCCCTTCTGTGGCTTTTACTTTACTCCTACACATTTATTATTGTGTGGATTGGGAACTCTTTCTGCAAAATGTAAATTAAGACACCACAGTGTGAGGTTCTGGAGATAACACAACCTTTTAGTAATCTGAATGCTGCTTTAGGCTGTATCTCTACTTATCAGCACTCTTTAGTAGCAGACATTTAAAGCAAATGGGAAGTGAAGTGTCTTTAATCTTTCTTGCCATGTATCAGTTGAGTTTCTTCAACATATCAGTGGAGAAGAAAACAAATTAGAAGAGCCAAGATTTAATTAGTACACAAAATCCAGCTCCCAGTTCTGCAGGGCTCAAGATCTGCAGCCACTACTTACTTTTACCTGATGAAGTAGGGCATTGTATATAAACTCTGAAAAGGTGAGTTTCACATCTCAGACTGGATTTGCAAGTCACTGGAATTGTCCCTGGAACAGTGACCAGCTTTTCTTACGTCTTGCCTTCCTAATGGGATTGCTGCCTTCTGAAGGTGGTGCTTCTTCATGTTGGGTAATTACCCTGTACCAGGTTTTTTATTCTTTTTTCAGCTAAAAAAAAAAAAACAAAAAACCAACCAAATTTGGTTAAAAGAATATAGAGGACAAAGAGACCACTGTGCATAAAAGAATGGTAACATTTAGAAAATTGCAAGTTTTCCCTGCTTTACTCAGGTGTCCTTGCAGGGTAGAAGGAAGTCAATTGAGACACAGACCCAGCATAATTCCCAAAAGCAGCTCTGCAGTCCTGCTCCATGAGTTCTTCAAATCCATTAAAAATGGCTGCTCTTACAGAAAGAATTATAAGCCCAGCACTTTGTTTCCCCAAGACTTCTCTTTATTCTTTGCTTCTCTCACCTAAAATAAAAGTTATCCATTCTGTGTTGACCTTGAAGTGCAGGACTTTGAATGTCCCCTTGCAGAGTTTGGCCTAATACAAAGAACAGCTGGTACCACTAATACTAATGGATTTCCTGGTTTTAGTTCAAATATAGTAAACTTTTAGTTTCATATGCACTAAATCTGAAGATAGGGTTTTCATATTTGTTTTTCTCCAGTGAGAATCATAGGCTTTAAATGTACTTTTAGAAATAAAAAATGGAAAAAGGGAGAAAGAAAGTAGTTTTTAATATGCTGGCAAAAAAATAAAAAAAAGTGTGCCATTTTCTTTCCTCCCTGCATTTTAGTCCACTCCTGTGAAAGATCCTAATCAGGACCCCAGAACAGATCAGATGATTTGTGGGACCCCAGTGAAAACATGTACTGCAATGGAAGAATTTAAAACATAATTATATGCGTTCAAGAAAATATCTGTCAGAGCCGTTTCAGACTTTAAATTAACTGTATATGGAGTGTGAAGGGGTCAGACCAGTACCAGCACAGCACTGTATGAAGTTTCATTTCCCTGTAAAATGGGAGAGTGTGGAGCAGTGGGCAGACCTAGGGCCAGATCCTGCCAGGGCTGAGTGGCAATCGGAGACCAGCGAGAATGGGGGCCCTCAGTGTGTCAGAGAGGAGCAGCCCCTTGAGGACAGAGAGCTGTCGGGGGAAGGCTTTGGGAGCTGTTTTGCACATCAGAGGTTCAAGGAAAACATAATGATTGGTCTAGCAAATCTAGGGTACTAATTATATAATCTATTTTTCAGGCACAAGGTTCTTTTGAAACTTGCCAGTCTCTACAGAGGCCTTAACCACCATTTACATATTTTTGTGATGGCACCATATAAATCTGTAATCCATGGTATCCCTCCCAAACACAGTAAGGGTTTTTACCTGTAGCCAAAGGCACACATGCTGACATGACAAAGATTAATTTCTAGGCTAGAAAGTTACCAGAATGGAAAGTCAATAAAAACAAATATGTTCTCAAAGGACTTCAGACTGCTGAGGGAAATTTTAGCACCTTTTTTATGTAGTCGATAAACTAAATATAAAAAATATAAAGTAGTCTCAGAGCGTAAGGTTGGTCACAATAAGTGTGTTCAAGGCAAGTTCTAAGGGATCTTCAGGGTATTGCTGAAACTGAACCAAACAATCCTCATTCCATATGAGCATTGTATTCCTACCTTGATGTCCTTAAAGATAGCAGCCCCTCAGCAGCATAAAGGAACTGCTTCACTTTATGTGAATTGTTCTCCTTGGAACAAATCTGATGATCACATCACAGGTCAGAATGGAATGTAATTTGGGATGAGTTAAAAATATTTTTACATTCCCATTTTGTCCAGGTAGTAGATCCCCACACTAGCAGGTAGCAAAGCAGTTTTTAGGGTGCCTTTTCTTCTGCTTCAATAAAGGGAAAAGCACTGTTGCCAGACTTCCACACCGTGTGGAAAATGGCCCTCATGTTTTTTTCTCACAGCAAGCTCTATTTCCAAAGGATTGGAACTTTTGAGAAATGAGAAAAATTCGTCTTTTACCTGATCTTCCAGAGAAGATTCCCATTGAGATTTTTCTCTGATTATTTCTTCTGGTTTTCCTTCTTACTTTGTTGTTTAGCACCAATGAGAGAAAGGCAAAATGATAAACATCTGCCTAACACGAACTTGAACTGTAGCCAACTTCAATTCTCATCAACATTGATTTTGGTGCTCTGATTATAGCCCCAATCCACTGCTTTCTTTTGATCTTCTTTCTGAGTATATCTTTACCTTGATACTCTGGCGATGAGACAGTATTTGTCTAAAGCACCAGCAAACACTTCATTTGGGTTTTTAGCATCAGGGATCCTGCTGACATACATTAAACATATTGAATGTCTCTGCTTCCCAATTGTCAGTTCATATTTTGGTGTTTATTTGCAGTGTCTGGCAAATGTGTTTTTCAGCTATCATTCACCCACATTTTGATATCAAAACACTGTTTGCACTGGGTGTTTATTACTTCCTGCTGTTCATTTACACAAAAACAGTTATTTTAATGGAAGTATGGTGCGTGATTAAAACCTAACAACTGCAGTTCTTAGAAAATGATACATGGATATGTGTGCTACACCCAGCTATCTAATCATGCCTGCATATGAAATTTTTTTTCCTGAAGATAGATTAATGGATCTTTAATCTATTTACTGCCAGTACACTCTCAAATTTTATTGCATCTTTCAATAAGCGGCTATTAAACCTATATCTGTGCACATGTTGACTATTTGGGTAGTTGATCCTTGAAAATGCCATAACTCTTGTTTATACACAGTCATATCATTTTTCCTCTTCTTTCAAGGCATGGAAACACTGTAAATATCAAATTTGTATGCATTATCTTTGATCTGTATTGTTGCCGTTTGATATTAGGCAGGAATTAAGAAATGTTCCAGCTTGAATATTTCAGTATGATTGTACAATAAGAAACTTATTTCCCGTTCATTCATTCCCAAAAAACAGTGTCTGCTAAGTTAAGCCAGAGAAATGTGCTGTTCCAGTCTTCACCCCAATACACTCCGCACAGAAATGAGCTATGGTCACTGCGGAGTGTCTTTGGAAAATGCTGACTTTTCCAGCAGTTGCATCTGTGTCATGTTAGTGTGCACACACAAAAGGTTGTGGGTTTGGTTCTGGTGTTTTTGAAGTTTAGTGTTGGCAAAGAACTCCTTGAAAAAAAATGTTAGGAAACTGAGAATTTCAAAAATTCTGGGTCTGAGTTTTGCAACATGGCAGCATTTTGAATGCAAACTGCTCTGTCTTCACAAAATAACTTTCTGCGATTGAAGTAGTGGAGTTTTTGCAGAGGGAAGAGCAGTTCAAGATGTGTATTCAGGACTGATTGAAATTTTTGTTTGCTTTACCTCCCCAAAGGAAATTACCTTCATCATTTTTTGTCTTCCTAACACCATCCGTAGGTCTGTTGGCAAAATTCTTCTTCACAAACCCATTTTTGCAGTTTGTTGTCAGTATTTAAGAGTCCCAAAGTGTCCGACTATTTGAGAGATGCAGAAGCAGAGGAGGAATGGGGCTGGAAAGGAGCTGCTGTGCTGCTCTCAAGACCTGGATCCATCCCAGAGGATAAAAACCAGTGTGATGGTGCATTTTTTGGAGTGTTTCAGGGAAAGACGAGCCTGGATTCTCCGTACAGCTGGACAAAATCACATGTAAGCTGCAGAGATTTTCCCAGCAGTGCTCTGGGAGGGGAACCTTCAGGAGGTTAATGCAGTGGGGTTTTTTATGGGCTGTCTGCACTGGAGCAGGCTTCTCTCATGGAATTATCCCCAGGGAGAAAGCTCAATAAGGCTCTGAGGCTTCCAGAGCTGCCTGCCATCAGCAGCAAGGGAGAGAAACTGCAGGATGCAGTGATGGTGGAGCAGGGAATTAGAAACTTCTCAGGCCTTGCATGGGAATTCTCTGCACTTCTCACTACCTGCAAACTGGACATAAAGTGAGAGTCTCCCCTGCATATTTTAGAATAGTCCTCCTGACCTTCCTACAAATTCAGGATGGTTTTCTTTGTTTTCCACTCGTTTCAACGGTTCAACAGTGAAAAAAATTGTAAAAGCAAACATATTTAGTGAATATTTTAAACCTGCTGGTACCTGTGTTTAAAAGAGTAAGAGTTATATTAAGAACATCATAAATTCAAATAGTAACTCAGAAAACCAAAATTTTATCTACAACTTCAGTGCTTTTTAAAATTTCTTCCTGCTCATATATTTTGCAGCTATTATAGATATGGAATTTTAAGTCTATTTAAGAAATTGGCATATTATATTTAAATTTTTCCTTAGTTTTGATCTTCAAGTATGTTACTTTAAAATTTTTTCCAGGTGTACTATCATCTAGTATTGAGGCATCTGTTTATGTACCTCAAACATGTTTTTAAGGCTTGTAAGTGCTCTGAATCTGAGCTTTTATCCTTCTTGTTCACAAAATTCACATGGCAAACTGACTGTTCAATGAAAATACATATATAATATTCCTTGAATGTACTTCTGAAAAGAAATGCATAATTCTTTCTGTCTTTGATGAGAAATACTACTTCAAAAACAGTCTCAAGCCAAAGGGAATTCCAAACACATGCTTTAAAAAGTAATTATTTTCTTTTTAATTCATTTTTAAAGTGATCACACAGGATTCAAAAGTGAAAATGTAGCCCATCTTAGCTGAACAGAGGGTAATAAATGCCAGATTAATAAATGAGGCATCATTTAAAAACATAACCGTAAAAAAAATAAATTGACAAGAGATGTAGACAGAGCAAGTCTGCAAAATAGACTCAAAGTTTTCAAAGATTTATAAATATGGGATCACCACCAATATTGCGTACAAGTCAAGAAGGCAAACTTGTTCTCTTTTTTTGTCTTACCAAGTGACAACATATGGAGAACAGTTGGGAGTTTGTATAGTGATCTTGACTATATGATACTACAAATTTAAGAGTCAATAGGAGAAACCATGTTTGTGGGTCATCTTTGTGTTCTCTTTCCGTGTGGAACATCACGGGCTGATCAAAATTCCAAAACAATCATTTCACTTACAGGTCTCAGGCCTTTTAAGGATTATTGTTTAAATGCTCATGTGAAGCTTCCCTCAGAAAGAGCCCACAGGGTCCAGGAAGAGGAACATTTACAGTGGTAACCTATTTGTGTGGGATCTACGGATATATCATTCCATGTGGGACAGAGCAGAATGGTGCAAGAAGTCTTTCAAGCCTATGTCTCTTAAAAATAGTAAAAAGTTTGTAGGCTTGCATGTGCAGCTCTTTGTATTGCACCATTTTAAGTAAATAACTGAACACCACATTCAGAATTCTAGTTGGACAATCTCAATTGTTTATCACTAAATTGTGATTCTGTTCTGCAAGAGAAGCACAAACAATCCCCTCCAAACTTGGAAACACTTTCAAGTTTGGCATTTTTACTTAAAACCTTACAGCCTTTACAATTTGGAGGTTTAATTAAACCATTTATATTTGACATACATGCAATTTTAACGCTGTATTATTTTAATTAAACAATTTATAGGAAATTTGATTTATAGTTATTGCAATTATTGACATTTTTCAGTGCAGTACCTACACATCTGTGCAAGTGTAGGACTGTGTTGTGCCAAGCTCTGTACAAACACACAACAATAATCCAAATACTCAACCTGATCAGACAGTGAGGAGGAAAGAGGGACACAGAATGACCAGAATAACAGGCTCCATAAACTTTTTTTTTTTTCCAAACCAAATACTTTTAGAGGCCTGGAAGGAAGAAGGTAGTTATATGGAGCTGGGTTGCTGGCTGGCTTCCAAAGAAAGAAATAGAATATATGGAGAAGATGAAATGAGAATCAAATGCAGACTGAGTGCTTAATCTTTTCTTTCCAAAAAAAATTTTTAAAAAAGGAGAAAAAAAAATCAAAACTCTTTTTTACTTAGCAACATCTAAAATTACACAAATACATTCTTAATATTAGTTGCAAAGTTCTTATAAGGAGTGACTGATTTGTCACAGTAATATATTTTGTTGTTTCTTTATTTTATTCCATACATTGTGTCTGGAGAACACAGCTAACAGTCTCCAAAATATTTGGGCTGTTTATAAACAAACTGAACCAAGTTATTGTGCCTAGACAAGAGAAAAGAAGTAATAAAATTACGAACAGAAACTCAAAATTTAAACTAGGTTCTTTTACTGTGTTAAGATGTTTCTTCACTAAATGAATGATTCAGTGAAGAAAATCCTTTTCATGCAGGAGGAGAGCACCTGCATGTACCACTGAGAAGAAAGTTCATTTTGAGGTGCACAGTGAAGGTGTAAAAGAGAAATATTCTTGTGTAGCATCTCAATAACAGAAAGGTGATTTACGCACAAGGAACTTCGATATTGAGGGGCTGAATGATGTAAGTCTGTGGGTTACATTCATTGCAAATAAGTGTAAAGTGATGTATGTTTGGGAAAATACTCCTGGCTGGGTAAAATCACTGGTGGACTCTTCACTTATCATTAAAAATGTGAGGTCAAAAAACAAACCAAATGCTAGGAATTATTTGGGAAGGAAAAGACCATGAGAGGTGTGTCATCATGGTCTCTGTGCATCCACTGTGCTCCCACATCTTGAATATTTTATGCAACTCTGGCCCCGAGTCCCCAATCCTTTCATTTAAAGGAAGCTTATCCTAGAATTGGAGAAGGTTCAGAGGGCATTTACAACCATCAGAATTATGGAATGGTTAGAGAAAGGATTGTTAATCTGAAAAAACGATGACTGAGGAGGTGTCCTCTCATGGAGACCTGGGCTGGATGAGCTGAAGAGAGCTGCACACAGTCTTTTCCAAGGCACCTTAGGAAGCCAGCAAGTAGCAACTTCAAAAGAAATGGAAGGAAGTGGTTCTTCATAAAGTGCACAAGGAAGTTGAGGAAACTCCTCGCCTCAGTTAAAACCAGATGCTCAAAGTTTGGTTACATAGTTTGATCCAATGTCATCATCCTCATGTTCTTACCAGCCAGCACTATTTTACACTCCTAGCTTTCTCTAGGAGTGCCTCCACTTTCTCTGCACTAGAGCACCAGCTGCTGATTCTGTAGTTGGAACACACATTTCATCTCAATGAAGGCTGCAGGGAGTATTATTTAAAACAAAGGCTTAACTGCTTTACTGATTGCAGATTCTGTATAAATACTCACAACAGAATAGCAACCAAATTAAAAAAATACTATTACAGACCTGTGAATTGTTAAGGAAAGAAGATCAGGACTCAAACAAAGCTGGAATGAACTCTCAGCCATTGCTATCCGTTCACTGTCACATTAAAAATCTTTTATCCTGTCAAAACGATGTCACTCAGGAACAACAAATACTTAGCAGTAAAACAAGCAATCATCAGTCATACATGAAAAGGCAGATCCAAAATGTGTTTAAAATGCCTCCAAACTATAAAGACAAAGACTTTAGAAAAAAAAGCCTGTTGAAAATCTTACTTATAGAAATATTATTACTGAAGTCAATAAAATTAACTTGTATGAATAACCATCGTTTAAATGAGTAACCTGAATCTAGAGTTGAAACAGAGGTGCTGAAAGTCAGACTCCTAAATTATTAAGATAACTTATAAGCTGGCAAATACTCTCCACTATTCCAATTCCAACATTTACTGAAAAACAGATCTCTTCCTTAGCTACCCCAGCATGCACTTCTGTCCTGATGTAGATGCTACTGGCCAGGTATACACTCTGTTAAAAACCAGACAGGGCACTGCTGCTGTGTGTTAGCTCTCCACAGACTGAAGCAGATGTGGTTAGTCTCACTCGAAAATGCAGAAGGCATTAGGGATGACATTCTAAACACACTATCATCTGGGTAAGTAAAAAAATCATGAAAGATGCCTAAAATCCCCATAAATTGAAAACATGGAAATAAATGCCTACAGCTGGTCTGTCATAGCCCAGTGTCTTGTCTCAAAGACTATTTCAAAGCTGAGGAAGGAATTCTGTCTCCTCCACCCAGCCCTTGTCCCTCCTGAATGAGAGTCCTACCTGCTCGAACTCTGAGAGTGTTCACCTTGAGAACATGACATTTTAGAAATGGGAAAACTCCTCCAGGGCATTATGCTTTCCATGACATCCTGGTCAAGAAACAGAGCGCTGTAATTAGATAAATAGGCAGACAGACTAGACAAGAGACAACCTCAAAACATAAAGGGGGAGGAGGAGAAGATTATAAAGCATAGAATTTGACATACTTGCTGTCTCTCAGTTTTTTCTGGCATATACAAATCACATTTTAGAGTGACAAATGGATGCGCATTAAATTTAAGGACAGCTGAAACAAGGTAAGAGTAATTTACTCAGCTTGTGATTTCCACGTGTTCTGCATTTTGTTCTGTGGATATTTCTGGGAGAAAAAAGAAAATGGTTGTATGGATCTGAAATTTCAAAACCATCTTTCCATATTGTACTTAAGAAAGAACCTACCCTTCACTCATGGTACTAACAGTTACCTGTAGAAACAACACTGGAGGCACAAGGTGGTTTCCCAAAAAATTTGGGCAACTGTGAACACCATGGAAGACTGCATTTGCATTGGTTTATGTCCTTCTCTGGAAAAAAAATAGACAATATAAGATCTTCTCACCAGCGTATTATTCACGTTGTGGAATAAGTCAAATTTTCTGTAGACAGATTCAGAGATTAATTCTAATTCTGATTCCCTCTAGTATGATTATTGCTGTTTTTAGGTAACTTGTCACACAAGTCAATTACTTCAGGATGTCTATGTATCTAAAACTGTCCCTTGGGGATGCTGGAAAATGTTTCTTTTTTCCCTTTCCTGTCCTACAACAGTTTGGTTTTTTTTTCAAATTTCTGTGTGGAAGCAATTCTAAAGTGGATGTCATTTTGACCTGGAGATCTAGTTGGGGAATTATAAGTTAAAGACTTTGGGGAGGAAAATACTGATTGTTTTAAAAACTGACTGCTAGCTTGTCATGGGATCAATGAAACTTCCTCATGGACAGCTTCATGGAATCCAAAATGGAATTTCTACTTCTACCGTTTCTGGGAGATATAAAAACCAAATCTCTCTGCAGCAAATTATGAAATATCAGAGACCCAGGTTGAAGATTCCTCCTCAGTTAATGGAGGGGGACCTATAAGGGATGAACAAGAACCTTAAGATCTTTAAATAGCACCTCAGTGGTTAAATGGAACTGAAAAGCATCGTTTGAAATGTGAGAATAACACAGCAAAATCTCTGATCTGCCTTTTCCTCCTGTGAGTGGCCCATGCAGAGTTGTGTCCTGGGGCTTGGTCATGGGATCCAAGGCCGTGGGGAAAATTCTCCTGCTTTTTGTCCCAAGGGAAAAGAAAACTGGAAATAGAAACTCCCATGGCTTTATAGAGTGGGAAAATCAAAGGTTGCTCAGATCCAGCAGTTTAGCTTTGGAGCCCCAGAATCTGTAGGGCAAAGTTTTGAGAATGGGAGCATTTCTAGATTTTTTTTAAAAGTTTTTAAACACTAAGGAAAGTGATTCAGTTGAGCTAAGTCAGGAATGGCTCTAGCTTCCTTTAAAAAAAAAATGAGGGTTCTGTGTAAAGGTTAGCTACAAAGGAGAAAATAAATAATTCTTTGTGCAATTTCTGGCTAGTACACACATTATTCTCAATGATACTTCTTTGAAAATGTTTCCAGCAAATCATTATAAATTAACTTTTCACTGTTCCTGAAGGAAATTTTGAAGAATTTAAATGGTAATTTTCTGCAAAACACATTCTGTGAACTGCTTTTATGCTGAAATCTGAACGTTTTAAACCTTTTCCCATGCTGGCTAGTGAGAAAGATCTCTTTATATTAATTCGGACTTCATAGATGTCACATGATAGGAATACATTCCATAAGCTAAGATACAAGATTATTCTTTAACCATAGAACAAACCAACAGGAATTTTAATCAAGACAATATCCAATAATGACTGAATGTTTTTGGAGGCGATCCAGAATACACATTTGGGAATTTTAATCTTGACTGCCTTTGAATTTTGTAAAAAATATTTTTAAAGTTAGGGGAATATGCCACTCCAGCTGATTCCAGAAACGAGCCATCTAAGGTATTAAAGTGTTTCATCTGTTCAGACACTGAATATTGCAAATCTGTTTCAGTAATTCATACCAGATACGTTTGCAATGAATGGGCCTAAGTGAAGAAACTTGTTTCCCTTAAAGTCAGAATGGGAAGAAAATATAACTGAGCCAAACTATTTTTTTTAATCTTCCTCATACTTCAGAAAACATTAAGGGAGCTGATCTTCTTAACTTCTCATCAGCTACTTTAAAATCATTGAAACTGTGCTGTTTGCAGCACTGTGACAAACTGAAATTTCTTACCCTCTGTATGTGTTTCCATGTGGGTATAGATTCATGTGTGCCTCTGAATATTTCCTATAATTGAAATGTCCAGAAAATTTCAATCACTGTTTTGCAGAAGGATCGTGTTATCTTCAAAATATATGTGTTGGTATATCATGACTTTAATGCTCCAACCCACATGTGTTGTGTTTTGTTTGGGTTTTGTCCACCTGAAGCAGATTCCAGCAGGCTTTGCTGAGTCCTCTAAAATGCTATTGCATGGCTGCAAACTTTGACTGTATTAAACTATATATATTATCATAAAATTATTGTCTTATCTGTCCCACAACTTCCATTTAGAGTAATTTTATACGCAGCCAATTTAAAACAATTTGAGAAAATGAATCCATCTAAATTGCTCATTTTAAGCTTGCACAAGGTCTCATTTGAAATATCAATATCAATGAGAGATGAGATTTTAGGCAGAAGGGGATTTAGACTTCTTAGAATTAACAAGAATGGGTATTTTAGAGAGCAGCTGATCTTCCCTTTCTAGGAAGAACCCACTTTCAGCTGTTTTGGGACCTGGTTATCATGGTAACTAATATTTTAGTAGAAAAAAATGGCAAGAGTATTCATACTTTCGTTCCTTTTCTGTATTAATATGAATTCCCATTCCTTTGTTTTCTCCTTGTAGCCAATCGCACAACTCAATCTTCTCTGTGCAGTGAAAGTTTAAAAGCCTAATTCTGTAAGTCATAAAACAAACTAAGCACAGAAAGGAATTTACAGTATGTTAAAAGAATAGGAGAAGAGGCTAATAGAGTTGTATACATTTCAAGGATAGATATAATCAAGTGTGTACAATATAAAGCAGAATGTTCATAATGATTGAAAAAGGAGAAGGAAAAAAAAAGCTATTTTGTAGTAGCTGCATGAACTCTGGCTGAACCTTGCTATTTGGCAGCCTCCAGTAAGGACAGCCTAAGATGAGGCATTAGGGTTTGAATCTGAGAAGCTGACATCAAGCAGACAGCAAGACATGATATCTTATTTTCCTGAGCTATGCTGACACAAATTGAACTCCACTTATTATTTTCTTATGCCAGTAAAGTTGCATTTGGCATTTAAGCATTTTGCTTGCAGATGTTGGAGTGCTGGTTGTCTTAATTTAAATAATTTGCAGATTGTTTGGTAGTATTAAGAGATAGAAACTCATTCTTCATATGAGTCCAATTTTATAAGCTTTATTTTTTTTCTCTGACCTTGTGCAAGGTAAGAATTTGATATTAAATCCAAGTAGCCCAAGGGTACAAAGCCAGTATTCTGTGTTATTCAAAACTGGGAGTGGAGAAAACTTGCTTTGAGCTGTTTAACTGATAGAAATAGGAAGAAAATATGAAAATTCTTCAAAATTATTCAAGCTAAAGAAAGTGAGGGTGTTACTTCTTTGTCAGGCAATATAAATCATAACAATAATATCCATCATATATGAAACAGCAATTAGTTAACGCTTCTAGCATATTCCTCATTCTTTAAGGGAGTTATATATCAGCAATAACATCTACCCCTTTTCATAGAACTAAAGAGATAGGTGTGTGGTTGTCATTACTTCTGTACACACGATGCTTGAACATTTTCAGTTTGCCATACAGATGTTATACTTTCCCTTAAAGAAAAAGAAGGGGAAAAAAAAGACTCCTTTCTTTTGTGTGTTCTGTTGTTACTTCCTTGTTCACATTCATAGGCAAAACATTCTAAGAGAATACTAGCAATTTTTTTGAGAAGAGAATAAGATGTCAGTTTACATTACAACCCCCCAGGGTAAATGGAGAGAATTCATAAAGGTTTAGAAAAAATGTAGTGCTTTATAATGAAATGTACTTCATGTAATTTATGACTACACAGTTAGAGCATAGTCTTTCTGTTCCATTTTTTCCCGTGCTGCCTACAAATACTTAACAATTATCTAGGGGAAAAATATTTTATCACTTATTGAGAAGCAATGTAACTTGTTTGCATTTCATTTTACCAAAAGAGTTATCTCGGAGGAGTGCATGGCCACGATCTCAGATGATGCTTACACTCTGTGGAGGTGATGTTGGGACTTAAGGCAGAGGAGATCAGGTGCAGCCGTGCTGAGAGATCCACCAGTGCTGTCACCAGGGCAAGCCAGGGTGACACCCTGGCAAACAGGTGACACCAGGGTGCTCTTCACATCTCTTGTTTTCTTACCTGAAAAACGAGAAGTAATAAATTCCACACATGTCCACAAAAAGCCTTGAAATCACCGACTGAAAAACGTTAGGGATTACTAACCACAGGAAAATACAGAAGTATTTATGACAAGAGACAATTGGGCCTGCTCTGTCTTCAATCCAAGTTAAATATCACATATGGACTGTCCATGCAAAATGATTTACCTAGATTGCAGTGAGTTACTCATGAAAAATGTGAAGACATATGTCAAATCATAATGTGTGTCTTACCTAAAGTGACATTTGAGTGGGATTTGATAGATTGCCCAGAAAGTCACTGGAAAAATTGTGTCTGTTGGACTACCAGAAATTAATGAGGGCAATTAAGGATTACACAGACAATGCAGAAAAATTAAATTATTTATTTGCCTCTGTCTTCACCACACAGGATGTTTGTGACAGATTTTCTCTTTTCTGGAAACAAAGATCAGGTACTGTCAGAGGCTGCAATAGCAACAGAGGACATACTGGAACAGAAGGAAAGAATTAGAAAACCATCAGCTATTGAAATAGGAGAGTATATTTCCAGGACTTCTAGAGGAGCTTAAGAATGAAATGGGTGAACTGCTAAAAACCCTAAAATTCAGGCTCATTAAAATCAACTACTGTGCCTGATCACCAGTGACTATCTTTAATAAGAGAACTACAGATGATCCTGGGAATTGAACACCAATTTCTTTTCTTAATGTCAGGGGCATTGTGAAACAAAAATAAATAAATGGGAATCATAATAGAATAAAGACAGTGTCTACTTGGCAAAGAAAAACGTACCTCCTTACTCTATTAGCGTTTTCCAGGCACATTGTTCACAAAGAAAGGAAAAAAATAATTAAAAACACCTTTGACAATGTTCCGAAGAGATTATTGGGAAGTGGCTAAAGAAAAAGAGATTAAATCATTTCTAAGATCAAAGCCTGGCAGCTCATCCACACAGGGCTGTGAGCACTGCACAGCACTCCTTTCGTGGGTGCTCCTAATGAACAAGCTGAAAATTAGTTAAGTGATGTTTCACCAGTGCAGACCTGGATGGAAAAGGGAGGAGCTAAGCAAATTGTTCAATAAATTAATCAGTGATTTCCAGAAAGCTGGAGATGTTATAACAAGAAAAGATCATTTAATGTACTATTGGTTTAGGTAATTATGTAATAATTAAGACCTTGTATTTAAAGCACCAATATCAATTGAAATGTAGACTGGAAAAGCAGAGAGTTTAGCATTCAGATTTCCCCAGGCTGGAATCAACATAAACTCACATATCATGGTATTTATGGATTTTACTTTCCAGCAGGACTTGCCCCATGCTATTAACGGTCAAAAGGACCTACAGCTAAACTCCAAATAGAAACACAGAAAACAGCTGTGCTTTCTGCAGCAGAGATGAGCTTAACTGAAAACCAGCACACCAGACAGAGGCAGTTTATCTGGACAATATATAAGAAAAGTAAACTTGGTATGCAATATATTTCTTCCAGAAAGCCATAATGCATGGTCAGTGCAGGGACGTTGTTCTTCCATTTCTTCCTCTTGCATTATTTCAAGGCATGCCAAAGTAAATTAAATTGCAGATCTATTACTAGACTCAAGTCAAATTAGCTATGGGTTTTCCTAAATTTTATTCTTTCTTTTTTTTTTTTTTTCCCCTACATACGCTGTTCTTTGCAGTCAACTCTGGTCAAGCTTTCAAATATAGCATGGAGCTAATGAATTACTTCTGTATTCAGTCACTTAGACTTCATTAATCCGTCATCTCCTCCTGAAAACTGCTCTGGTCTGGATCTTTAACTAGTGTAAATTAGCACTGTGCCAAGAGAGAACTGAGGTGACACAATACTGTACAAAAGTGAAGGACCCAGCACTGTATTTCTGTGGCACTGTTACTGTAGTGACATTTATAAGCCTTACAGATCATAAGGATTATACAAGGTAGATAATCTACAGAAAGGAATTTAAAATTTTCTTCTTATTTGGGAAAGTTTCCCCCTTTGTTGTCAAATCTATTAATCTAAGACAGTGCCCTGTGAATAATGTAGTTTGGGTAATACTAATTTATTTTCTTTCATTTGTGCTTATACTTTGGGAAATAATAGGAAAAATACAGAGATTGAAACACTTTTTTTGGGTTGTTGTTTTTTGTTTTTGTTTTTTTTTTTTTGCTAGCATATCCTGTGTTTCTAAAATTTTATTATTAACCTCCTTTCTACTTTTCCAGTAACAAGACTACTTCAAGTCATAGGCTTTTATTCCTTGGAAACCTTTTTCAACAATTTGCCATTCTCCAGGCAATGAATTTAGGCTGCATCTTTGCTGTACCCCTCGGGGGTAACACACCAAGCACAAAACCATGGCAATGCTAGTAGAGAGCCAGCCAAGAAAAACAGAAACACAGCAGGAAGGAACCAAATAAAAAACCCTCGTGTATCTTGTCCTTGCCTTTAGGCAAAAACACTGCAAGCTGCTCTGATACCTCCAAGACAGTGTGTCTGAAATATCTCGTGAAGGGCTGCGCACAAACCTAGTCTCTGTTTGTTTAAATTTACAAATATCATAAAACCCCAAAGATATTTAATTGCTGAGTGCCTCAGCTGGTTAGAGCATGCTGTTAATAGCACCAAGGTTGTGGATTTGATCCTTGTGTGGTCCACTCCCTAAAGAGCTGGACTTGATGATACTGTTGGGTCCCTTCCAATTCAGAATATTCTGTGATTCTGTGATTTCTCTTCAAATGATTCCCCTGGTGTATCAGAACTTGGGATTTATACTTCTGGAGCTGTGGTTTCTCTGAAAGCCAAGCTGAGTTCCTGCCCTGTGAAAGCCCCGATCCAGGAGGATGCTGCAGGCAGCTCCTTCTCCCTTCCTCCCCTGCCATCCCCAGGCATTGCTGCCCTCCCGCTGCACATTTTGTCATGTCCAAGCTTGTACATGATCCAAGACATAGAATAATCTCTGACATTTTGCTGTACTGTTCCTTCAGGGTCATCATCTCCAAAACCAATATTCCTAGAGAATGTATTTCCCTCCATGGCAGTCACCTGCTGCAGCCCCAGCATTAACCTCAATTTCAGGCATCTTTGTGGTAGGAGGGAATGGGAGGGTGGGATAGAAAAGGGACAGACCTCTGCCAGAGAGGTGAGTGGTTTTTTGAAGGCTTAAGGAAACTGAATACTGGGATCACTTTCCTCCCAAGTTTCTTCATGCAGTTAATAAGCTGGAGGGGAATATTAATATCAGTAAAAGAGCATCGCATCAGGGAGGGAACTGGAAATTTTAATAGCTATTGGTCCAAATTCTGTCTCACTGGACTCCACAGACATTACTAAACTTAATCCAGAGAGGAATTTGGTCCACTGGGTTTAATTTAAGTATGTAATATGATGCAGTGTTGGGAAAAGAAAAACACGTCTTTTTGGTGAATGTATTTTTGGGATGTCTCTGCTAAGTTCAGAGAGTTTGAAGCTCATTTTTGTTCACACTAGTGTGACCACAGCTAGAATGTCACGCTGTGTTTTGGTTTCAACAATTGCAGGAGAGGCAGAATGGAACTAGAGAATGAAAAGAAGGGACACAAGCAGATGATGAGAAAGCTGAGGATCCATCCTGTAAGGAGAGCCTTAGAGAATTTGGGGAATTGAATCTGTGCCTTTTGCAGGAGAGGTGGCAAAGAGGGCACACATCCACACTATAAATGTAAGTGTTATGCTGACATTAAAGTGAAACAACAGCATAAAGGCATCAAGACAATGAATTAGAGGGTAGATAAAACCCTAATTTTAGGTTAAAACGGTGGAGCAGAGAAATTTGATGGAGGTTGAGTTCCATAAACCTCAGTTGCAATGAGCCAGAATTAAGTAAAGGTGAATCTGAACAGGACACTGTTCCTCAGTATGTAGTCCTTCCAAGTGAAATTTAGCAGGTGTTTCTTTTTTTCCTGCTTTTTTTCCATCAACCTTATTCAGCCAAATACTCTCCCTCAAATCAGTGGGACAACCTTTGTGAAAAGGCAGAATTATTTATTCTACTGGTGGCACAGAGCTTTCCTGATATATAATGGCAAAGAAACAGAGGATTTATGGTTGTAATATCATCTGACTTCTGTATCCAAAATTTGAAACATGAAAGATAAAATATGCTTTCTCTGTTGGAGAAAAAAGGCAGAGGAATTACTTTCTTGGCATATACGTTGGAAATGGCAGGACTGGTGAGATTATATCTGTTATCTTCAAAATTGCTTTAAACCAGAAGCTTGGGTAACAAAGGACAGAAGTTACTTTCATATTAGCATATATGTCATGTTTAATCAATCAAAAAAGAACTGTAATTACTTTACTCTCTTCTTAGCTAACTTTAAAGAAAGGAAGTCATGAACCTATAAAGTAAATGTCATCCTGTTTAGATAGTTATAGTTTTATAGGTAATTTGTTGCAGATTTTATGCAGATAATTTATAATTATTTCCTTTCATGCTCATCTTTCAGCCTGGAGTCCGATTTTAACACAAACATAAGGACTGCAGATGCAGGGAAAGTATCAATGAAACTACCTATTTTTTCCCCCCCAAATTTGGTTCACGCATTTACAAGTTTATCAGCCACTGTACAGCTACTGAACTTGCAATATCAGCTGCACGTGCAATATCAAAGTGAAAAATCAAGTGGTGGTAATAATTAGTAGGCTTGGTTAGATGACCTATGACTTTCAGGAGGCATTTGTATGAGAAGGAATTCATTTCTTCTCCCAGGCTGAGCCCTTGGTATCACTTTATGCTGGAGACTTTGCAATAGGTGGTTTCCAGCCCATCATGCTGCTGCTGAGAAGGAAACAAATTGCAGAGTCAGTTGAGCAGGGAACTTTAAATTGGCAAATGTGTTGAGCTGCACATGCAGCAGCAAGATGACTGTGTTTGAAAATAGTCTCAAATTGCCACAGCTGCTTGACTTTAGCATGTTTTCCACCACAAAATAGTCTGTATTTTCTGCTTCGTGGATAAAACCCCTATGTTGGAAAAATTCTGAAGTAGTCCTGGGAACCAAAACAGAAAGTGTATTTATGCAAGGCAAGATTTGTTACAATTGCTTGCTGGCATCATAAGATAATTTCGTTTTCTTTTGCTCTTTAGAAACCTCTTGCAGAGTTAAGAGGCAGAAAACAAGTATTCTTAAATATTTTTAAATGTTAAGCCAAAATGTGGATTTGATTTGTTACAAGTATTGGCAGTCTGACTGTTGACCATCCTTTCTCTTCCAACCTACAATAAATTCTATAAAAAATCTATTATTTCATCACTCACCAAACTGGAATGATTAAAACATGCACCAGGGAAATTCTCCCCAGCCAGCAGAGATATCGATTAGGCTCTAAATCCTTTGCTTTGCTGAGACCCCAAGTGCAGCAATCCCATGGAGGGCTGGATAATGACGTGGGTGCTTCAGAGCTGGTTTTGTCTTTTGAGTTACACAAAACAAACCTATCAGACTAGTCCAGTCAAAGGCAGCATCCACCTGCCTGTGCCTACTTGGCCTAAAGTGCTAAAAAGCCATTTACATCTGGATTGATTAGCAAAACCTTCGACACGAGTTTGGAGTGAGGCTTAAGCTTCTAGTTCTGGATCCATAGGGAAAAATGCTTAACCAGCTTTAACCTCTCTGCAACAGCTCCCTTCAGGCTGTTATGAAACATGAATTCATCTGACCTCTTCAAGGTCTGTTTATATCTTCCTGTCTGGGAGATCCAGTCATTCCTTCCTTCAGCCTGCCGCAGACAAATGAATATCTCATGGTACTGTCATATAAAAAGCTACTTAAAACGTTTCAAAGCCAAAAGGGCTGCTAGTTTATACTCTTTGAAAAATCAACACAGTGTCTAAACAGCTCCATAATACACAGGGCTTCAACTGCTTGGATTTATTTCTTTCCAGCTCTGGGGCTTTTTCATTCTTTTTGACCAATATGTTATCTGAGTTCACGGTATATTTCATTTCTATAGTATTAAGGATTAACTTGTCCAGCCAGAGGATGCTTCAGCTGCATGTCCAATTCATTACATTACGGGACTGATTTGTCAAAAACATTAAGCACCCTAAAGTCCAAGAGCAGCACAGGATACCTGAGAGTCCAACAAACGTGTGCCAAAAGTGTGGTGGCCAAACACAAGAAACCAGCACTGGCAACACAGAAAAAGGTCACGGCATATGCTGGATGGGAGAGGAGAAGTGTTGGATCTATGTTGCCTTTAACATGAGAATAACAAAGCAGGAATAAAGGCAAAGGGTGAGATAAAGAGAAGAGGCACAGGAGGGTAAGAGCATGAGTGTGCAGGGAGGTCCTTCCTTTCCCACCCTTGAGGGTAAATCATTCTGGTCCAGTTTAGTCTGAGTAACTGAAGAATGCTAATGAAAATAATTTGGGAATTGATGGGAGAGTGTAATGAATAGTTCCACACATCGCTAAGACTGGATTGTTGAATTATAACTAGTCCAAATCCCAAATTCTAGACAGTTAGAAGAAAGAGTGAAGCTGAGTGAGGTTAGCAAAGTGTGAGCAGATGGGAACAGTTGTGGAGAAACTACAAGAAGGCGCGAGATAAAAACAGGTTAGAAATAAGAAAGGATAAAAAGCTGAGAAGGAGCAAAGGAAATGAAGGAAGGGAAAGAAAAGTTGCCAAAACAAAACAGAGGGACATGGAAAGAAGAAGGAGGGTGAGAGCTCTAGAAGATGGGGAAGGAAGCGGTACTGGTAAAGCAATAAATGCCTGATGGAGCCATCCCCTGGGGCCTCCTGACTGCTCACAGACTGCTCTGCCACCCCAACCACAGGCAGTCTGTGTCTACAGAACTGTCTTAATTTTTTATCCCCTATCAACAGTGTATCACCACTGCTAAAGAGCACTCAGCATCTTCAGAAAGCTAGAAAATTCAAGGCAAAACAAAGTTTGAGGGGGAAAAAAAGGAGTTTAAAAGAGCTAATTCAATTAGTAACAAAAATTACTAAATAACCAAGCATTCTGAATTCATACAAATTCTTAATGGCCAAGCATGCAAAGAAAGCCCATACTGATTACTTAAATATTCAGCATAACCCCACATATATATTTAACTCAGGTATGGTGACATCATCTTCACCTTGAATCTTATTTATATGTAGTAACAGTCTCTTGTTAAAATCTGAGTTATACAACCTTAAAACAAGCCTATTGACTTTAATTTGTGGATTATTGTGCAGGTCTTCACAATAAAAGAAACATTATTTGAGTACAGAAAGTACTTAAAAAATTTTAATCTACTTGCTTTCCTTTTTTCCTTTTTTTTTTTTTTTGTTTCAGGTTGTGCTATTTTGACTAGGATAACTTACTGAATTCTTCTACCATTTTACCTCTTTCCCCCCAATAAATCTATACATTTCATATTTTCTATAATTTCTTTGGGGGCTGTTTCCTTTGTAACATATGAGAATATTTTAATTTGGTTTTCTCTCCATTCCAATCATTTGGGGTTAAATTTTCTCTAATAGCCTAATCCCAGTCCAAATAAGTTTAATGAGAAAACTCCAATGTGATAAAATGGAACCGCATTTTCCCTCTTAAGCCTGCACAGCAGACTTTTCTGGCATAATTGTGTCGTTCAAGGGTAGAATGAGGTGTGATCCGTGGCTGGCACAAGCAAAAGCTTTCAATGTCATTGCAGGTAAACTGGAAAAAAACACCCTATTGCCATTTCCATCCTACTTTATTTGGCGAGCCTGAGCAAAGTTATAGCATCAGCAATGGAGTTTTGTTGCCACGAGTTGCTTTTCCAGTACAATGGAAGGATATTTCTATTCCAGAAAGACCTTCCAAGTGTGGGCCTGGACTGAATTAGGCTGGTGTAAATTGAGCCTAAATCCACCATAGTCGTGCAGCAAATGTCGTGTTGGTTCCTGGTGCCTGCCAGGAGCTGGAAGGGCCACGGAGGAAAGGCTGTGGCTCTCCCTGTGCGCTCGGAGTGAAAATAAGTCCCCTGCCCTCCATCCAGGCTGCTGTAGCTCCTGCTCAAGGAGATGTGGTGTTCCCAAGCAGCCATATTCCCAAAATCAGTGCCAAGGCATTCCAAGCAGCCATATTCCCAAAGCCAGAGCCAAGGCATTCCAAGTGACAACCTCTTACAGGCATGCTCGTCTCACGTGCTTTCTGTTATGCCTCTCTTCTTTGATCTCCTCTGCCTGCAACAGAGAAGGAGATCAAAGCAAAGCTGAGCTCTGCCTCTTATCTCTGCACTCCTGCGTCTTTTCTTTCCTATTTTCATTTCTGACAATTGCAGGGGAAGTGAGACACGGAGGGAGCTCCGCTGCACCAACTCCAGCCTCCTCCAACCCCAGCCCTGAGCTGCAAGGAGGCTCTGGCACCGTGGCCTGAAGCAGTTGACCTCTGAAAAATGCCAGGGGTGACAAAAGTGAAGTTTCTTGGTTTGGCTTCACAGAAGCAATATCTTGACTTGTATCAAAGAGAGCAGGGTGCAAGAAGGAATTTATTAATGCAGCAGGCAGTTCCGTCTGAAGAGTCAACTGAACCCCAAAAATGTTCTTGTGTGTGAAACCTGTGGTTTTTTCTAGAATAATAATTTCTGAGCCAATGGTGTTACCCTTGAGAAAAAGTGGAAAATACAGTCACGCTGAAGAGCAGCTGCTCTGTGACAGCTGGAGGAGACCTAATCAAAGCCAAATCAGTTCAGATTTATCAGTGTCAACAGTGTCTTGCCCTTAACTCTTCTGCTTTACACATCTTTTCATATGTCTTTTCTCATTAGCCACATGGAAGAGATATAACATTCCTACCTACATGGTCTCAATCTTTCCGATTGCCCATTATCCATAACCTCCAAGTGAAAGAAATTAATCTGGATCTTCAAAGAAAAGCTTGCAGACCTTGTATTCTGTTTTGGGGTTCTGCATGCTCACAGGACTACTCCTCTCTTCAGTTTTCCCAGAGCATGTGTTGGAAGCAAACCTGGTTGTCCTCACCTCCTGGGCTTCAGGTCATAGCATGGAGCAGTCCCGAGGACATAAACTGGAATTCTGCTGGGAGGAGCTAAGCTGGAGGATTCCAATCACTAATTGCAGTTACAGCCCAGGGCTGGTGGACATTCAGCTCACAGAAATAGTAGAAAACAAACCCTTGCAGTCACCTGGTGTTCACTGACAACCAAGCGTTGCTCTCTGCAGATGTGCTCCTGTTGCACCACGATGCTCACAGCGATGGCTCAGAGCCCCAGCACACTTTATCTGAGAGGCTCAGTTCCCCCTCAGTGGCAGAGCATCATTTCTGAATATGTCAGCTTCTTTCTGAATTTGCTGGACTCTGCATTTTAATATTAATGACTGATCTCACCTTGGGTTTTTTTAATGCTTCTGGGTTCATTAGGTCAAATTCAGGATCAAGAGCTGCATAAAAATACACTTTTTTTAGGAATAAATTAACCAGCACATTTAAGAAAAAATCAAACCACATTATTTTATGCCAGCAAAGGACCCAAAACAAAACTTCACCACCTTTACAACCACATGAATAAGCTTTTAAAATACAACTGCTTGTTGGAGAGCTGGTATGCACACATTAACAGATTTTTTTCTCTCCAGCGTACTGCTTTCATATTTTCAGTGGCAAATGAACTGAGACTTAAAATGAATGAGCTGTTTAAGAGTAACATGTCTCCCCTTGCACCTGCATATGTTGCTGGCTATCAGTGGAGCTCTGTAGCCAGAGTTTCAGTAGCTGATTCTTGTACCATGATTATTTTCTTTAGTAATGCATTTAAAAAGCACTAGCAGCCTACCAAGGCTGCCACTCAGCATAGCAATTCCTGCTAAGCCTGAGACATATTTGTTTATCTATTTCTCTGCTCTTCAGAGCAAACAAGCATCGTGTGTAATTCTACCAATCTTATTTATCTTGATTTATGTGATTATGCATATGGTGCTAATTCTTGCCTTCAGCTGTGTTTGTTCAAATTACACACCCTTCCCTTAAAAATGCTATTGTACTTCTGGAGATTGATCTCTTTAATTCCATGTTTACATCCATTTTCATGCTGTTCAGTTGACTTCCTTTTTATATTTCTAGAGCAGGAGCACTTGCTATAGAAGGCATGAGGCATATACACACGCCTTGAATCTATCTTGCTATCACTGCCTGTCTTTTAATACTCTTCCTGAATTTTTTAATCTGAAATATGAATAACAATTTAATGCCTTCTGGAGGGGCAGAAGGGCTTCCATAAAAAATATCATATTATATGAGTTGCATGGCAAAAGGATTTGTGATTTGAATTATTACTGAACCTCGCTGAGTATCCTTTCACAATCATTTGCATTTATAGTGCTGTAGAAATAGGGTCTTTATGTAACAGCTATGGCATCAGAACCCTGTGGTTTCAGCTGTGGGCTGTGGAAGTCAAAATGCTGGCCTAGGTCAGCCTGAGGACGTTAAGGAGGGTTCCTCAAAAACATGAGGGCAGTCCCTATCAGTCTATTTCTTTTTTCATTTAAAGATAAACTCATGTTTCTTCTTGACACCTGCCAGCAGTTTGCTGACCAGGTATAAATGTTAGCCCTCACTGGTTGAACCCTTCAGTCAGCTTTGTTTCTCTGCCTAAGCTTGTGCACAGCCAGGATGGCTGTGTGTGTTATGCTTGAGTTTCAGTCTCTCAGGTAATAAAATATTTGTGGTCTAATTTCAAGAACAGCTGGGATGACGAGTCCTCTGCTTCTCTCCTAAATTCTCCACGGTCCTGTGTGTTCACTCTGCACTTAATTCAGCTCCCGAGGGTTTCAGTGACAAAACCCTTGGAGCTCATGAAGGTAGACATCCACAATTGCCTCATTGTTTCCAGTGGAGGTGGGTGCTCAGATGGTTGCCCTAAGGAGTAATTCCAACTCCACATCTTTTCGCCCCCTCTCTCTCCATCCAGTATCCATGTTGACATCTTAGCTGTGTTTCTGCATTTACAACTTATGTTCAATTAATTATTTTCCATTTCTTAGAAGATTTTTTTCATTCTTTGAGATTTTTTGTTGGTGATCCAGGCCTTTTGCTCCTGTGCATACAGCTTGTGTTGGATTTACTGAAATGTGTGTCATTTAAGTAACCCAACATAATGTAACACAAACTTTCTTGTATTCTCTGTTGTGGACCAGACCTCTGGCCAGTTACACCATTCTTAATGAATTTACCAGTTCCTCAGCTGGAAGGTGCTGGTGTGTACCTTGATAACACTTGTAGAACATTAGAAGACAGGAAAATCAGGGCAGGGAACCAGGAGTTTGTTAATGGTCAGCTGAACCAGTAGCCAGATTTTTTGGATAAAAATTAAAAACTGGACACTACTTTTGGCTCAGCTCTTGTTTTTCCAGCAGTCATTTTTCTCACTTCTCTTTTCACTTATTTTGATTGAATACTCAGTTAAACACGCCTTTTTTATTGCAAATGAGATAAATTGGAAAGTTATTGGTAATCCAAAAAATTAATAGCATTACTTAAGAAAAGGCTCTTTCATCCTCAGTGGAAACATCCCCAGAACATGTTGATTGCACATTTACAGGGACTTTTAGAGGACCTGCCTGTTACTGATCCTTGGCCTGTTTAATATGGGCACCTTTGTACAGGCTGTACGAGCAGATCCTTTTTCCCAAATTAGAATGCAAGGGAGGACCCTATCAGTTTAGCCTCAGTGAAATAGATAATTACTTTCATTTTAACATTTCTTGTGTTGTCTCATGGATCCATCTTGTTGTGTGGTGTTGCAATAAGATGCATTTTGCTTGCAAAAGTCCTTGGAGCTCTCTTTACTCTTGGGGTCAAGCTAGGAGAGAGAAGATTGGGTGTGGGTGTCTCCTGCACAGCTGGCAGGAGAGACACCAGTCACTTTAACTCTTCCCACACCCCACGTTTTGTCAATAGAAAAGAAAGCTGAGAGAGGCAGAATCTATCCTCCAACCCTGCTCTTTCCTGTGTTTTCTCCATCTTTCCTTCCACTCTGTTTCCAAAAAGCCTATGTTCTAGGAGAGGTATCTCCAGTACTGATGCGCTGGAAGGAAGAGCTGTTGATTTTTTGGGTTTGATGAAGAATTGCTTTCATCTCTGTCCTTCTTCCACCAGACCATTTGTGGGGCAAATCTCCCTCAGGGAAACAGGGCGAGGGCTGCATGTTGTGAGCATTGTGTTTGCAGCTTTTCTCTGAGGAGCAGCCTGGCAGAAGGCAGCGCAGGCAGGGCTCACACACACGTGAGCACTCGCAGGATGGGGCAGGATAAAGACAGAAAGCAGACAAAGGCGAGGGGAGCGAGTTAGATGTACAAGCGCAGTGGTCAGGGTGATGATAGGCACACATGGTGCGAGTTCCTCTCCCCCTCCCTCCTGCCAGCCACTAAAACAAGCAACATGTGATAGGAGGAGGAGAGGGGTGAAAATCCCAAACCATACTTGAAAAAAACCCCACCCATCTGTAATAGATACTTATTTCATAGGTCACGTTTAGGCTTCATTTACACCCTTGGAATTAATTTCTCTCTGTTACAGAGTCCACTCCTGCTTCTTTTCAGCACGGTGGAGGGAGGTGGCAATAATCTGAACTGCAGAGCACTGCAGTCTCCTCATTTAGGGAGGGAGAAATATTTCTTTTGGCAAGCAGAGGTGCGCCTGTGCTCCAAGGTCTTAGGTGTACTTAGTGAGGATGGATAAGTAGTGATGACTACATTTGAATGTCATGAGATGGCTCAACTATCCAGTAGGTATTTCTCAGATTTGAAGCAAAAGCAAATATGTTTTCAATTTCCAGTGAAAATTTATTCTGAAAAAGGCCAGTTTTAGTCAATTTTAATTTCACAATTTTGATTTAACAATTTTATTTTCCTTCCTACATCACCTGTAAAGCTTTCCAGAAGCATGTTACTGGCATGCTACATCTGGTATAGTATCATTAAAATCATCCTTTTTTAATATCTTAGTTATTCGTAAAGGATATTTATATTCACTACTGATGAAAAACAACTTCATCTCCCTTCCTAGATCAAACTCTCTCTTGTTTTGTAATAAGACATTATAAGAATGTGTATTGAGTTCACAAATAAGTGAAGTTTCCCTTTACACCTAAAGAGTACAGTTTTAGTACTCAATTTTGCGGGGTGAGGGAACATTTAACTTTTAATAGCTTTATTCTGAAACAAGGCTTCAAGCACAGATGTAAATAATTCAGCGCTGGAAAGCCTAAGATATGCTGCAATAGTTCCTTGTGTGCCCAGAATTTGTATAGGTAGACATGAAAGCAGATATTAAGCTGCTCTACCCACAGTGGTGTCAACACGAGGCTGAGCGGTTGTAGGTGAGCCACGGAAATTCCCTGTCTGGTTGTCTGTAAAATGGGGATAAGATATTCATTTCTCTGGAATGCTGTGATCCTCAAATAACGGATGATGTGAACATCTCTGTTGAAATACTGCATCATTAATTTTCCATTGCTCTTTTGCCAACGTTTGAAGACATTTAGATCTATGATGGTTCAGACTTTAAAGCTACCAGCAGTACTACAATAACTGTTTTCAATTTTTTTTTTTAAAAAAACTCTTCTTTCCTAACCTCTTTCTAAACATTTGCAACTTGAGCCTCACTTCTGCACTCTTACAGAAATAATTGATTACGTTTCCTGTGCTTTGCTTCCTGAAATAATGTCAGACCATATTCAATAATTGATTCAAACCCAAGAAGAGTTTTCAATCCCCTCTGTATTTTGGAAGCAGGCTCCTGGAGCTTGTTGCATTGTGACATGTTGGCCAGGAGTCTCGACTGCTCTGTAACTCACCTACGCAATAACAGCTTTGATCCTCTTGAGAAAATAAAGCAGAAAACAGAACTGGAAGCCTTTGACAATCATTTTTTGCAAAATGGAGTACACAGTGAGCACAGTTCTTGAATTGCTGGTTTTCTGCTGCCCTTGCTCCAGGTTTTAGTCATTCATTTCAATCTGAAATGACATTAAAAGCAATTTTTAGAGACTTGGTGGACTTTTTCTAGACTTTTTCCTTCTATCAATAAAGAGTAAAATTCATCTGATCAGATGTTGCTCGTAAAAATTAAAGCAGTTTTACACACATTTTTAATGGACATGTTTATCTCCTTTTTGTACAGATAACACTCTAATAAACTGCAAGGTTTCCTGAGAGCACAGCTCCTCACGCAGCCTAGCAGTGGGCAAATATTAATGAAACACATCACCCCAGGAATGTCCATATTATCGCTTTTGTTTTAAAAGCTGTCCACAGTAATGAGCTCAACATAACCTTTTGCCCCTCAGATTTCTACAGAGTGATCCACCTGGCAAAGACTTAAGTCCAGACCTTAACTGCACAGCACAGCCTGGAAGTGTCAGCATCTTTTCCTTGCAAACTCTGTGTGCATATGTGCTTGTGTGTGTGCCTGAGCTCGTGTTTTAAAGACTCTGCCTAATCACACCTCACTTATAAATAAGGAGAACATGTGGTTTAACTTTGCACCCACTTTTCCACTAGGAGACTAAATGTTAACACCCGGGGGCACCTGTCTTAGATTAGTGAATAGTTTACTACAAATGATGGGACCAAACTGATGGGATTACGCTTGGTTCAGAAGCACAGAATTGAGCCAAACAGGCTTTTGTCTTTATTTATTTATTTCATAGTACAGAAGATGACACTGAAAACAAAGGGGAAATGTGTCTATGATGCTGTAGTTAAAAACATCTGACAAGTTTTCCTGACATGTTTTCTGTGTGGAAGGACCTGAAAATCTCATGTCCACTTGACAAGAGCATTTTTGTCATTCCACAGTGGCAAAACAAGTGCAAAATGTGAAGTGGTCTGCACATATGGCCTTAGAGGGCACTGAGGTTTGGTGAGGGTCAACTCTTTTTGGATCTGGGTAAATTTCATGGTCCCAGCTGTCCAGATGATTTGCAGAGGACACCAATATACTGAAGCAACCTGCTGTGAATCTTCATCCAAACAGGTTAATGCATGGCAGGCACCGTGTATGGTTCTCAACAGCTTCACAAAAATAAAACAAACTTTCACCAGCACTAGCTACCTTGAGCTTTCCTCTTCTTGTCTTCTCATTGACTGGATATAAATTACATGATCCTCCAATGATCATCTAAAATTCTTCCATAAATATCAATTAATTCTCGGCAGTGTTGTCAAGGAAAAAGTTATACTTTTATGGATGCTGTGGTTTTTAGATTCTGAATTAACAATTCAAGTACTTAGGTGCAGCCAAGATTGAATTTTTTTTTTTTTTTTTACAAATGCAATATTAAAGAGGCAACAATAGGTTTCTTTTTTAATGCTTTCCACCACTGCCCAAATACACACACATGCATTCATACCAACACACACATGAACAGACACATATGTACATTATTACTTTACACTCAGACTGTTGACTCGCTTTTATCTCTGTATGTGTCTAAGGTATTACTTTCCCTTGTTTGTCATCAACCTCTGCTCATCAATGACCCTTTGTCTGGTTAGTGTTGTGAGCTGCTTTGGAGTAAATACATGGGGGGGGTGGGGGGGGCGGAAAGTGGAATTAATAGAGATCAATTGGTTGTTTTTCTGTATCCCTTCATATTGTCTATTGCTCTGCCCACTGAACCTTTCTCCTTTCCCAGGGCCTTTTCGTGGTGTCAAATACTGCAGCAAGGCTTTGTCATTTCTTTGGAATGCACATTGCCTGGTTGCTGTAATATTGCTGCTCTCATGTTTTCAAACCTCTATTTTAGATGTCTTTGCTGACACAAATTGGAGTAATTTAAGAGACAACTTACAAATAACTTATTTTTCTGTATTTTATGATGATCCCGTAATTGCTGATTCACAGACACGAATGGAGCAGCACCATCAAACTTCTGCCCTTTTCAACCTTCTAGTCACAAGGTATTCACAATATTTCATTCCATGTTAAAAAATGGTATCATTGGCTTTCATATTTGATTATCCAGGTACAGATTATTTTTCTTCCAGAGGAAAGCTCAGTGTTCGATTGCAGGCACACAGAAAAACAAGAAACAAAGCACCAGCACAAAATCAGAGATTTGGAACCACAGGGCTGCACCTTCTAAGGTTTGTTATAACATGGTAATCCTGGGGGAATTCAAATATTTTGCCTTGTGTTTTGGCACAGAACAATGCAGAGCTCGTGGTGACAATCTGGCAGACACCGTCCCACCAGTGCCTTCCTCCAGATAAGTGTGACTCCCGGAAATTCCTGTCACCCACCTCTCCCTGCCCCTCCTCCAGCTGTCCCACTCCTTCATCACATCGCGGCAAAACCTCCACGGCAGCAGCAGCAGCAAAGAAATGGCCTTTTATCCTAATTCCTCCTGCTGTTTCACTGTACCTCTGTGTGCTGCAGTGCTCCTCAGGAGAAGCTGGTGAGAAGCCATTCTTTGCACACATTCCAGGCTTTCTTGCACTGTTGAACAATATTGCATTGAGCTCCGTAAGCCATGCACCAGTCACGGCTTGTGTCTCTGGACACGAGCCTTCTCAAAAGCATATGACTGAAATGGTGCTTTATTGATTGCAGCTCTTTGATAGGAAGAAAAAAAAAATGTCAAAAATAGACTGCGAATGCCAATAAATACAGTATGGGAATTGTGAGTTATTAGGGACATCAGGTTTGCAGCAGATGTTTTTATCCCGTAACAGAAGCTGATTTAACAAGTCTGCTTACAGCTGGCCTTGGAGCCCCATGGAGCTGAGTCAGCAAGCCAAGCTTTGTGGGGTTGAATCTTCTCTTTCCCTTCACCATCAGCCATACAAATAAGCTTTAACGATTTGAGAGAGCCTGAATTCGTGCTCAGCACCTTAACAGAGGGAGTGTGGTGGTGTCGTGCAGTCGATGCTGAGGAGGGTGGTTGTGTTGGTAAAATTAAGATGCTGATTTCCTCCTTCTGGGAAAATGCTCCCACTTCTTTGTCAAAACAACCCATGTGTTGATTGTAGCTGGAGCTGCTTTTGCAACAAGATGCCTGCCCTGCAGCTGTGAAACCTGCAGGTGCATAAATCTCTACCATTCGTGATAAAATCTGTGTCGTGAACATTTCCTTATCACAACAGATCAGGGGGAGAAGAAGAGGGGAAGGCCAAGGAAAGGCTGCTGACAGATTTGAGCTGTTTGGGCCACTATTTAAAGAAGGCATCTGACTTGTGCTTTTCCTGGAGCTGGTAATAATTGTGCCTTTCGCTTTCATGGGAATAGGAGGAGGCCTTTGGCTTGGCAAATGTTTGCATATAGCCCAAATCAAGTCATTAGTTGCCATGTGTCCAACCTGTATTTTAAGGCCCTCCAGCTGAAAAGTCCATTTGCATATTTATCCCAGCAAGGAACATGGTAATTAAGTCTGTGGCGTTGTACACAACCCCGAGGAAAGTCTGCAATTCAATAGTTCAGAAAGACTCCTGCTGGTTTCTGTGGGGCTTGGAGCAGTCACACCCTCGGAGGGTGTTTACTGGATCCCAGACAATCCCAGTATTTTCAGGAATGATGAAATTAAAACTTCAAATTATCAGCACCTGTGCCATGGGAAAATACCAACTCCACCTCTTAGACCAGAGCAAAAGCCTTGCAAAAGAGGTGAATTTTGCTCTTGGATGTGCTCTCCTGGCTGCACGTGGTACAAGCACACCCAGCACCCAGCCTGGCTCCCAGGAAAGCAGCTCATCCCTGCCCTTCAAGGGGTGGGAGAGCAGGACATGGGCTTGGACCCGAATAATGCACAAGGGTCTCAGCACAGCAGGTTGGGGAAATGATTGTGCCTGAGACAAACACAAAGGCTTTGTGCTGCCATTAACGGAGGATCTTGCATAAACAAACAAACAGCTGTAGCAGAAGAGGATGCTTGGAAGATGGATAAGCCTTCCATGCAGGGGAAAAATGTCTATGGTAGGAAAAAGGCATTTAGCAGAGGTGAAAATCCTTAACTATGTTTTATGGAGGCAGGCCAGAAACAGTTCCAGCATCTGGAGTTTTATTTTGCTAAAAGAGATGTAACAATCTTTTGTGTAATTCAGAAAAAAAAAGCCAGTGTGATCTGAAATTTTAACTGCACCCATGACTGCAACTGGAATTTCTTTTTTCAAAGGTCTGGATCATGTTTCACTTATTTATTTATTTGGATTTGTGTTTTCGGGGACAAACGCTTATCTGCTGTGTGTCACTGTGAATCTCCAAAGTCCTTTTGATTTCAGTGCAGGTGTACACCCCCCAAGGCTGTCCTCTTCCACAGCATACCTGTGAAACTTTCATCCTTCAGCAACAGCTTAAAGCACTATTTGTCTGGTTTCCATCTTCTATGCAGCCAATAATTGTTTAATTTACACAAAACTATGGCAAACCCCAAGAAATATTGCCAAATATGAGAGCTGTCTTAAAAGTAAATTGAAAATATCAAGATTCTGCCTTCAGCCAAGGTTTGTACACTGCAATTTCTACACCTTCTTGCAGCTCCTCTGTCTCAGTGGCTCTCAGATCATCTTTGCCAGCATGGGTGGGCCATGCAGGAGAGGTTTCATAGCATATTCCATTGCTGAATGAAAAGGGGAGGGAAAAAGAGGCCTTGCAGAAAGAGAAGAAATATTGACCCAGAGGCAGCTAAGGATGCCTGAAAGAGACAAAGATGTTGGTCCTGATCCAAATCCCATTGAAGTTGATGGAAACATTTCAATGGGCTTTGGATCGGACCTCTGCAGAGAAATGAAATGGGGAAATAATGAATGGCTTTGGAGACAAACAAATTGGGAAGTGGTGAAGGGAGATGGCACTTCTGTATAGAAAAAAGTGGTCTGGCAGGGAGAAGAGAGCCTGTGCAGTGGAGAACTCAGATAGGGGCTGGCAGCTCACAGCACAGGAGCTTGGCAATGACCTGAGGATACTGTGAGAGATTTGATTGCTTGGGGTTTGTAGTGTGTGGCAGCAAACAAGGCCCAGAAATGCAAAAGGGAAGAGCACCTGGCTGGCTGACTGGAAAACAGAGCTGGTGATTCCAGCCACAGGGACCCATCCCAGGGGATCTCCCTTCCCCCTGTCCACTTCTTACTGGTCTTAGCCAGGAGTTCACTTTTAGCCTTTGAATGTCTTACCCTCAAAAAAATATATTCCAGGCAGGTTCTGGTGTAACAAACTGTGGATGTGACCTAATAAATTCTCAAGTGCTCGGCAAAACATCTAGGGCATTATTTTAAATAAAAAATAAAAATACATAATGATTCACCATGTAACAGTTAAATCCGGATTGTATTCCAGAGTTAAACCAAACCAGCCTCAGATCCTCCTTCCTCATCCCAGCAGAAAATCCTTTGCCTAAGGTTTCTGGGAAATGGGAACATATAGGAAAAAAACCACAACAAACAGAAGTATGAACTTAATTACCAATACTATGCTCCAATCTCAAAGGGGAAGAAGCAAGATAATTGCTTAGGGTCTCTGAGTGGAATCCTGTCCCCATGGCCAAGACAACAACCAGTCTAGCCAGCATCTCAATGACAGGAGAGCAACGTGCAGCATGTTTTCTTGTGTCAGTGATTCTGCATAGAGTCATAACAGGTAAGTGGAATGGTAATTAAAAACTAAAGCAAGCTCTGGCCAGAGGTGAGAACAGGTGGCATGGGGAGGGGGCAGCAATTTGTTGAGTATAAAAGGGAAAGATAAAAATATACAGCAACAATAAAAGCAACATTCTCATGGGGAATTTTTGCAGACAGGTGCAGGCAGAGAAATAAGAATCTGAAACAGAAAGGTGGAGGGTATTTTCCCCAACCTACATAAAAGAGACTGGACAATATGTGGCAGTCCAGGAAATGCTAACAGATTGTTATGATAGAGAAAAATATCCTGTGGGAAAACAGATTTGAAATGGCAAATGTGCTTGCAAGGGTTAAGTGTGAGCTTTTGAGAAGGAACAGCCACAACAAGGAGTGGAGGATATGGTCCTTTCTGGGGGATAAGGGCTGACAGGGATTCCCAGAGTGCTGCCTGCCAGAAACACGTGTGCTGCTCGTGGCTGAGCCAGGGCAATGTCCAGCTGCTGATGGTGGCTGCTTCCTCTGCACGCCAGGGTGGTTCAGTTCAGGGGTGTGAGAGGGAAACAAAAGCTTGTTCCCACTCGTGGACCTCTCCAATAGCAGAGGCTTGAGGCCACATCTCTCAGATGCAGAGGGGAAATGGGCTCCAGGGTGACCTTAGCCGCAAACAGAAAAATAATTTGGACAGAAAAATCTTTTAGTGAGAGCAGAGTCTCTTTGGTTATGCGCTTGTTTGGTTTTGGAAAATGGACACATGGCATCTCTAAAATATTTTATTGGTGTTACAGATGGCTGTCCTAACAGAAGTATGCCCTCCTTTTTGCTTGGAAATCCAAGGTTGATTTGGTCTTGAAATTTACCTATTGGATTATCTTTTCCTTATTAAAAACACACACAGGAAGCATCTGAACTTATTTAGAAAACAGGGAGACTTGAAGTGCTGATATATTGGATGATATTTCTCTTTGGGTGGGGGAGGAGACATTCCCTTCTCCTGAGGTTGCAATTCCTTACTGCCAACGTGCAAGTGATCTTCCCTTCATGCAGATAAAATGATAGGGAGATATACATGAGGAGTCTGCTCCTGAGTGCTTTAAGCTAACACTTCTTTCTTAGGTGTATTTGTTTTGGAGTTTTTGCCTGGATTCTTAATAAATTTTGAACTTGTTTTCTTACTTCAGATAAAGTTATAAAAGGCTACTGAGTGTTTCTCTGTCATAAAATGCCTTCTAGCAGGAAAACAGCAGCTTGTCATGCAAAGTCAGCTCAGATCTTTTGAACCTGCTCACTGATTATTTCTGTGACCATTTGTGAATTAGCATTCCTATGTTTGCTTGTTGCTGCTAAAAATCTCTGCAAGTCAAGGGTTATAAGGTGCATTTTATAGACCCATAAAATGAAAATAGACTTTTTTACTATAATTCTATTAAAAATGCAAGCAATCAAGAGGCAGAAGTCTGTAGGAATCATTCCTTTCACAAGTCATTTCAGACTAGCTTTAAATTTTGATACACCAGGGGAGAAAAATATCTCCCTGTATGTTTGCAAAATACCTACTTCAGTGCAAACTGTATTTTGACAGAAGTCTTTGATCTCTATCAGAGTGCAAATGACTAAAAATTAAACATGAGGAAGAGCATGGGGAAAAGTATTCAGCACAAACTAGACAAGGGGGATCTTTTTCTTCTTCATTTGAAATGTCATTTAAATTCTCCTTCGTAGACAGGTATTAGGAGACACCACGTTGGGTCTAACCCTGCTTTGTCCCCCTCCTCGTCAGTCACCTGCAAGAGGAGATAGGCTGTGGAACTTGGGCTAAAAGATGTCAAGTGGGACTGAATTTTCTGCCTCTGGGGCATTCCCAACCTGTGTGGGGCTGTGCCAGACCCAACGGCCCTTGTGTTGCAGCCACAGAGTTCATGAATGTACAAACAAAAGAAATTACAGACATTGCATGGAAAAGTCAGAAAGCATCTTTTGATATCTAGGAAATAAATTGAGCTTAATCCACAAAAGATTCAACACTTTGTGGCCTTTTCTGTCTGCCATAGTTATACAACTGTCTTAGCTTATCATATATAAATCTCTTTTTTGACAGGTACCTATTGAAAATACTGGTTGGATATTTTAAACACCCATTCCTCCCTGCTCATGAGAATAAAAAACAGTGTTATAGAGGTGAAAGGCAGCTGGTGAACTCTTTATTCCCTGCCAATGTCAGCCTCTACCCAAAATTTCAAAAACAAAATATTGCCCTAATACCCTGATTTACATTTATATCTCTCAGATATTTGTATATATTTCAACTTGCAACAGTGCACGTGATTCAAGTCTAGCCTGTGTGTATGTTCTGGCAGCTTGTAGTGTTATATAACAATTTTAAACAGTTCAATTAACACTTTTTTTCATTTTCTGTTCTAACAAATATGGGCAAGTGAGTCCCATGAATAACAGAAGTCTGTGTTTACACTGAGAGCTTTCACATGCAAATTTACTGATATTCACAGATTTAATATTAAGCACACACCTAATTTTTTTACTGGGTATAACTTCTCACCTCCTTGCCACCTGGAGGTCTTGGAGACTATGCTTTTTGTCCCCTACGAGTGCAGGGAAGGCAGAAAATCAAGAGAGCCCAATTAGCACAGGCTGTGAGCCTTGCAGGGGAGCAGAGCACTGCAGGGAATCATTGCAGCTAGCCCAGAACTTTGTCTGCTTTGGTTACCTCTGCATGTCCAAGCACAGGGGCGTGGGGACAGTCCCTTGCCTTTATTTGCTATAATTTGCCACATTCCTTCGACGGCAAAGTACGGCCACAGTGTTTTGGAGAGTGCTGCAGAAAATTAAAATATCACTTGAAGAGGCACGTGAGAGTAGCTTGTTGGGATTGCACATCTTTTCATTGTTTTAGGCCTCTCTTCCCATATTCTGTGCTTTCGGTAATTTTATTTCTAACAGAAATAAAAAGCAATGCTGCCATTATTCCCCGGCTCGCAAGGAGAGCTTTGCAGGAGGATTGGCTCAGCTCTTCCTCGATCTGCTGCAACATTCCAGGCTGAGGGGAGAGCACAGCCCCCGTCTGGGTAGGAAATAGCCGCAGTGGGGAGGGTTGGTGCCCTACATTCTGGTTCTGCGCTCTCCGCTGCGCCGCAATGGTTAAATTTCGTGGCGCAGGAGCGCGCAGGTAACCGCGCACAAAGCACGGGGTGGAAAGGGAACTCTCTCGCTGATAACCATCTGGAGAGCGCAGACTTCAGCTCTCTCCGACTTATTTTTAGGCACCAAGCTTCGTAGTCTTTAAGGGCAGAGAAAGGGGAGTAAAAATAGGCCAATTAGTGTCATTTCTAAAAAAAATTCCTTAAAGATCTTGAGCAATTGCAAAGGTGACTTTAAAATTTAAGAGGAACGAAAAACAAATGGGCTGGGTAGGAAATTTGGGGCCTCTAAGAAGATCACTTAGCCAATAAATGGCCTTTTTTATTTGAGGATCTTTGAAGTATCCTCCCTGGAGAGACTATCTTAAAGCTAGCTTTAGTTAGTAGCGTTGGGTTGTTAATGGCTTCCGAATGTACCTTCGCTATTTTCTAATCTTACTGTAGCCTCTTGCCTTCCCTAATTGTTTTGTTATTTTTTCACTCTGTGCTTGAAGAGCAAACTTAAAACTGTGAAAAGTGGGAGTTTTGTGTAAGCACAAAGTGATGTGTGACATTATTTCAGGCTTGCTGTGATCTGTTCTGTGTTTGTCACACAGATTGACATTAGCTTGTCTGCAGCATTGTGAATTTTAGGAAAACATTTCAGTCCTGCTTGGAAATCTCTGTGCCATCAACTCGTCGGACATCTGGTTTCAATTTACATTGTATCTGCCTGAGGCTACATAGCACCCCCAGAGTAAATAATAATAATAATGTTAATAATAATAACAATATCTATAATATAGTAATAATAGATGTAAATGAAGTACATGTTCTTGTGTTTCCAATGTGGGAGAAAACAAATTAGAAAATGAATTGCCTGGAGGTTTGCATTTACATTGCACGGATGGTTTACATTTTAAGCAACATGAAAACAGACTGCCTTCAAGGAAGACCATGAATATTTTGGGAAGATTTATTTAAACCAAAGATTTGAGGAAATGTTAAAACCAGATGAATTCTATACACAACAAAAGTGCTAGATCAAGGAATTTGGTTCAGCACCAACTGTGGGTCTAAGTATATGAATAAAATCTGTATTTCAAATCAGGGATGAGTAAATGTCTGCAACCCAGTGGGAATGTTTTCTGAAGCTGAGTGCAGATACTCACCTGTGAAGTTTAAAAGAAGATGGCTCCATGGAATTGCATATGTGTGGGAATTTTTAGACTCTCTAGTATTCCCACTTTAGTCTGTCTTGGAGAAAGCAGAATCTTTCACAGAAAAATATCAATTTGAATAAAGCTTTCAAAGTGAGAAAGACAAATGATCATTAAAGACATGTGATCATTAACTCCCCCACATTTCGTACTAATAACCTTTACTTTTATTCCAAAAAAAGAGAAGCAGCTTTAAGACAGACTCCACAAGTCTGCTGACTGCCTCTTTCACCCAGCTGTCAGAAGTTCAGGTTCAAGGTGCTCCTTGAAAGCAGATACAACTGCAGCTTGAACCTCCGGGTCTCATCTCCTGGGCCCTGACTCTCCAGCTATTAAATATTCATTCAGGTGTGCGGTTTTTTTCCTCTTGTTTTTCAAAGAGAACTTCAGGGGTTCTCAAGGTCTTCATGCAAACCTTGATGTAGAAACCTCACAGGTAAAATTCCCAACTCACAGCAGGACTGAGAGCAGCAGGAACCGCAACAGGAAAAATTCCAATGCTGCAGGTCACTGGAAGTCACTGGAAGGAGGACTACAAAAAATTTGGTGAAAAACAAATGTCTTTGGGTGTCCTGGCTTAGCTGGTTGAGCATTGTCTTAGAAGATGGTCAGAAAAATTAATAGGCAGGTGACACGAGGTGCTGCTGCTCAGAACAGCCCCTCTGCCGTGGGACATGAGTGGGACATGGAAGGAGACATTACACAGCTCTGTGATCATAGCATGAACAAGCATGATTTGGTTTTCATGCAATTTATACCTAGATATGTATGCATGTGAAAGGGAAGCAAAAAATACATTGTTTATTTCCATAGAAATATACTAAAGGGAAAATTTAGGGAAGGAAATCAACACGGAGTATGTTATAGAAATAGACAGAACCATGGAGAGTGTTTGCATTTAACTATCAAATACAATTACAGAGCAGGAAAAATACCAAGGAAGAAAAAGTCAAAATCCAATTTGCAAACATCTATTCAAGCAACAAAAAAAATAATTTGAAAATGAAACTTTTTCCCAAGTGAAGCAAAGAAGGAAAAGTTTCTGGAGATGGGAATATATGGTGCCATGTCTGAGAACTGCAAGGAGTTGAAAAACAACTAATCAGATGCTGAAATTAATTATTTGAGTGCTTCAGAACAGAAAAGGAGTACTTTCAAAAATGAAAACATGAATAAACATAGAAGAGGAATGGGAACCAGAATAGCATTTAATCTTATTTTCCAGCAAACTGAAAGATTAATACCTACATTACCCTGTACTTGCATGTCATCAAGTTTAGACATCATCAGAGACAAAATACCTGAAAATAGAAGGTATGAACAACAGTTAAAATAAAAAATAGCCCTGATCCAGTCAAATATTTAATTGGTTTTAGGGAAATTTAGATAAAACATTAATTCTCCTAGAAATGAAATATGAAATAGATGTGCTCTAAATGGATACAGTATTTGTTCAGGTAGCTAGTTATAATGGCCAGTTTAAAAATACAAAAAAAGCTATGAAGATAATGGTGGGTACCCTGAACTGCTTTAAGATAAAGAAAAGCACAGGAGGAAATAAATGCAAGTAAGTGCGGTTTATTCCCCCTTGCAAAGACTTAAACAAGAGGAGACGCAGGAAGATCAGTGGATATCTGTGATACAGACTTTAAAAAGTCACCACAAGACCAAATTAAAGCCACCTGTAAGTCTGGATTACAGTTTTGTGTGTGAGTGGGAGCTGTGGAGGAGACAGGACCATGGAGGAGATTTAAGGGTCCCAGTGTCACCATGGCACAGCTCCGGAGCAGAGCCACAGCTGTGATAAAGGGCTGGTGTTATGCTGAAAGCCGAAATTAGGCAGCCAGCCCTGGCAGAGGTGTACGAGAGGCTCTGGGTGGATCTCACAAAAATGAGGAAATCAGAAAGTATTCTGTCAGATGAGATTCCACTTCTTTACAAAATAATTTACTTTAGAAGGTACAAATTAAACTGCGTACTCACTCCTCTGGGATCTGAATTTGCTGAGAACTTCTGAGGAAAATTATTTAGGTATCACTATGGACAGCTCAGTAAAGACATCTGCTCAAATTCAATATGTAGCAGCAGTCAAAATTGTAAATTAGATGTTAGGCTGTGTTAAGAACTGAATGGCTCTAATACAGGAAATATGGTACCATTTATAAATCTGTGAAACAGACCTGGGGACTGAGAGCTTTCCGTTTGTTCTCTTGATCTTCAACAAAGAAAAAGAAAGAAAGAAAAACCAGAAGTCTGAGGTGGCAACAAGGGATCATAAGAGTTACAATGAGGAAACATTTAACATTGGAGTCCTTGGGAAAGAGGATCTAATTTCTAAAGAGGAAAAAATAAGCATGCAGGTAAAGGTAGAAACATATGCTGTGGTGGAAGCTGAAATGGAAATCAGATATTCTTACGTTGCTCTTTTGTACAGAACCATTTCCATGGTATTTGAAACAAGCACAGGCTTTTAAATTCTGCTTGGTCTTGGCGATCTGCTAGAGCTGCTGACATGAGGTCTGGTGTTTGAAATGCTTTTGGTCATTCAGTGTTTGCAGCAGGAGGTGATGTTTCAGGAAAACTTCGATTCTTCTCACTTTTAACACTTTTCACGTTTCTAGGGACATTTGCAAAAGGCTCATTTGTATAAGTTCAAAAACTCTCTTTAATTAAAAAGCCATCTATGTGAATGCAAATGAATACATCAAAAACTCTCAGAAGTCCACACAACTAATAATTAATCTAGATTTCAAGGACACTCTAGCACTATTACATCATGAATACCTCCCTTATTCAAGAATGGGCATCCTTCTAGCAATTAAAAGAAAAATTTAGAAGATAATTAGACACAATTCTCATCACAATATTTTACACAGGTATATGATTTTGAAATTAGGTCAAGGGAGGGAGGGAAAATGGTGATTCATTACAGAGGCTCCAAGAAGCAGAATTACCCCATCATAACTTCTAAGTAATCTGTTTTTCTAAGTTGTCAGTGTAACAAATGGCCATTGTTAATAAATTAGGAAGCCAGAGAACACCTTACAGCGTATGAAAAAACTGGCTGCAGCCTGACATCTGTCTTTATCAAAAAAATTGCCAATAAAATTGTTGAAAAGTTTACATATTACAAAATCTGCAGACTATATATTGCTTCTATACTGTGGTGATGAGCCATTCAGAAAAAAATATGATTACTCCTTTAATGTTGTACTTGCACAACAGCAGTGACAGAATAAACCTGGGATGCCAAAGCAATTATGCCAAAATATATCAGCCCTTGCACTCCCTGAAATAATAGGGGAAGGGATAGATGTGATTTATTTTAATGGACCAGCAGAGATAATAAAGAATTGCTTAATGTCTTTCTTCACAGATTTAGATCTTTATGTTAAGGTTTTTTATGAAATGGAATATATAACCCAAATAAAGTAAAACCAGATTTAATGAAATTGCCTGTCAATAGCACATTCACAATTTTGGGGTTTTTTCCTTCAGTCTGGGCGACGTTCACACAGCCTTTTTTGATAAGTGTTAACAGCTACTGTACTCGGATGGTTGTCTGAGCAATCAAAAGTTATTTTCTATAACTGATAATGTGGCCTGGCAGAAGATAATGCCCAACAGCTCAGGCAGGTCCCAGGAGTACTGATACCCCAATTCTTACACTGGTTTTTTACTGATTTGCTGTTTGGCCTTAGATGTAAAATATGAGGTAATATTAAATAGGAGTAAGTAGTACCAAGATCACAGAGTTTCTCATAACTTTAATTAATGTCTATGAAGAGCCTGAAAAAGCCCTCATGAAGCCTGGAAGGCTATCTAGACATCCAAAGTATTATTGTTTAAATAGTCTGAAGATTTAATAACTTTGCAACCAAAGCTGAGTACATAGATAACAAAATTTCATTTATATTTGGGATACATTTTCATCAGGAAGAGCATTTAACCTTCATTCCAGTGTTCAAAAATTTCAAATAAAAATACTATAAGATGAATATTTTTATAGTGTAAAATAAAATGTACTCATAAGAATGTATTTACTGCATTTTGCCATTTTATCTGTAAACAGTGCATTAAAATCTTGGATAAAAAATAATTTCCTGTTTTGAAGGAAGAGTTTAAAACTCTTCTGTATATTTCTTCTGTATGGTCATGCTGCTGAGCATTCAAGAGGTTTCAGCAGAAACTTGATAGGGTGCTTTTGTGTGAGCAGCTCAAAGATCAGTAGGGCAACACAGGATGTGACAAGAGGAATATGAAATCTTTTAGTGCCGAGTGTCTCATTTCCCAGCACTGAACTGAAACTGTTTCTGCTACTTTTGTGAAAAAAAAGATCTTTTAAAATCTTTGTTGAGATTGGGTCTAGATGGCAGTTGAGGTCAGGGAGAGGATTCCCAAGTGACTTTCGGGAGCTCATCCCTGAAAGCTCATCCCTGAAAGCTCATTCCTGGAAACATTAAAGGCTAGGTTGGACAGGGCTCTGAACAACCTGTTGGAGTCAGAGATATCTCTGCTCATAGCAGGGGGCTTGGACTAGATGACCTTTAAAGGTCTCTACCAATCCAAACTATCCCAGGGTTCTGTTTCCAAACACTTGGCAAAGACTGGCTAATTAATATTCTGAAACACTTGCAAGCAGAGCCATTCCTTTCTGTGAAGAACTAGTGCTATTCCCCTAAAAATCGTTTGTAGTGTAGGAATTCCTGTACTCTTCTAGGAATCCTTCCGTCCTTCCACTCTGCCTTCTCTGATATGCCCTCTAACACACCCCTGCCAAGGCAGAGACAAAAAGCTCAACCAACCTCTGCTCCTGAGCTTCTGACCAAATTTCAGACCAAACAAACACAATTTCCGATGGGTGCTCTTTTTGCCTGCTTTTGTGTTAAGAGGTTCTCTATTAAAGGCCATTAACTTTGAGGAGAATAACTTCAAAGAAAACACTGGGAGTCACATGGGGCAGGTTCTCTTGCTCAGAACACAGAAGGCATCCAAGAAGGCAGTCTGTATGAGCAAAGAAACTGGGGAAAAAAAAAAAAAATCAGGTAGGTTTCTGGGAGTTCTAATTGTCCACTACTTGAAATGATTGATCCAAGTAGTAGCAAAGCTCCTTTATGGAACCAAACAGCTGAAACAACTGCCATCTCCGTCCCAAATACAGTCAGGTTTTACGAGCTGAAGGAAAAACAAGTATTGAAGGGGATTTCACTGACATTGTTCATGAGTATTTTGGGTCTGTTTGAGCTGAAGGAAATACCAGAGCAATGGGAGAAGAGGAAAGCAGCAGACTCAGAAGGATGTTTGAGTCCAGAGGACAAGGCAACAGAGTGAGTGTTTAGGGCCAGTGCTGGCTCAATGAGGTGATGAAGAAGTTGGTGTTGGCTGAACAAAATATTATTGAGGTCCGAGGTGTAACAGCTGCCCTCCATTCCAGAGAGCCCTAAAGAAGCACTTACAGTCACTTATGAAACTGTAGCAGTCTCCAAATCAAAGCCAAGAAACATGTCAGCACCCAAAAAGCACAGGCAAGTGCTTGGTCATTGAGGAATATTTGGTAGACTGAGAATAAGGAAGTAGAGGGCATGCAGACATGGGGCAGAAGTAAAGAAAGAGAGAGTGAGATTATTTACCAGAGTTCAAGATGTGGGCTGGAGGCAGGGGCTAAGGAGAGATCTCCTGCTATTTGATTTTTTGTGTGTTCAGGAAGATTAGACTTTATCAGCCATCAAAAGAAGGCAAATTTGGATGGAAGATGTTCCCAGTGCACTCAGTTTTTCCTTCTCTCTAGAAAAATCTCTTTTTTTTTTTAGCCAGCTGCTTGAATCCAAATGAGGAACCATGTGCATTATTCAGAGAAAACTCTCTGTGCTCATCTTTTCTCCTGCTCTTGATCAACCAAGGAATCTTATGAGGCTGAACACAGAGCACACAGAAACACAAATAAGCATGATACCCCACTTTGGTATATTCTAGAAGTACTGCAGAGACCCACAGTAAACCTGGAGACCCACAAAAAATTATTTCACATCTTCAAAGTCTTCTTTCTCCTTGAAAACCAAGAACCTGAGTGATTTGTGGAAAGTTTCCAGTTAAGTCAGTTCCTCATTTTCAGCAGGAAGCAGTACGGTCCATAGGGAAACAAAAACAAAAACATCTAGGTGCTCCCCAAGAGTTTTCCTTCCTCCAGGTACAGAGACAGAGGAAAATTCTGTAGAAGACATTACAATAATGAAAATCTCATCTCCCTGTTGCTCCTCAGCGCTCTGCTCCAGCATCTCAACCTGTGACATAAAAGATTTCATTGTCAAAAACTTTCGATATCTTCCTTTATTTTCTCCCAGAAGCCTGAGTAAGTTTGCTGGGAAACTTCAAATGAAGTTCTGGGGGGTTTGGATAAGGCACTCAGGGAGAGGGCTGAGGAAAAGATCTTGATGGTTTCAGTGAAGTATGAGGGTGGTAGTCAGAGCAGCCAGGAAATGAAGTGGGGTAATGATGCACCTAATAACTTACTGAAAATTCTGCAACAGGGAGTAGAGCCAAAATCTCAGCAGAGATGTGAGCCTTTATTTCAAAACAGAGCAAGAAGCCTCTTGGCAAACTTCCCAAAAGCAAGGTGTGCAGCTGAAAGAATTATTTCCAAACAATTCCATTGCAGAAGTACAGATTGAACAGAGATCATCACGGCCACCCCCAGGGCATGACTAACCAGGACTGGTGAGGCAGATCAAGCTGGTGAACTCTCTAAAGAATGACATTTCAATAACATATCGAGAGATAAGGGCAAGATCCTCAGCTGGCCTTGGCAAGGGCAGCCCCGAGGACATCCGTGGGGTTGTATCGTTTTGTGCCAGGGGAGAACCTGGCCCGCGGAATGCACGCGGAGATGATTCATGGTTTAATACCAGGTAACACAAGGCTCTGTCAGAAAGACTTTAAACTAATAAACTGTGATAATCTAATCTTGTTATCTCAAATACAAACCACTTCATCAAACTCAGATTAAGTCAGTATGGGCTACATCTTTCCAGGCCTTTAGGAGGAAAAATGCGGTAATTTACCATCTGGTTGTAATGGGAGGGTCACACGGAAAGAACAAAAGTCTCTCGATATATATAATTTTTTGTATTCTAGAAGTTTGGGATAATGACTCCACTGTCAAGAACTATTTGTAGGAAAGTTATAATGAGGGGATATGAAGAAATAGTCATTATTCCTCTGCTCAGAAAGCTTACAGGGTTTGCAAAACAGGGTAGAAGTTTTGCGGAAATACTGCTATTGTTCATGCTCTGATACACTGACATTTCTGATATTGCTTCATTCACTTTTTCATTTGACATCTATTTGTACAAGCTTGGAAATCAATGCCACAAGTCAGTCCGCACTTACTTGGGCAAAACCAAAATCCCAGGACACTTGACCCCTCCCTTTTGTGCAATCCCATATTGCACAAGAATCACTGTCCCCCCAGCTTCAGTAACTAAAATTGGGGGTGGCTTTCCCAACTTAACTTTCTCAGACTATTCTTTCTCAGATATTTCTCAGATAGTAGAAGGTTATCTTTCTTTACTGTGGGAGTAATTTTTTTGGAAGTCAATCCTAACTCAGCTGTTGGTGGAAAGATTTCTGTTTTGAAGACAATTTGAACAGATTATTAAAACATATTATTTCAATTTTTTTTCTGATAAGACCTTAAATGAGTGAGATAATACACATAAAATCGGTAAAAGGTATCTGGGAAAAGGAGTAAAATAAGCTATTCTTCAGATGGTTAACAGAAGGTAAAGGGATTTCAGGGAGATGTAGGTTTTGCTTAGACATTAGGAAAATTTTTTTTAATATTTAACTAAGATTATCATTTAAAAATCACTCTTCTGTTATTTTGGATTCATCCATAACCAAGTCTGTAAAAATCCAAAGTAACTGCATATGACAATGGCTGTTGATGAGACTTTTAGGCAGATGCCATATTCCACTGAAGCTAATGAGTGCCCTTTGCTTGATCTCATTTGGCTTTGGGATGCTCCACTTACCTTTTAATCAAAATCTTGCAGTCATAATTGAGCTGTCTTGGTATTGGAAGTATTAAAGGTGTGTCAAGACACTCTCTTACTAATCCAGGAAGGGACAGTCTTTCCTGAGTCCCAGAGACACTTAATGGTTTATGGGACATGACTTTACTCCAGGTGTCATCTTTTAAATAGCAAGTAAAATTAAGGTCTGGCCATTTGTGATTATAAAAGATCATTAATTTCATTAAGAATTGAGGTGCTCAATTCCCTTGCATCTAATTGAATTGTGCTTAAGTTACATTTCTTTGTTTTTCTATTATTTCCTGCAAAAGAGTGATTTGTTCTGATATTTAACCTGGAGTTTAAATGATAACACATAATATCCGTAAAATGGACTGCCTTAAACCCACATACACCTTTGACAGCACTTAATTTAAAAGTGTTTCTTTGATATCCCTTTTTCATTCCTTGTGATTATACTGGTTTAATAATGCATCCATTTATAGGATATATTATGTATATGCACATACATCCTTACCCTATTGGTAAAATTCATCATATGTTCATCATTCATTAAGAATTAGATAAGATAACCAGTGCAGGAACAGGCTTTGCTCCTCAGATGGAAAGATGCATCTGTTTTGTCCTTTGATACATCCAGATAATGAACTTTTGACTAAAATAAATATGTCCTAATTTAAGGGACAATAAGCTGTCCAAAAAATTCTCAGCAAATATCCTTTAATATCTAAGCAAGGAATAAAATCCTTTGTAAATAACTAATACTTGTAAATTATTATTTTTATATAACGTTTCAACTTCTTCAATAATAATGAAAAAAATATTTTTTAGGCATAGGAGAAAATTGTTTTGAAATATATTTTTTAAATAACAGACTACTACTTCTAGGAAGAAGCACTTACTCAAATTTGTTCCATTTTTGAACTTGTAGCCTTTGTGGCAATGAATGAAGTGGTACAGAATGGGCTGATGCAGCTACCCCAGCTCATGTGAGCCAAAGGGATCCCTTGCATGAGTGAGGACTGCTCCTCCAGGCCCTCAGTGCCTCAGTTCAGTGACCTGAGGACAACATCCTTGGTGTTGTACCCAGGGAAGTGCCGAGTATGTGCAAGTGTGCTCCTATAGGGTGAAAAAAAGTAATAAAAAGTTCTGACAAGGTAAAATCAGAGATAAAATTTGGAGTTCTCTTCTGATTTGTGCAGTCATTAGATATCTTAATTTCCTCACGGAATAAGCAAGCATGCACTGTTTTTAATTGCAGATTAACTGACTGCACTGTATTTGACTTTTAAAAATTGGGAGAAAAGTATATACAATTGTCTGCAGAAATTAGTAAAAATATTTAGACTTTAGGTTGAAATCTGTATTGTTATGTGTTGAGATAATTTTTTTTATGATTACCAAGAACTCATCTGCATTTAAAGTGGTTAAATCACTCACAACCAATTTGTTATCCAAATTTTGAACTCCTTCCTCAATACAGACTCTAAGGAGCCAGAATGAGTTTTGATGTAATGATAACTGAATCAAGGCAGGGCACACAGAATTCATCACAGGATTTGTTCTTGTATGAGGAAATGCACATCTTACTCAAGGATTTCTCCTCAAAGGGATATCGATTGCAGTGACATTCTTAAAAGCGTTAGTCAAAAAGAAGGGAGCTTTTGCTATGATTTTCTAAATAAATGCCTGGTTTATTTCAAATACCTGACACCAAAATGGAGATGGTTATAATAAAAAGTACATCTCCGAGAGTGGACTTCAACATACCTGTTTGTAGTGTTTATAAGCGTATTTGATTTCACACTGCTCTTTTTCTCAAGCTCTATCAAGAGCAGCTGAACTGCCTGTGATGATGAGTTCCTCTCAGCAGCTCTCTGCCTGATTCCAGCAGGTCCAGCCCTTGGTGCAGTTCCCTCTGTTTGCCCACACTGCTCAGGCAGCTGTTTCTCCAATTTGTGACTTGGCTGCCACAAGGCTGCAATACCTCTCCTAACCATTTTTCTTCTTTCGAAACAATTAATAATGTACTTCTAAGTTTCTCACTAGCAGCACTCCGGCAAGGTTTGCAGGTTCAGATTCCTGAACTTCACATGAAACTTCATCTTCCTCAAATATTCCATTTCCATTCCTGTTTGGATTGTGTCAGTGCTCTGGTAGTATTCATAAGCAAATATGATTGTAATTTAGGCCTCCTCTTGTCAATGATGCATGAGAGATTTACAAGCATTAATACGAGTTAGGATGCAAATCCCTCACTCAACAATAGCAGAGAATAACCCCCTTCATATAGATTCTGACGACCTATGAACCAAGGGTCAAGTGGGCCATGCCACAAATTATCTGACAGCAACAGATGCCAAAGTCTTGGGAGGAGGAAAAAAAAAAAAAAAAAACCTGAGGACTAGGAAATGCTCGGTTCATTTTCACAAAGAAAAAGCGATTGCAGCTATTCCTATAACTTCATGCGTCAGCCACTGACATAGCCACAAATTATAGGAAGCAAAACAAAGATTCCTTCTTGCCTGGCAGCAAACTTCCTTCTTTCTCCAAAAATACACAAAAGTAACTCCAAAATAAATAGTCATCACCATTAATTACCTACCCAAACTGAGGGCTGTGCAATAAATCTTTAACGTTTTCAAGTGTGCTTTCAGTATAAGGGAATGTTTGGAGAGTCAAGCAGCAAAAACCACAAAGTATGTAAATTCTGGAAATAAATGATGTTTTCATAACTCTGAGATAATCAGATTAGCTCTCCACTTCTTTTGCCTCAAGTTTTATACCTGTCTAACTCCATTGATTTCAATAGGGGCTTAATCTATGCCACATCAGGTCTGTATCAGTCCTACATCAATTGTAAATTGATTTACACCAGTTGTAAGTTAGAGAAGGATCACACCCAGTGTAATAGTTCACAGGCCTTATGGTTTGTTCTCACATCTGCCTTTGCAGTTTATTCTGAAATCTCATGCTATTACTTTTGGCTGATGTAGGTTTGTCTGTGGCCCCGCAGGTGTGTGAGGACCTGTGCAGGCAGGGAAGAGGTACAGCTCTGAGCCAGGGGACTGCAGACCACTTCAGCTTTTATTTTCTAACCTCATTAAAGGCATTTTCTTTTTTTTTAACTGGACACTGGTTTTGCCCAGGTAGCGATGAAAGTCCCAAATCCTGCACTTGTGAAATCTGCCTGTGGACACAGCACTTGATGTGATAGGAAGCCCAAACAGAAGTCCTGTTGGAATTAAGGCTGTGTTGAGATAAGGGTGGAAAGGAAGAGAAGCATAGACATCATTTCCAAAGCTGAGATTTTATATATGAACAGCCTCATTTGTGTGAGGAATGTCCCCAGAATCTGCATTTTGCTCAATATAACAGGAACTGTTTTGAGTTTTAATTCAGTGAAATGACTTCAAATAACCTGGCTGGACCAGGCCCATCATTATCAAATTCACCAATTCACAATAAAGATTCCACAAAACAGAGCATAAGAAACCTCAGGATCCTATCTATTCCATAGTTTGTTGAAAATTCAAACATTAATGAAGGTAAAAGCAGCATGAGAAGATATTGAAAAGATGCAAGGGGTTGTGGGTCCTCATTTTTTTGAAGATGATTCATTTGGCAAAGACTTTCTGTGAAATTGCAGGTGGCAAAGGAGGGCCTGGCTCCTGAGCTGCCAGCTGAGCAGTGAAACTCAGTAGCCCTTTTTATTGGTGTCTAAACCCTTTCCTTTGTGTTGCAATTCCCTGTGCAGGGTCTCTGGACAACATGACCCCGCTGGATGTGCCTTCCTCTCAAACTCCAAGCCTAAAATTCTATTAACTCAGGTCTGATTCTGAGCCTGTTTTGTCAACCCCAGAATAAACACCTTTGTTTCACGCTATGTTAAACGCAGTGTTAATTAAAAGATCATAATCATTGCTCCCCTTCCCCCATGAAACCCTGAGAGGAGAAAAGGCGATCTGTGCCTGCCCTCTGTGTAATTTATGCCTCTAACTGAGGGGATACCTATCTTGCCTGGGTACTGCTCAGAATCACAGTTCATCAGCTTGGATCATGAGCAGGGTAGACACACCATGGGGTGGGGCCGAGGCGTAAACCAAAGGGCAAAACACACCGAGGGGAATATCAGGGGCCAAAACAGGGAGAGAGGAGCAAACACCGCCTGATGAAAAACCATTTGTGGGTGTTTAAAGTAAAAATGAGTGCATCTCGTTAAATCTGTTTGCAGATATCTATACAGCAACTGAAAATGTCACATCCCGTTTCGTTTTAGCCTTTTTGTTCTCGCGGTTGCCATCAGCTTTGTTTTCCCTGCAGACGCTCTTGCAAACAAGATGCCAGATCTCAAGGGGATTTCTGTTTTAGAACAAAAAATTGCAAATAAATGAAGGACTGTAAAATATTTCAGTGGAAGGGAAATGAATAAATTACTGGGGCTCTGACCTGCCACTGTTTTTTGTTTGTATTTGTTCAGAGATTAGCGGCAGGGGAAGCTGGAAATTGTTCTGTGCAGGCATTATATTTCATGCAAGATAACACGCATTTAAAATTATGCCATCATCTTTATTGTACTCATGTGAGGTTAATTGAAAGGCCCCTTTTTTTCCTTCTAGTTTTGAAGGGGATGGATAAAATCTGCACTGGCTTCACAGTCTTGCTGGAAACTTGACTGGAGTTCGTAAGTCCTGTGGTTGGCCTGGGAAATATGCAAGTGGCCCATTTGTGTTAGAATCAACAGCAGGCTTTTTTTTGTGGCAGAAGAAGGTCTCCAGGCTGGAAGAGCCTTTACAGAGGTGTTTCATATGTTGTGCATATTTACAGATACCGTGGAGAATGCAGCAGGAGTGGCCCGTGAATCACCAGCGGGTTTATGTGCAGTAACACAGATGTTGAAACGCTGCTGGCCATGTTCACTTAACCAATTTGGGTACAACCTGAAAAGATATTGCTTCCATACAGTTTGGCAGAAACAGACGTTTGGTTGCACAGGCTTAAGGTTTTTGATTCTTCCAGCATTTTATTGAAAGAAGAGTGTGAACATGGCTCTGATTCCCTCTTTATTTTCAAGGGAGGGGAAAAAAAACAGGTTGTTAAAACTGTTTAGAAGTCCCGCTCCAAAGCAATCCCATTGGTATTTGAAGGGATCAATAAAAACTCCCATTTAGAACAATTTAAAGAATTCCATGAGTTGCATTTATGCCCCATCTGACACAAACACTTGTTTCCCATGGAATGATACCCAGTGAATTTTGCAGAATTTGAAGCAAACCTTCCATTCAATACAGCAGCACCATGCATCAGGACACTGTGCATTTTCAATGACCTGTGAAATTTGTATCGGCAATAGAGACTAAAAAACTGGATAGCAAAGAATACACCAGTCAGTGACAGCTTATTAGGGTACTGGTCAGAAATGAGCCAGACTGGAGTTACCATCTAAATACCTGTCCATATGCATGATTAAACATATATATAGGAGAGTATATTTATATGTTGGTATGGTTTAAGCCCAGCTGAGCGCCGAACAGCAGCTCACTCACTCACCCCCACAACAGCAGGGTGGAGGAGAGAATAACTTGCTATAACCACTACTCAGCAATGAAATATCAATGTGTTTTAACAGTATGCTCATACCAAATACAAAATGAAGCCCTACACCAGCTACTAGGAAGAAAATTAATTTTGTCTCAGCCAAAATCAGGACAATTCACATAAGCACATATATCTATGTATTTATGTAAATTCATTTACATATATTTACATGAAAGATGCACATGCAGGAAAAAAACATATTGAAAGGGAAAGCAAAGTAACCTTTCTGCTATTTGGAATGAAGGAAAATCTAGGAAAAACAAACCTAGTTGAAAGTAGCAGCAGACCTTGAATGGTTACCCTTTCCATTAATTTCAACATCCCATTGGCCATCCTTATTTATTTGTTGCTTTCAGTAACAATAACTATTACACCAACCTACAAGTGTGAGACCTACTTGCAACACTTCAAGTGATGATTAATTTTGCTCATATTTGTAACCTTTCACTTTACAGCTTTGACATTTTGTAAGATAAAGTGGAAAGTGTTTATTGCTTAGTGAATCTTGTTAAATGGATTAAAAGGTGAAGTAAAGGCTTAAGTCTTTTCGTGTACCACAGATTAAGTTTAGATTGCTTTAGATCCTGTACACGTAAATCTGCTATACATACAGAAAAATACATATATCTGTAGAGATGCGAAACTTTCTGTCAGTGAAAAGCCTGCCAGAAACAAGTCAGTTCAGGCAAAGATACAAGTGCCTACTTTGCCTAGGAGAAATATTCTTGTCACATAAAAATCCCACCATTAATCAAAAATCACATTATAGCTTCTGGAATGAAGTTTCCTTTACTACTCTTTAATAATAAGTCTAAGATAAGATAAAATTGGTAATTGTACCTTCTCTTCTGATAGGAGATAATACTAAAGTGGTATAGAAATTTGAGTTACAAGAATATATTCACCCCGCTAATAGGCTTCCATTATGTAGCCTTTACTGATTTATTCATTACACATTTTCCCCACATATAGAAAAATTTAATTGAAAGTTACTTATTACATTGTTACAAAATGTTAACTAGAAAGTTTTCTTTAATCAAATGATCATTAATGCTGGGAGAGCTGGTTTATTTCAATAGTGCATTTATCAGGAGCAAGAATAACGCAGGCATTGCCAACAATGATTTCACAGCACTGTTTGTTATGTGAGCACTTTCAGGGACTAAACAGATGCTTTTGCAGCTTGCTGGGATAGTATAATACTTTATTTATATTTATGACTTTTCGTGATCAAAGTTCTAATGACATGTGAAGTGCAGAAAGGTATCTAATACTGTGCCTTATCAAAGAAATTACATTACCAGGGATGGTAAGAGCTTGTAAAGTCAGATTCTGCCTTGTGCATGTCCCACAGAAGTAGGTGGAAGACAAGTGTTCACACTGTCTCAAGCAGAAAAGCAACTTGGCAAAACATCCTCCAGCAAAGAAAGCAGGAGAGGGGAAAGTGTACTGGAAGCTGCAGCTGTATCTAAGCCACTTTTGCATATTTTGCATTCTCTGAAGGTGAGTTTTATACCTGTCGGGTTTTACTGTGTCCCCTAGCAATAACATCACCCATACCCTATGGAAAACTGAGGGCTCTTCTTCTAACTGGACCACTATCCCATTTTCAGAAACAGAAATCTAAAAGAAATCTTTTGCCCCGAGGAGGTGGGGGAAGAGGTGCAAGAGATATTCCCAAGTGGACATGCCAAAGCAAAGGAAGATCTCCAGGCAGGGAATGATGTGGGTGCACATGACAGTGATTCCAATCTTGTCCTATCCAACACCTTTTTGAATGAATTTTAGCATATAACTGGATATAAAATCTATGAAAAACATGTAGGATAGTCCCATTGCACACCAGATTTAATTCTGTCCAGCCAGTCCAGCACCCAATGGTTCCCATAGCATCCAAACAAGATAAGTACAGACCTGCCTTCTTGCGCCGTTGTTGCAGAGGGACAGAAATAGCCCATCTGTAGGGTAGATCCGGGCACCCTCCTTGGGATTTTAACATGTTTGTGAATATTTCCTGTGTTTGACAATAACCATAACTACACTGTAAACATCTCTTTTATTTCTGATTGCACACAGCTCAAGAACTGCAGAAAACTGAGTCATTAGGTACATTCATAAACTCTGTGGCTGGCAGAACCACAGTCTGACTCAAACTCAACTGCCAGTGTTTGTTTCCACAGTAAATCTGGTGAAAATCACAGAAGAAGAGCAGCTGCTGGAAGAAATATCATGGCCAACTGAGGCATAAAAATAAATGAGAAAAATTCTAGCTGCAAGTTCAGAGACATTGACCCACATGCTAATTTGAAATAGAGACCTCATGCCCCTTGTTACCTCATATCAACCCTGAGATGAAGACACTGCTGCCCTTTAGTCTCTGGTAACCATTCTGGGACCGCAAAACCAGTGATTTAAAAGATATGTATGATATAATTACATGGTCACATGCATTGAAATCTCCAAGCAATTTGCCATGGCCAATGAAACACTTACTCTGGGTCACTTCCATATTCAGCTGTAGCTGAGTGAAATAGCAAAACTGCACCAACACTAGCTGGTTACCTACTTTGTTTTCCTTAATTTGATGGTTTCTTTTGAGAGCTCCTTGCAGTAAACAAACCTGAATGGTGGTTATTTCCGAAGCTGCTCGTGCCCTGCGTGACTTGGCCTCTAGCCTGGAGCTCCGCTTTGCAACCAGCCTAAGGAATTATATAAGAAAACCACACATGCTCAGTGATGTTACTCAATATCTGCAGAGGGTTATAATTGTTCGGAGAAGCCAAATTCAGAATTGATGAGTAAGCATTGCTGAGGAGGCAAAGCCTTGCTCTGAGTAACACCCATGCGTAGCCAGCAAGTCGAGCTGCTTGCAAGTCACATTTATAATGGTGCCCCTTCAGGGCAGGAGTTAGCCCAGGGAGGCTTAGAAGGAATAATTTAAAAGTCTTTCCCACCCCTCAAAGCCAAATTCTTCCTTGTCTTAGACCTCCACTGATGTCTATAGATTTGTTGAGACTGTAAATCAGGCCAGAAGTTGGCCCTTGTTTGGTCCAATTACCCCATAATAAACTCCCTGAGGACTACTGTACTGATGTGTGATTTGTATCCTTTCTCCCCTGAAATGGTATATTTATGTTTATAGATTGAGTTAGCAGTTCTAAGGGAGGGGAAAGCCTGCCTGAATCATTTACAAATGGGAAAATCCATATATTTGAAACTTGGTATGAAATATTTGCTTTTGGGCTGTAACCTTGTGTACTACTAAACTGCTGCCTAAAGTAAATATTTACAGCCAAGTTGCAACAAGTCCTAAGAATATGTGATTTTCTGTGTGGAAACACTGACACACAAGGGTGCGACCTTCCCCCAGTAAAACACCGATTTAATTGTAGGTTTTGTGAACATTATCAAGCATAATCTTGAAATTAATTTTTAAGTGCTTGCTAATGATTTTTCAGCACGTATCAAGCAGCTGGTTTTGTGCCTGATTCCGAAGTTCTTAAACAGACAACTGTTTTCCTTTTAGTGACTTTGTCAGGCTTAACTTGGGATTAATTTGACTGCAGGTGTCAGATAAGCGCGGTATTTTAGCAGCGCTACCGAGAACCATGTGGACAAAATGCAGAAGCATGAAAGCACGTTGGTCAAAACTCTGAAAGATTGATGGAAGTGAGTTATGCCGCTTAAATATCTTTGTCTGCCCAGAAAAGCTAAACTTGCAAGAGGGGCGCAAGGTATGCCTCAGCCAGGGTTTTGCCACGTTCCCTGTTAGCATAGATAACTGGTCAGGTTTTTTTTTAATCACAATTTCTCTGTCGACATAAAATCTAGCAAGCAAGCTTCATAAATCATGCAGTGACAGCTAGCGTGGTTGGCCAGTGCTGAACACAACTGGACTCTTCTTTTTAAGCCTTTGCTTCTTAGGTCACCTGCGTCAGCAGTACTCTTCAACAAACATCTGCAGTTCATCTTATCGTTTGAAGAAATATATGAGTTTCTCCATCAGGGTGGTTTTTTTAGCTTCAGCTTCTTGATTTGTTTGAACACCATCTGCTACATATAAAATGCAGAGAATTTGTGAAATGTGCATGCAGTGAGAAAATTTTAATTGTATTAACCTTTCTCTTTTTGATCAAGATAACTTCTTCTATTCATCATCTCCTGATATGCTAAGTAAGCAAATAGACATGTCTAAAGTACTGCCCAGATATTTTCTTTGAGATCTTCTATCTCTATAATACACGAATAGCTCCGGCACAAAACCAGAGCCTATCCCTTCCAGCATTTAAGAGTTATTTTAACACAGTTTGAGATACACATCCAAAAAAGAGTTTTAGCGGGAGTAATCTCTTTTACAGATTTGCTCTCATCTTATCACTCTGCACCTACGCGTGTATTATTTGCATTGAAGGGGAGGGGGGAAAAAAAAAAAAAACAGGAAAAAATGTTAATTGTGCCTAGAATTAATCACCAGAAGACAAACAGCTCTGTCGATGGCTGCAGCTCGCTGCCAGCCCGGGCTGAGCTGATGTCTGTCATGGCATGCGATTGCCACAGGGTGGTAGGAGAAGTGCGGCTCCGCGGCCACGCCAGCCCGCAGAGGAGCAGGAAAAGTTTGGAAAGGGCGAAGGGAGGAATCGCTTTCCAGTTAGTCCAAACAGAGGTATCAAAAATAAGGTTTAGCTCATGGCAAATCCAGATGGTTAAACATTTGACCCATATCTAATCCCTCTGCCAAGCGTGCACCACCACCATCACCGCTGTCATAACACAGCACAGGCACTTAAAATGACTTCAGTTCCAAGAAGCAGCATGCGTTTTGGAGAAAATTAAATTTTAAAGCATGTTGCAGAAATAGAAAACACGGCCCTGACAAGATGTTATGGCTCCAGCTTTGAGAGAAGCGGTATGATATATACTAAAATAATTCCTTGGGGCTGCTGCTCGCTGCTGTTCCGTGCATTTTGTTACGATAATATTGTACAAAACATCAGCAGCGCTTTGATCTTAAAAGAGTATTTCGCTGAGACCTATTTATTTTACTTAACCATTTAATAAAAGGGTGGTGACTTTATTTGCAAGAGGAAAAACAGATCAGAAAAAGAAATTCCACCTCTCTTGTAAGTCCTGCTCATTGTTCTGCTGAGTCCTATGGGTTATTGATTACTGATAGTGAAATATAAAGGGGAAGGATCAAGTGGCACATATGCAAACTAAATCCTTGGGTTTTGGCAATTACCTTAACACCACTGTAGTTCAGATTTGCTTTCGAGGGTGTCTTACTTGAAACACAGAGTACTGCTCGTTTGTATTAGAGACTAGCAGAGACACCTTGATTGAAAAATAAATAAATAAATAAAATATTAAAGTGGGAAACATAGCATGTGTTTTATATAAATATAATCTAGAACTTCCAAATGCCTTCATGTTTTATTTTGGGATTGTATAGTTATGTCCAACTAACAGACGAGGATGTGAGAGGAATATCGAGCTCAAGACCTTCAGGGTATGGAACAAACTGCATATTCAAAAACAGGCAAGGTTTATGTAGTATAGTATCATGTTTTAAACAGTTCATAAAAGAAACCAAGTGACAACAGTGCAGTGTGGATGATATAAAATAATGTAAACCTTCCTTCAAATATCAAGCAATTTTTTCTCTGCCTCAACTCACTTTCCACAACAGAGTGAGTGAAAAATCCATAGAGAATAAAACCAGTGATCCCTTTGAGCAAGGATACAAATTTACCTAGATATGTCAACCACACAGATTTATGGGACAAGGAGTTTTTCACCCTGAAGAAAAAAGCCTTCTTGTCAGTCATCTATAAAAAAAAGCTGAAAATAAAGCTCTTGGAGTTATTTTTATGTTTTAGGAATTGCAAGGAATTTCTGTTAGGGGTTGTTGGGGGTTTTTTGTGCTTTTTTTTTTTTTCTTTAAGCTTTCCCATAACCATGGAATAGTTCTCTTCATGGATGTATAAGAAACACTTGTGTTGTGCTGCTATTAATGGTATGATTTGTTAGTGTACTTTTATGTATGGAGTGTCTGCATCTGGTAAGGTCTACAACTGTACCTCCTTGACAGTGCCAGATGTTGTGAAGATAAAATGCCTCCTGTGTGAGGAACTGCTGGAATCAGGCTCTCTGATAGGTGTTCTTAACACAGTTTAAAAAGGCATCTGTCTTAAAATAATTTCAACGTCTTACTTTTCTATTTGCTGTTTTGTCAAACCTTTCTCGTTACTGGGGAAATATTTTAGTGCCCCTCCTAACCTGATTTTAAAATTGCACTTCAGTTTCTTCCACGTTAGTTTTGTGGGGATTTTTTTAAATTCTAAATGACTTACCTAATGAAAGGGAGAAAAGGAAGAAAAAGTTTGCCGTGGGACTCAGCTGACATTAAACATATTGGCCCAACTAAGCCAAAAAAAAACCTGTCAGCAGGTATTTTTAAACCAGGTTAGCCATGAAAGAGCATGGAAAATAATGAGTCTGAATTTAGCCAAGATTTGTTCAAAACATTACAGAGGGGAGACAAGAGGGCTGATAGGAGGCAGGAGAAGAGCCCTGCTTCACTATCATACCCCATAACTCACTGCATTGTCAACCTCTTAAAATAGTAATGATACTTGACCCTTATTAGTATTTCTGGGCAATATATGAGCTTGAGTTTCCTTGGGTGAAAGATAATGCCTTAGACCACCCTTTAGACCACCATTCTATCTAGTTATAGTACATATTAATGTTATTCTTGGGTCATTTAACTTACTCTCAGTGAAGAGTGGAGAATGGTGCTAAGCTGTAAATCAGCTCTGTCCTGCAATGGATTTGTGCCATAAGAGATCATCTTGAAAATTCCAGCCTTGCCTGACCATGGTAAAGAGATTATGGTATGTAAAAATTCTGCTAAACTTAGCTTGTTTCATTTTTGTGCTTCTCTGCTTGTCTGCCCGGTGAGGAAATGTTAAGACCTGTTATGGTGGACAGTGCATTGAAAAGGAATATTGCTATAATAAACCCCCCAGGGCTAAAACTTTTACCATATGTGGTTAAACTCTCCATCTTTTCTAAAGGTGAGCTGCGGCAGTGAGGAAATTATTAAAGAAGGCCACTGATACTGTGCATAAAAATTATTTTTTTAATCCTCAGGGAAAAAGAAATGAGTTCATAAATGTATTGTGCTTAAAAGGTATCCTCTGAGTGCCAGTGTTCACACCCCAAATGACAGACTGAAACGTTCAGTGGCATTAGTCCATTTAACTAAATCCTGATTACTTGAGATGAATTCATTTAAAAAGCAAATGTACTGCTACTCCCTTAGCAAAGGTTTCACTAACTGTTTCTCGAAATCATAAATATTTTTTCCACACTGTTCTGGCAAACAAACAATGTTTACCTTCAGCTTCCTAGAGAAGATTTACAGATAAGTCCCTAGTCTGTTTTGCAGATGTGCCTTGGTGAATTTAACAGTAATATATACTGTCATCACTGTTGTCTTCAAATCTTTGAAATCACTTATGCCTTTTACAATACATATTTAATTGAATGTCTAGCTAGTGGATATGTATATGTATCTCACATTTGTGGGTGGGCATGTGTGTGCCTAATACATATATTTAGCTCTTAAACATGGTACGATGAGTGATTGAGAAATGCCTAAGAGAGAGATATTTTATACATGCACATAGAGTCAGTAAATGTGTAATCCCTGAAACAGCCAGAGACAGAGAGGAAAGTGGAGAGACATCTGCAAATTAACAAATCATCTATCTTTGGGGTCATTCACGAATTAGTTTTGCAGAATAAGACAGAACAAAAACGTAATTCTGACGAGCATTTGTTCTGGCTATTCATCACATAAAATTGTGTAACAATATAGACACAGGAATTTTTGCTCAGCTTACTCCTCATAGTATTACCATGATTCCACAACTTGGTGCAGATGTTTTGGGCTGAATGATGTCCTTTAGTTGACATTTGTGCTCTTACTGTCGAACTTTTCGGTGGCTGTGATGCATATATTCCATAGGAACTCTATGGGGGGACAAGGGGAAGGTAAATAAAAAGCAAAATCTGTTATAGGAAAGGAAACTTTAAAAATTTCTTCCCCTCCTGCATAAGTGGAGGATTCTCCATATTTAATTTGCTATTTTTAATAGCTACTTATAATTTAAATTATTGCTCAGTAACAGAGGCTTTTGAGGAAACCTGAATATTCCTGGGATTTAGATAGTCTTTGGAAGTGTGAGTCCTTCCCGGCTGCAGTGAGGATGGCATGTCCCTCAGTTGAGATATATACACTAAAAGCTATTCCACGCTGTACACTTAGTGTTAACTTCGTTGCTTGAACGGTTGTATTTGTACCTCAATGGTTGTATTTATACCTCAAAAGGCTATTGCTGTTAAATTAATTGAACAGTTTTGAAGTTCATTTTTCTATGTTAATTATTTAAAAACAAAACCCTATGTCTTAAAAGAGCAATTTACTTCTGAATTAAGGCTAAAGAAAATTTTATGTTAAGTAAAACACAAATTAATCTGCTATCACAAGATGAACCTTCTTCAAAAAAAGTCATACAATCAGTATATTGATTCCCTCAACGCATATTTTTCATTTATTGGTATTATAAGGTTATGCTCAAGACTGCAAAAAAAAAAAAAAGAAAAAAAGGAAAGAAAAAAAGAAAAAGACTGGAACTGTGCGCAAGTATGGAACCTTAGCTTAGTTTTATCCTGGCAAAATATTTTTATACATATGCCTTAATTTGGAATTAGCCACATTAATTCTAGATTTTTAATTCATGAAGGTTTTGCTTGAAGCAGCATTACTTTCTTTTTTGTGTGCCTTTAGAAAATTGCCAAGGTCTTTTCAATAATTGATACTAAATTCTTTATAGAACCTATGAAAAGATATACACTGAAAACACAATATATAAGCATTTTAATCAAATTAATAAATTTTTCATTTGTAAGGCGTCCTAGTTGTTTGTGAATATGGTCCAGCATGAAACTTCAGTAGAATTTGAATAAGTTTGTTAAGGATCAAATTCTCTACTGGCCTAATTCCACTGAAATCAGTGGAATTATTTCAGAGGAGAATTTGATTCTTCATTACTGGGTGCATTTTTCAAATCTGCAATAGCATTATGCATGCCCTTCAGTTTCCTATGTTTCTAGAACAGGTTGGCAAATACAGCAAAATTGTATTTTACTCCGCTGCAAAACCAAAAAAAAAGCGGGGGGGGATGAAAATAAAAATCTTGTTTCTACTATTTTCTGAAGCTTTTGGGGCCAGTTCACATAAGACAAAATCCCAGGAGGCTCAGGGCATATTCACTCTTAGGCCAGCATATCCAATGCACTCTTTAGTCTTAGATTAAGGAATTAAAGCACTGCAAATGAATTTCACATCCAAAATCATTCAATTTGTCCCCTTTGTCTTCTAGAATCCTAAGCATATGGGACCATACTAAGTATAGCAAAAATAGCTGCTGCTATAATCATAATTAGTACCTATTAGCCCTTCCTAGGTGCAAAACCCCAGTGATGAGAGCACAGCACGAGAACCTAGATAGAAGAGGATTTGAAGTCTCTGTAGTACAGGATTGTTATTGCTGCCCTTGCAGGTTCACCAAACGCAGCGAGTGAGAGGGAATTGTTGGGCTTGGGAACCAGATCCTACGTGCCTTTCCCATACACACAAAGATGTACAGACTGAGGTCTTTTTTACCTCCTTGCTGAGGCATTTCTTCTTGTCCAAATATGCTTTCCATGAAAACCTGCTCATACATTTCTAATCGTTTTTAAGGGATGGCATTATTAATTTTTAATAGCTTAGGTATTAAAATTTGTTTTTCAGGGTGATGGAGACTTTTTTTTATCCTTAGTCACCATAGCGGACAGCAGCTGTTTTACGCAGGCTGCAACAGCTATTCAGTGACCAACTTAACGCCTGAAGTTTTTGATGAATTATTTTGGCAGGCTCATCTTTGATAATATGTATAGGTTAGATATAGGTTAGATGCAGATTTCAACATCCTTTCGATAAAATATTGAAGTTATGGGCAATAACAGATCTAAAAGAACAAAAAAAAAAAAAAAAAAGGAAAGAAAACCCATAAGCCACAAGCCACGTTTTCAAAAGCAGAGATTCTAAATCCTGCGTGGAAAATCAGCGTGGGCTGCTGTTCCTGCGGGGAAAAACCCAGCCCTGTGTGCAGGCAGGTGAGCGAGGAGCGCGGCTCGCCCCGGCACTCGCGGCTGCGGCAGAGCACAGCGCCAGGCAGCGCACGGAGCCACCGAGCCCCGGGCAGGGACAGCGCGACACGAGCTCCGCACCGTGCCGGGGCACTGCTCACACCGAGCGGGGACATCCCTGCTCCCCCCTCCGCCCGCCCGGCTTGCGTTTAAAAAAATTAAAAATCCCCATCTCTCTGGCCAGGCTCAAATATTTGGCCATTGCAAGTAGTTCTCAAAAAATGTGAGGTTGTCATTTTGTTGAGGGCTCCACGTTATCCCCATTGGCTTCAAGCATAAAATCAGGTGAGAGCCAGAGACAGCTCATAAAAGTGAAGTCACATATGATAAGAAGAGTATAGATATCATAACCTGCGTGTGAAGGAGAAGGGAACGAGGTTATGATCATTGTCTGAGGAGATCTGTTCAAACAATGTAATAGAAAGCTGCCCCCTTTAAATAAACATTAAACTTTTGCTAGAGGGTTACAATTTACAGTGCCAGCATGATCTTTTGAGGTGCTGTGAATACATTTAATATAAAGATGTCCATACAGTTTCCCAAATGCAAAATGTATCTTGCACCACAAGCTCTGCAACTACTTTTTTTTAATCAATAGCTCATAAGTATTCATTGAAAGATATGCTGGTATTCTACCCACTAAACTTATGAGGGAATAGCTACAAGCCTATTAAAATCAACATTTACCTTTGAGTCTTTTTTTGAAAATGACAAAACAATGGGACTCTTAAAGGAATTTTAATTTATTACAAGAGAGGGGTTGGATGTATGTTGTATACGCTGCTACCAATTTTTCCACATAATTAACCCAGTGAAATCTGTTAAAAAAGCAAAGCACAACCGTGATTTAACAGCCTGGTCCACCACATGAATATGCAAAGGAGACAAGGGAAACTTTACCTCCTCTGCAAAGATCTGCCCAGCCCCGACCCTCACCCACAGCCTGCTTCTCCTGCAGCCAGCCCCTGCCACTGCCACTCATCTTCCATTGGTTATCCCAGGATGAAGGTTAGCTGGTCACCTAGATTTGCAAAGAAAAATATTTTTTAAAAGGTGAAAGCTTTTCTCCGTGTGGAAACATTTTGATTGCTATTAAAGAAAGGACTACTCAAAGCCTAGATATAATTAAAAGATGGAGTGTATTTTTATATACACTGACTGCTCTGCATGCCTGAAAACACGTCATCTTCATTGTGATTTATTTTGCAGTTAAAATAATGTACTGCTTTTTCTCTGGAGTGATGTCTGTTTAATTTATTACCTGAAAAATGGATTAATTTCATTCAAAATTTTTAATAATATATTGTACAATCCCAAAGGGGGAAAAAAAAAAGTAGGTACTGAAAGGGCCAAATAACTGACATGTTGCATACAGATTTGGATACCAAGTTCTGAAAACTTGGACAGACATAGATGATCATGCTATATTATACTCAGTAACTCACAATTCATGCATATCTCCTGATGCAAAAATTATTACCATGTCTATTTTTTAATAAAAAGATATGAAGGTAAATGGAGATGGAAGGCCAAAATTAAAGGAATTATGGGAATTGATTGATCCTTGCTTGGCACTGTTGGCTGAAGAATAAAAGTGTCATCAACCTCAACTGAAGTCCTCAAGCCTAATATCCCACTACTTGGGGATTTTTCCCCACTGCTAAAAAATTGGCTCAGTATTCCCTTCAAAACCAATCTCATCCACAAGATCCCCACTGTAGACTGATGTGCCCACAGTGAAGAGGCTCCATAAGGCCCCCACTTCCAGAGGTGGGAATTGGTCCATGGGAGCAGCCCTGTCCCAGCCCTCGGGCTCAGAACCTCCCCCAGGAGCAAAGCCCAGAGGTTCATATCCCCCAGGAAGAGGAGGGAATTGAGGTCTCCCTTCCCTGGCTCTGCATTTGGGCCAGTGAGCATAAGAGCCCAACTTGCCAAGCCATCCCCTGACTATTTGCTCCTTTTTTTTGCCCCCAACTTGCTCAAAAATCTCCAACCACACAATTTAAAATAATTCAGTCTTAATTTTGAAGTCATTGCCAGGTAACCAAAATGCAATTTTTTGGCTCATGCCCTCCTTTCAAAAACAGTTCACTCTGAACAATCCAAGGCTGTCTAGCATGTTGCCGGGCAGCTCTTCTAGTCTTGAATAAAATAATATAGAAGTGGTGTTCAGCCCTGCCCCATACATCCCCAAGCAGCTCCTCCTCACAGGTGTTAAGCTTTCTGCTGCCCAACTCAATTTTGCCTGCTCTGAAGGATTTTTTTTTTCCACTGCTTCAGAGTCCTGTCACTACAAAAAGAGTCAGCTGTGTCCCTTGTAGCTTCAAGGGATCTCTGAAGGTGACTTACAGCAACAAGTGTGCTCTAGAGAGACACTCATTTGGCAGCACTGTATTACCAATTAGACCAGGAAGTTTTCCCTCAGTTTCCTCACATTTTCCAAATCACTCTGTGTGCAGCTCACTGCAAAGGAGTGTCTTCATGCATTGGATATTCTCTGTGTAGTTGCATTGTCCAAATGATTTTTTACTTGAAGGATATATTTCCCCACAGGAATAAAATAAAAATATACGGTGCCACAGTAATTGACAGAGTCCAGGATTTTGCTGCATTGTCATGTATTATAACTGTATATTTGTATTCTCCCCATGCAGCTTATTCTACATCAGGTTTGAAAAAAAAGGCGGAGAAAAATACAGGAAAAAATATGTACATTAACCATTTTCCTGCTTCTTCCTCTTCCCTGCAAGCCTGAGGAGATGCAATACCGTGGTACACACTCAGACCAAGCCACTGTGTGGTAGCAAGTAGGGGTTTGGGGACTTGAAGAGCCGTGAGCTGTGCTGATCTGTATTTGGGCTTGGCACACCTGGTCCCTGCCATCTGCTTTATTCAGTCTCCTACTCAGAATTTGGTTAAACTGAAGCAAACCAAATCGTAATGTGCACTGTTGGTTCTGCCTTTGGTTTGCTTGTTTCTTTGCAGTTTGAACCAAACTTGCAGGGAGTGATTATGTTTTATAGTAGACAGATCTCTGAAGTATATTTTGAGGGATTTTCAGAAATCTTTTAAGTGTAAATGTGATGTTGGCCACTAAATTCAGGCACAGCTCTGGTTTTAAATTTTCTCCAAAGAAGGGATTTAGGTTGTTGGTTCAGATCTGGATCCCATTCAAGTTGCGCATGATTCAAGCTCCTTGTAACAGATGACTCCTTTATTCTGAATTTCATCATCAGGTTTTAGAGCATCTACCCTGGGCCTCTGGAACCAAATTGACACTGAATCATGGCTAAAGAGTGACAAGTGTTCTCTAGGAGCTGAGGTGTGGCCATCAAACGCAGTTGTGTGTTTGCACAACATTGGCACTGAAGATCTGACCTCATGACCAATGTTTTCACACAACACACTCTCTTCTGATTTCATGAAGAGTTGATTGTCTGGTTTTCTCCAGGACCTGTGAGACTGTCTTGTATATATACCAGAGCTGCCTGGAAAGCTGTGGTCATCTACAAAATAATTGTAATGTTTCCTTCCTTTTGTTCTTTCCTTCTGTTTGAAAGAAACTTTAAAATTCTTTTTGTCAGACGAAAAAGCTCTTAAATCTGCAAGAGCAGAGCTCTTCGCTCTCAACCACTTAATGTAAATATACACTAACCTGTCTTGCACTCTTTTAATTTATTTTATGTGTATTGCTCAGAAACCATCAGGAAGCCTGAAGACTGACATTTACCTACAAACAAATCTACCAGGAGTGTGCAACATTGCAAAACTCCCTTTGGGATGCATGGAGGAAGTGCTGCCAAGAGCATTGCCATCCCCAACCCCATTCACTCTCAGCCCCCTTCTTGAAGAAGCTGCTGCCTGATGTGTCCATTGCTTTTTGGGGTTTTGATTTCAGTGCTCAAGGCTGGACACAGGGGCCTGACCTAGTGTGGCACATAGCAAACATCTCCATCGGCACATCAGCTGCCCTGTGAGTCAGGTAGTCAAGCAGCAGCCTCTTCCCCTAATTGTTTGTCCTCTGTAATTAATTAAAGATGAACTGGCAAGTAAACCCCACACTCCCAAGTTTTCAATGCATTCAGCTTCCAGAGCTGGCAGCTCTTCCTCAGCAGCTCTCTAATAAATACCATCCACAGGAGTTTTGTGCACAATTTCTGGGTTTCGGCTCAGGCTGTGCTTGCCACACAGTTTCCAGCTGTTCATCTCCAGTTTGTGCGAGGAGCAAAATCCATTTATGAAGCTTCAGCAGCAGTTTATAGTCACATGGTAAACAGTGGGTTGTGCTGGGTACAAGAAAATTCAGCAGAGGCATCACCACAGAGAATGTTATTGCTTATTAGGAGCTAAAAGGGGCCTGAGGAATGTTTCCCAGTGGGGCAGCTTTCTGCAGATCGGTGCCCTCCTGCACGGGCAGAGCCACGGTGCATCTCCTGCTGGGCTTCCCAGTGCCTGGGATGGTGCCGGGGCTGGCACGGGATGTGGAGCAAGGAGGAAAACCCACATCCCATGGGCATGGGGTGAAAGTCACTGTGGTCACACAAGGAGCCCCAGTGTGCCTGCTGAGCATCCCTGTCACGCCCTGGACCCAGAGGTTCACTCCATCCTGGTTCACCTGAGGAGCAGCCAGTCCCACGCTGAACAAATCCCGAGGGCGCCGGGAGGTTTCCTTCTTCCACACACCAACTGTGTAAAGGACACTGTGTTTAGACCACAAAATCTCCCTTTTTTTTGTTTTTGGTTTTTTGGTTTTTTGTTTTTGTTTTTTTTTGCACAGGCCAGCAAACAGCCATCATCTGGGAACAATGAGAGCTGTCAGGACGGGGAAGAGAGCCGGCCAAACTACGAGCGTGGGCTTGAGAGCTGATGGAAAAAAAAGAAACACTCCTCAGGAAAATTTTGCCCTGAAAAAAACCAAACTTCATTAGCTGAAAATGAATGCTCAGTCTATTGAGATGTGCCCTGTGCCCAGAGAACAACATAGCAGGGGTAGGTGACCTATTTTCCCTGGAGAGGAGGGAGAGGTTGCTCTCTATCGATCCCACCCTTCTTCTATCAGTTTATATATTAGCTTCTATGGCCTGTGGAGGAAGCAGCCAGTAATGGAGTGAATCATTCACAATGAATAAATCATCTGACTAATTTAGCTTGTTTTTCTTCTCAGGGCTCTTCCACGAACAGATCACCATTTCTCTAAAGTTATTCATTATTATTACTCTATAACTTGCCATTTGGGGATGTTGTTTTCTTTTTCCTCTAAATTTTTAACTCCTTCAAGTTAGCAAAAATCTGATAGATCAGTTATGACCGGTCAGATGAGTTCCATGGGGCTGTTCCTAGAGCCACACTGGATGAGCTCAACATGGCTGTTGCAGGTATTTGCATCAATAAACAGAGAGAAAAGTTGCATTCTGTAAACTTCAGAGTCCACCGTTCAGTTTCTACAGATGCACATGTCATTCAGAACAGTCTCCCATCTCTGTATCACGAACACCCATAGTACCAGCACAACTGAAAGAAAGCTTACTTGTATTTACACAAAGCATTTCCAAATCAATTTATATCATATTCTGGTTAGCGATCATCTCAATGAACAGCATATGTGGGGTGGTATCACCTAGAGGATCACTCGGCTTTGCCTCTTGCTAAAATAATGGCAGAAACAAAGGAGAAAGCTGCAGTGCTGGATTTAGATGAGGTCTGTGGGGTTCAGGCTCCATGGTCAGCATCTGAATGGATTTGGAGAGCCTGGTGTGTGCTCCAGCAGCTTCCTGCTGGCATGGATGGAGTGTCAGAAGGAGAGGAAGCCACGGGGCTGAGGACTGTGATGGGACTGGGGAAATCTTCTTCCCTCTCAGAGATGCCTCTTCCCCCAGCAGAGCAAACCTGTGCAGAAAACCCTGACGGCTTCAGGCCAAAGTACCTGCCCATATTTCTTTCAACCTGTGTATGTTTATGTTTCTTTTGCTTGCTCTACGTGAGAGCACTTCACCCTTTCATGAAGACTTGATGTAAACAAGAGAACAAACCAGAAAACAAGCAGGGCCCAGACTAAAGCACCACCTGCAGCACAAAAATACCAGGCAGCTCCCACACACCTCCTCCCACCCACCACATCAGTGGGGAGGCTCGGTGGCAGCACGGGGCTCTGGCTGTTAGCAAGTACCAACACCCAGGTGCCAGGCAGAGAAAATTCCCCATTCCATGGAAAATACCATCCTTGCACTGCAGGAGCTCCAGCTCCAGCATTTCACAAGAAGTCTGTGCAAGAAGAGCTAAGAAAAGAAGGAGTCCAATTATGCCAGATCTCAAGCCAAGCAGTATTGATGGGTGAAGTTTAACACACAAGCAAATTGCCAGTGGTTGCAAGGTGCAATCAAGTCGTGTGATGCTTCTCTGTGTGAGAGCTGCCCGAGGCTTGCCCGCCCTCCTCCTGCCTGGCTCTGCTCCCTGAGCAAGGGCAGCCCCTCCTGAAAGCTCTCCATTTCCTCACCAGCCTGGGCTCAGTGTAATCACTGAGAAAAGGCTGCAAGGGTCAAACTGGTCAGAAGATGAGCTCCTCCTGCCTCCTCCCGCCCTGGGGAAGTCGCCTATGTCCAGGTCAAAATCAAGAGCAGACATGATCCTTCCTTCTCTCTCCTCAAACTACCAAGAAATTAAGTGTCCAGTGTGGTCAGTTTACCAAGAGGTTTAATACTGTTACAGCAAGGCCATGCAGTCTTCTGGGGAATCCCTTTCCTCCAAACTCTCTTCCAAGTCTGTAAACCGAGCTGACAGCTGACATTTCCTATCTGAGCGCAGGTCAGGGCTCAAGGATGAAACTTAGATGGAAGCAAAAGTGAATGTAGCTCTAAAGAAAGACTGAAGAGGAGATTAAAAGCTGCACTAATTTGCCCTGCTAATTGCAGCAGCACCTTAGGTGAGGTAATGGAAACCACAGGTAGCTGTGACACTTACAATGAGACCACTCAGCACTGCCCCAGCTGCAGAATAGATTTACCCCTGTGAATTTAAGGGTGCAAATGGAGATGCTTTGGGACAATAGCATGCTGTGTGTCCTGGGCTGAAATAAGGGGCTTTTCCCCCATATTATACCCTAGACTGAAGGGAAAAAGAGATTTCTCATTCCAGAAGGGAATCATAAATATATGTGTATGTACGTATGTGTGTGTGTGTGTGTATATATATATATGGAGTGAATCCCAGATAACTCTTCAGCTGTTTAGTTACATGTTTTCTTAATTTTCAACTGTCTTGTGTAGACAAGTTGCAAAGGTAAACCCAAAAAATTCCAGAAGTCAAATCCCATTCCTGACTCAGTCTTTTCTTACACCATTTGACCAAACAGCACACCTGGTTGCTCCTCTGTTCCTCCAGGTTCAATCACTTGCAATGTTCTATTTAACCACCCTATATCTTTTCCTGTTTCAGTGTTGTCAAGGGGTTTTTTTCCTAACAAATTCATGCACATGTTTAACTATTTTCCCCATTCCAGCTTAACTTTTTCCTCGGTTGCTTCTGGGAAACATCCTGTTACGGGAGGCTAAATGACAAACACAGTGTGCAGGACCAGATGTGTGCCTTCAACACTAAGGGGATGGATGAGCCATGAACAAGCCACCACTGCAGCACAGCAGCAAGCCACAGGAGTAGCCCAGCTACATGCTTTCATTCCCCAGTAAGTACTAGGTTACAAAAAACAGCTCAGCCTCCAAAGAAAGATGATTTAAAATTATCACTGTGCTCCACTTGACTTACAACTTGGTTCTCTGTTTTCTCAGAACACCCTCAGGAAGCCAAAGGGAGGCAAAAGTTCTCAATTAAAATTTGGTTTTTAAGAGCTTTTTCATCACACTTTAATTTTTTATTCTGGAGTAAGCAGCTGAAAACTGCTACACAACTGCTTGGCCATGTCTAATTTGGTAGCACATTAGACAGACTTTCAGCCTAATACTCTTGAGTCTATTGTAAATACTCGAACATTCCAGTCAACCAGACTGATAAAAACAATTTAACGGGGCTATTGGCAAGAGTGGTCTCAGATTTGCTAAAAATCATGTCTATGTTCACGCATGCAAACCAGCACATTTTCACTTACCAGACTGATTGACTGGTGAAAAATCTTAATGCAAAATAAAGCTACTGACACACAGTGAGACTGTGAGACTATTCTTGGCTTGGTCTTGTAGGCGCAAAGAGCATCTGAAAAGTCTGAAGACATTTTTAAGTGCTCTCAGAAGTTTTTCTAATGACATAATTGAAAAAAGAGGGTCAGTCATGGTTACAAGATGAATGCTTCAAAGCATCTTTGGCAGTTTTGTAAGATAAAAATAAGCTCATATTTTAGGGTGCTTTGTGGTGGAAATAAAGTGCTGTGTTATTTGGCATATGCTGGAATTTAGTGAAAGCCAAAGAAATACTTAAGATTGCAGTTGCTTTCTAAAAATTTACACTGAAATGTTTAAGGTCCAGATAATCACAAAATCTGAGACATTTGGGGTTAGGAGGGACTGTTGGACTTTTTTCTGATCTGTTCATAACACTTCCTTTATTTTTTCCTTCTGTATGTCCTTTTGGCAATAAAGAGAGGGCTCTTGTCCTGTGTTGTATAGATGGAAGTGATGTTTCTGGTAATACTTTGTTGGTGTAGGTGACGTGAAATTATTAGAGTGAAAGATGATGAATTAGTGAGCTTCATGTGAGGGATACAAAATTTCATACAATAACTGCACAAAGACTAATTCATGAGCATTACTCCCAGGTAATATCTACACATTCAGTTAAAATGTAAATCATGGAGTTATTTACAAAACCCTATTCTTGCAAAAACTGCTCGATATTAACACAACTCTGGCATTAACTTAGCAAAATTAGGACCATAGAATGTATAGCTCATTACCCCTGGAAGCCATTTCTACCTCTCGTAATTAGATGCATTTTGAGAAAATCTAACTGATCTTGTCCTCGGCACTGTTGTCTGTACTGACAGACTTCTGCACTAGCGTGAAAACTTTATCAAGGTGGCCAGAGTTACACACCTGCAGAAGGAAATTAAATTATCCAGTTTACCACTAACATTCATTCAGGATGTACTGGATATTCAATATTCTATACTAACCAAGTACCTATCTCAAAGCTGGCTGTAATATGATATGTCAGAAAATTGCTTTTTGAGTTCAGAGAGAGGACAGATATCACTGCAAATGTCCAGAGATTCAATTTATGGTTTTGCATGACTAACTTGGACAAATTAAGGGATTGAAATATAACTACTTTAGTAGCTTTAAACTGGAAGCAAACTGCAAGTGTGGTCAAGGATACCATGAAATCTTCCTGGTGGCCAAAAATCCTCTCTGTCTTGGGTCACCTCTATAACCACTTTCACTAGCAGGCATTTGACAGCCTGTTCTTCTGTTTATTTGCATCCATAAACCTCATCAGGATGATGAGTGTAGGCATGAAAGGAGACATAACTGTGCACTCAGGGTCAGTGTGGTTTGATACCTGGTCTTGCATGTGGGACAAAGACGAAGCTGTGCTTGTGAAATGGTGTAGAAATTTTTACATTACTTTCAGTCTCCCTATCTTAAATACTCCTGTTTTCCAAACCTTAATACACATTGTTCTTATCAAATAAATCCTGCTATATAGTAGTTAACAGAGATACACTACATCCTTATTATTTCAGATATGATACAGTAAAAAATGTATGCGTTACAGAAATTATTAGCCATACCTGATGTCCTCTTGTATATCTTGCACTATGTTTATCTTTATTCTTATGTGTGCCAATGAAGGATTTCAGCTCTTGGGACTCAAGTCCCACACATCTTTTGCCTCTCCAAACCAGGTGTCAGTACCAGAAGGACTCCCATGGGACACCCTGAGGACTGCCATACTCTTTCCTCCCAGGTCAGCAAACATTCCTGGAGGTCTCCTGCACCCACAACTCTACTTCTGCCAGGGATAAAGGCAGACTGGACATGATCAAGAGAGTTTGTGCTTCAGCTTGTTCTCCTGCCCTGCCACGCCCTACCAGACTCACACCAAATGCAGAGGCAGCCCAAGGAGCAGCCCTTGGCCAGATATCACTCACATAACTCTACAGCGCAGCCACTTCAGTCATCACCTCTCCACGTGAGGTCATACAAGTTCAGGTAATGTGTCTGAGGATTTTCTAAGGTGAGGTCTTTCTACTGCTGAGTCTCCTGCTTACTCTGAATATTTTTTATCCCAGCATGATTTCCTGGTAGCTTCATGCTTGAGATGGCCCCTGCTTTTGCAGAGGTGAAGATGACCTTCCCAGCTGATTCTAATCAAAATAATTCAACAGCAGACGGGAAGTATTCCTCTGACCTCTGCTTTCCCTCTGGCCATTGAGCTTTATGGTGGTTTAACAGCAGAGATCCCACCATAGGTTTCATCCTCCTTTTGCAAAGCACATCTTGAGGCAAGTGAATAGGTTTAGGGAGCGACTGCACACCTCCTCCCCATTAACACAGATCAGGACTATTTCTTCTTTGATCTGCTTTGTCTTCCAGAAACCAGATGTAGGCTCCAAAACAGCCAAAAAATTAGCATCATCACATTTATTCGCTTGGCCCTGAAGTGTTGACTTTGGGCAAATCTTTGGATTGCCCACAGGTTCTGAGTCTGGCAAACGGTTCAGTTCTGGGAATAGGCTTTGTTCTCAATTCACTCTTCATCGTTTGTAATTATGTTTTAATTTTCTGTAAATTTTGAAGACCCAAGGTCTTTCTTACCAGTTGACATGGGTGTTTTCTTACACCTTTCACTGCAAATTGTTTTATGTAATGTTAGTAGATATTATTCTAGTATCCACTTAGGTTTCTCTCAAGAAATTGTCTTAGACAATGGAATTAGTGACCTTAATTAGGCCATCTAGTTTGGAAGGCATTAGTGACATTGGAACAGGATGTTTCTGTCTGATTACATTAGCTAGATCAATTTAGAAAGCAAAAGCAATGTGAAATCAAACTCTGTGCTGGTGGGAGGGAACCAAGGAGTGGGGGAGCATCTCCATTTTCCTGATAACATTTCCATTGCTGGGCACGCTGGCACACTCTGCTGCGTGTATCAGGCAGCAGCAGTGGTTCTGCTCTGTAGAGAAACAGCTGTGATGGCTTTAGAGATGCTTAATTGATAAAGCACTTTGGGGGATCTGTCAGTGCATGGAAAGGCTCTGGTAATAGCTCTTCCTTCGACTTGTTTGCTGCAAATGAATGAGTTGCTTTGTTTTTCCTTTCCACTGGCATTGCAAGATCAGATATACTCTACCTGGGCTGGCACCTTCCCCAGTGTTTTATTTTGGATTTCTCAATAGCACTGTAATGTTTTTGATGTTTCTGATACTGTTGTAATTTTGCTAGATACGCAGGCTCCTCCCTCCATCTTATCACATGCAAAGCCTCTTTTTCTGCATTTGTATTGTGTCTCTCTGTCTTTTCATGCCAAGGAAACCAGCACACACTCTGCAGTAGTGCCCTGGACTCCAGACGATCTCTTTAAATATGGCTTCAGCCATGGGCTCCTCTTTAAACACTGATTTTGCCAAGCTTTTTCCTAATTTTAATAAACATGAACTACTTTTTTTCCAAAACAGCTCAGCTTCCTGATTTGCGAACTGTTCTCAGTGCCATCAAACTTGTCCAAACATCCAGTTACAAATTATTCCATCCTCCCTGCTCACTATATTCTCTTAGCCAAGAGATCTCTCGTGAGCACATCTTTTGGTGATTTCGGTCTGTGTGGCACAGCATACATCTCCATGATGAGCTGCTCACAGCACAGCCATCCCCTGGGCTCTCACCCAGCCCTGTGTGGAAAGGGATGGAGCTACACAAGCATCCCCTCCTGCTGGCCTCAGCGAATGGCTCACCACGAGGAGACAGGGACCTTTGCCCTGTTATCCATGTGTCCAGCACCGGTGAGTTTCCTCATACAGCCCAAGGATATGCAAAGAAAGAGCAGAGCTTGACAGTCCATGACTTCACTACCTGCCCACCTCACTCACATCACCCATGGCTGGACAAACCCAGCAGCAGCACAGCTGGTGGTCACTCACAGTGGTCACTTCCCGGTCACTCACAGTGGTCACTTCTCAGTCACTCACAGTGGTCACTTCCTGGTCATTCACAACAGCAATGTCTGGAGCATGGTTCCCAAACCCCGCAGAGGATCTGGGGAGCAGAAGTTGAGTTATCCTGCACCATTGCACCACTCTCCTATGGCAAATGCAACAAGCTGAGACATTCTTGATGACAAAATATCTGCTTTGATTGTATTCATGTAAATAAGGCTAAAAATGCATTTTCAGATTGCACAGGAAAGTAAGAAAATTAATTCAGGGAGGTCTTCTTATTGTAAATATACCTAGAAGATAAAAGCCAGGCATCATCTGCTTAAAGAGGGCAGAAGGACCACACTACATGTTATTGTACTAGGAAAGCTCACAAGTGCTTTTAAATTCTTAAACAACCTGGCATGGTTTGTTTTGAGAATTGAAAGCTCTGCTACCCAGAGATCACTCTTCTCCCTTCTCTAAGAGGATTTCTGAAGAAAAAAAAAAAAACAACCTTGCCAAAAGCAGCTGTCGGCTAATGTAACACACAGCACCACTGTAAGAATGGATCCATGAGCCCTGGCAAAACCTCAGTCCTTGTCAGGACCCATGAATGAAACTGTCCCAGGGAATCTGCAGAGCAAGGCTGCATATTTAGGAAGCTCAAAAGAGAGTCAAAACAAAACCGAGTGGAGCAAGAAAAGCAGCGCAGACATGTCAAAGGCAGCCCACATGGCTCAACCAGAGGCTGACCTAAAGCCACTGCCACACAATTCCTTGTGAAGCTCACAAAGGAGCCAGATGCTCCTGTCAAAATTGTACCTTCCACAAATCTACATGGGAAACCTGCCACCATCCTGCCTAAAAGGAGGAGGATTGATACCATTTTCCTGACTAAAATAATATCTTTTCAGTGCATTAGCTGAAGAAAGAACGAGCGCTGTTTGCTTTGGACAAGTATATTTCCAAGCGTGTCATCCCCACAAAAGATCTTTCTTTCTCTCTACTTTCATGCGACCCTGAAAGCAAATATCTGATGGATATGATCTGGCTAGCTCCACATCTTCAAACAAGAACAGGGAGCTGGTGGCAAGTGGGATTCTTCTGTTGCTCTGAGCTAATAGATATCAGGAAGAAAAATGCAGTTCTTGTCTTGGCTGGCTTTGAGATGTGCTTAACATTTCATTCACAACATGCTGCTTGTATCCACAAAGCTCAACAAGGCAGTGAATATCATTGGGCTGTTTCAGAGACAGGAGGAAAACGCCTTGCCCGAGGTCTCACCGCATGTCACAGCGACAGGGGCACGCATGGCGAACCTGAGTCTCAGCCACTGGGCCTCATCACCCCAGTCCTTCCCATGGTGTTTTAAACATTGATCAAAATTTAAGTTAGTGGAGGGCGTGCCTGAATCAGCTCCTGGTCTCACAGCTTGTTCCGGTTCTCAGATTAATTGTTCTAATTAGCTACTCCACAGGCAAATATATATTGACTCTTTCTTCATCTCAGACTTGGGGCCAAGCATGATTCAGAGAAACAGTCAGCTGTGGCTTCCTCCCAGCATTTGCCACACGTCTAAATTGTAAATATTGCAGCTCAACTCCCAGTCCATAGCACAGGTAAGCAAGCTTACCTAGTGTTACTGGCTGGTTTTATTCTCCATTTTTTTAATTTCACGAGAGGAACATCTTAATAAGGCATCCAAAATCCCATGCACCACAGCACACAGAATTGCATTTCTGCGGCAATGTTGAGTCTGTTCAAATCTGGGTACCAGAACAGGAGGAGGCATTGCCAGCCTTTCAGCCTCATCTTCTTGGAGACAGGAAGGCCGAATAAGCTCCGAACTAGTCTAGGAAATTTGGTGGGACTAAAGATTTGGAATCAAAACTCGGTGTTGTGCACTAATTCACAACATAGAATAGGGGATTTTTTGGCACAACCTCATCTCAACTCTCCTTTATATTTTTAATGATTTTTCAAGACGAAAACATTGAGTGTGAGGAAAACTTAGCAGTGAGTAAGTGCTGTATCTTCCACACAGAGTATGCTTTGTGTATATGTTACCTATAGGTTAGACTGTGTGGGCAGTGCACCTACCCCATCTCTGCTAATAAAGATAATTTAACAACTAATGACTGAGTCATGTTCCTGGCTTTGCTACGTGCTCTAACAACTCCAGTCACTCAGTCGTGTTCATAACCTCTCCAGCTGCCACAGAGCTTCACTTCCAGTGGCTTTTGCCTTGGTCAGAACCTCTGATAATTCTCTGTATGGGAAAGAGACATTAGCTCCCAGGCCTGGAAATAGCTACACAAACATTAATCACCTGTCTTGACAAAGTTATAAACGCTTGATGAAGAAACAGACATTTTGATGATAAACATACATAATGCAGAAAATTACAAAAAATGCAAAAGAGCAAAACAAACTGTGCATGTCAATTCACCATTGCTGTTAACATATAGCTCATGTTGTTCTGGATTTGTGGTTGCTTTGTATTCATGCTATAGTATTTTCTTGTGGTGGCAATAGAGATTCTGATATTTTAGAAGATAAATAAATAAAAATAATAAATTAAAATGTTTGAGCTTAAGTGGAAACATATTTGAGCAGTCACATATGACCTCAAATGGCCATTATCTTGTAAATTTTGAGCACCTAAAAAAAATTAACACCTACACTTTGAAATTTAGGGGGGAAATCTTTTGCATCTTTTCATTCAGTATTTCTGAACCAGTCACCTTCTAGCAATTTCAAATTCTATCACTGGAGCTCTTGTGGACTGAAATCACCCACTTTCATCTGATAATTTAATTTTTTAAGTTTCTATTTTTAAAAGGGTGATGAAGAAATAGACTTGGAAAGCTATTGTGCAGCAAAAACAGTGTATGGGTGTTTGTAAGAACAAAAAGATTTCTGTCAAGTTTCATAAGTGTTGGGAAGGACCTCTGTTAATTAAAAACAAATCCAGAAAATTACAGCTGAACTGAAGAGAGTCTTGCAAATGCTTTTTATTTCAAAATTTGTTGATAATTAAATCGCAACTGCAATTCCGTTAATCTTGTAAGAGAAGGACAGACAAATAATGTAACTGTTGGATGGTGAATAGATAGGTAGATAAACACCTAAAAATGAGAACATTATCCCTAGGCACAATAAATAGGAGCAGATTAGAATTCAAATATTAGAAGAAAAGCTAAGCCTGCTCCTGCCAAAAACATTTTCTAACATTAACTCTGTGCTGCCCATCTATATTCTATCAAATCGTACACAATTTATTCTCTGGTATAAATCACTTGTACAAGATCAACATAAAGGTACCTGGACAAAAGTGCACCACTCTCTCAGTTTAACTTCTACCCCTAGCTCCCACCTCTGCTACCTCTGTCTTATTTAGTAGTTGCAAATGATTTCTGTAGAGAAATTACTCACAAGTGGGCCTTCACTGATAATGCAAAGAGAGGATGTTATACGCGGTTTTGTATTGGTATTTGTCTGCTTGGTGCTGTTTTTGTCTGCTGCAGCAGTGCCTGGGTGTGTGCACACGGATGTTTGCACATGGTGGTGCGCGTGTGACACGCGACATTCCCGGGCCAGGTGGGACCAGAGCCGGTGGCAGGGACAGCCCTGGTGTCACTGTCTCTTCCCCAAGTGGGGCACTGCTCTTTTCCTCTGCTCCCACAGTCATTATTTACCTACATCCCACACAGCAATGCAAGTTTATGCGCACTGGCAGGCTTCTTTGCACGTTGTGTATTAACTTTGTGTTTTATTGATCATTTGGGAGCAGAATGAATGCTAATCATTAAGTTTTATATGAATGTTTCTATTACATGAAGCATTATAGCACATGTGCCAAGTTAAGGGATGTTTCCTATGTAAATGAAAGATAATTCCACATTAAAAAGATGTTTTCTGCAGCATCTTTATTCGGTTACATTTCAGCTGATCTGAAGGACTCCTACCAGCACTGGCACAGAGGGGTAAGGCTTAGGAATGTAAGTGCAGATAATAGTTTGCTAGGCCAGGATACTATTTCTCTGCCATGGATTTCAGAAGGACTTACTGTACATACTGGTTCTGGCATTTGAAATTCCAGGCTTAGCTGGGGGGATGGGAAGAGATGGAGGAAAAGGAGGATTTGATACGAACAAAACATTTTTTGTAAAAGGCAGATTCCTTTTTGTTTCCATGTGCCATACAGTCAGCATTTTTTGAGTCTTTACTGATGCTCTCACACAAGAAAAGTGACTCTTGAAAAATGCACCATTACAACTTAATATATCCAGTATGTAATTTGTACTTAACAGAAAGATATTTAGGACCATTTGCCTCAGCCATGAGACTTTCAGCTGCACAGTGGGAGGTAGTGCTTCAATGAAACCTTTGTTTTTAATCTTCTGATACAGTCACTAAGGCAGTTGGCTGGCTTTAAAATTACATCAGTCTTCTTTCTTAATCTAGGGTTTGCAAGCAGTAGTTAGTTCGGGGCATCCACCAAAGCATATCATTTCACAGGCAGAACTACCACCCCTTTTTTCCTCTCTTGGGTAGGATGCACTGAAGCCAGTGTCTAAAAAAGAAGAAGGAAAACGAAGAAGAAAGTTCCCCTGGAGCAGGGATATTCCCAGGGACGCCGTCCCAGACGGTGCGTACAGTGCAGCGCAGTTCAGTCACGTTCACTTTGTTTCCTCCTCTTCCTAAAATTAGATTACATTTCCCTGAGCGAGCACAATGATGCCGGAGCTGGACAACCCAGAGCCTGAATCACTTCAAAGTGTTTTCAGCGGACGTCACCCGTCTGCCGCAGCCCTGCGGAAAGCACATTGCTCTGCATAGCAAGTTGGGTGGCAGAGGGTCCATAATATAAAACTGTTGCCTTAGTGTTCCTCTAAGCTCTGCCCTCCTCTGAAAAAAAAAAAAAATCCCTCATAATTCAGGCAACAGCTGGAAAGCTTAGCTTAATGGTCTGTGCTTAAATGTGGAAGGTCACAGGGTGCTGATCTAAGGAGCGGAGAAGTCTTGCTCAGCCGACTGTTGACACTTAGTAAACGGAGGAGGAGGGGACTGTGTGTGCATCTGAGAAAGCCATACCCCGGCCGGCGAAGAATAGGAAGCAACTTCTATTCAAGATTTGCAGGGGTCCTGGAACCAGTAGGGAAAAGCAACAAGGCCCTTCACTGCCTCTAAGTTACCTTGTATTATAACAGGATTAAAGTACATTTAGCTTCTCTATTAGCATACTTTAGCCCCATTTAGGCTTACTTGATGTTTCCGATGGCCTTTGATCAGCCTTGCATGGTGCTGGTCAGCTTCAGGACACAGCAGTCAAAAAGCGAGACTGTGAAATTATCCTGATGTTGAATCTCACAGGAGATATTTCTGGCTGTTTTCATTCACTCACCCCCAATATTCGAGTTTCTTTCTCTCTCTCTCTCTCTCTCTCTCTCTCTCTCTCTGTCTCTCTCCCCCCCACTCTCCTCACTCAAGAAAATAATTTACTCATTGTTAAAAAAACAGAGGGGGAGTTGAAGAAAGAAAGAGAGATATTAAAAGAAAAAGGTAGCTTAGTGACCAGTAATAATTAGCTCCTTGTTTGAAATCACTGCTGGCTTGAGTGCTGGTGCTGAAGCATCTATGAAAAATACTATAATTTCTACAGTGTCTGGCTTTTTATTGCTTACATTTGCATATAAATTAAATCCATATTGTAGCTTTAAGGCAAGCTAGGCTTAGAATGCCGTACAGCTCAGGGTCCTATTGTTTTACATCTACTTTCTATACTGTGGTTAAATGAAAAGGGAGGAGAAAGTAAAGGAGAGAGAAAGTCAGCTTTGTAGCATTTTTAATTGCTTCTCTGCCAATTATGGACAAATTAATATTTAAACTTTGTAGTGCTTTGAGAAAAATTGTTTACGGAATCCACTTCTTGGTGTTCAGTGCCCCTTGTGCCTACAGCAATATCTATATTGGAATCTTTTGTCGAAGAAAATGAAAAATAATTAAAGATAAATACTGTTCTCTTTTAAAATATTTTATGGAAACAAATGCTGTTAATTGAACCGTAAATATTTCAAATAAAAGTGTGATCCTTATTCTCAATAGCAGCCTGAAAAGCCATTACCAGACAACATTTTTTCACCTGATACTGTTTAAGTGCACAAAAAGATCTTGTATCATTTACTTCACTTGATATTATTTTTGTCTTCCTCCTCTGCTTCACGCTGCCATCTCTGCTTGACCGACTTAGGTTGGCCGCTCTGAGTCCCCATTTCAGCGCGGCTCAGAAATCCACAGGCTGCTAACGCTAACACATCAGGGCAGAGCCTGGGAAGACAAGAGACATTTGCAAAGATGAGTAACAAGAAGCAAATGGCGTCTCAAAGTCTCCCTTTAAAAATTCTTTAATGAGATACAGTGCATTTTTTTTTTCATTCTTTTCTTGGGCTAATGCCTAGTATGTACCAACCACTGGGCCACATTTTTAGGAAACATCTAAATCAAAAGTCAGAAGATTACACAGGGACATAAGAAAATCTTAAGATGGCAGGAGGCCAGGAAGCCCAGCTAGGCCTATCCTCTCCTCCAATTAACAGTTGTTCTCCATAATATACTGTTTTTCTCCCCCTCTCTCTCCATATGCTTCTTGCTCTATTTGAAATCTGGTCAGATCGGTTGCTTCTAGAGCAGCATCTGGTAGCTTATAATATATACCCTCTGGAAAAAAAAATGTATTACATTTGTACAGTGCAAGACCTCGCTGGAGCCGTGTCCCTCGTCCTCATATTTGACATTAGCTCTAATAACTGCTGCACTGCTCCCTGCGGTTCCCCCCAGAGCCCTTCGCAGCTCCACCAGGTCCCCTCTTAATCTTTTCTCTTTGCGAGGGATACAGACCTACTTTCACTAAGCATTTTGGCGTCTCCAGTCTCGAAGTCATTATGGGACTTCGTTGTACTATTTCTATTTCTGCAATATTCCTTCCGTAATTAGGTAATCAAGACTGTGCATCTTTCCCCGTGTGGCCTTTTGAGATCGATTTTATTTATCCGTTTATTTATCTCTTATTACTCATTTTAAAAATCCTGGTTGCAGTACCATCAGCTGGGCACATTGCTAGTCTTCACAGCTGTCTGCTTGCCATCGTAATTTCCTTTTTCCTCTTGCCCGTCACTCATTTGCTTCTTCTGTCTGAATTTTGCAGCTGTTCATATTAATAAAGGACGTTACAAGTGCTTGAATGCACGGTGAATTTCATGAATACTCTCCTACAGACACCAAGAGCAGCATGGCAGGGACTGAAGGGGTTGGTGGGACTGTTTAACGTGAGTGCTTCTGGACAGGGATAGTCCCTGGTTATGGGGTTAGATGGTACCTCATCCGGAGAAGTCCTGCCCCTGTTTTTGTACGTCAGCAAAACCAGGCTGGAGATGCACCACACCGCTGTCCAGCTGATTTCACATGGACAGGGCTTGCCAGGACTGCATTAACACCATCATGATCCTTCCCAAGGCAATTGTCCACAGTCTGCACTGTCGTGTAACAGTAAAAGTCTCACTTCTTGTTTCCACCACAGCAAAATTATTGCCTTTGACTTATAAATACTTATCTGTACATTCAGGCCTTCCCTACCAAATGTAAAACAAGGCTCTTAAACCTTAAATCCTTTCCTTCATTAGTCCTTGGAGCAATACAACTGAGAGCTGAGAAAAAGCCCTATTTGTTCCCACACCTATTATAATCTCATACCTACCCTCACCTTCTGGTTTCCTGTAGCCTCTTCCCATTGCTGGGTGACCCTTTCTACTCCAGAGCTTAGGGTCAGGCTCAAGCTCTACTCTGATAACAAATTTCCTCACTGTGCCTTTCCTTTCTGCTGTTTAGGGCTCTTACTGTAAAAACCACCGAGTTCTGGCCCACAGGTGGCTGCATGGTTCCTGCAACACCTGTGGAGGTGACATTTCTGCACTGGATTGTTCTGGGCAACTCCAGCCCCCACGGCACCCACCTGGCCATGGCACATAGCCTTGGGATAAAGGGAGGTTGAAAATCTACAGGGATCCTTCTCCTGCAAGCCCTGATGCATTTTACTGATGAGACACAAAAATTCGGGGATCAGTAACAAAACACTGCAGTGTATCAATGTCTTTTTTAGATGTTGTCATTTTAAAATATTCTCTCCCTGTTTCCAAAGTGAGATAGTGAATAAGAGAAGAAGGAGTCTTGGCAACATCAACAAAGGCTTTAACCATAACCAGACACAGATAGTTCTGAGGCTTAAAATAGTTTAGTTTCTTTTTTGCCATTACCATTGCTTCTTTTGTGTTTCCTGCTCCTTCTCGTGGTGGACTGAATCAGAGTACAGGTGCCCCATATTCTGCAAAACCCTTGAAGGAGGATCCACTCAAAAAGGCTCACTCTTGTGAAATTTTTGATCTTCACTTTTTGTCCCCCGCGATTTAAAGAACTCAGACAACTGCATTTTATAAGGACAAAATAAATTGAGTCCAGACTTCACAGCATTTTATATCCCTCTGTGACTGGCTTCAGTGTTTGTTAGTTCTCAAATTTTAGCTTTCTGTGTGTTACAAACCCCATCTTCTGGCAGTTTATCAGGTGCCTCCAGTATTGGTTTCAAAACAGATATTAAATACTGCTCTCTCACCTTGTAGCTGCAGTCATTTCTAAACATACTGAACAGCTTTTCTGCTCTCCAGCCGTCAAAGATTATACACTGAGAATAAATTACTCAGCTGGGTGCGTTGTTTGTAGGCAAACCCAGGCAGTGACAGTATCAGTAGTCCCTGTGTTTAAAAGCATGTAAAACACTTTCTCTTTTTCTATGCTTTACATTGTGGCTCAGATACATCCTCTGCACAAACAAGGATGCTGGCAAAGATGTCCTGAGGTATCACAGCCGTCAACATTTCCTCACCCTTCGTGCTGTGGATGGAATCCCTGGCGTGGGAGCAGGAGCCTCGTAGGAGTGGGGTGCTCCAGGGGATATGGGGGACACGTGGCTGCCACCCCAGGTTGAGGAACTGTCCCCATTTCATTCCCCTGAGTTCTTTTGGAGTGGCCTCTTACCAATCACAACTTAAACTCTTTTTTCTTCCTTTTTTTTCCCCAAGAAAAATACCATGCTTGCTAAGTATCAATTAGCATTTCCAGTATCAGACAGATTTCTGAGATTTCCTTTTGTTTTTATTTTTCCTTATATAATTTCTTGTCACAAGACCCACATTGCCCCCTGCAACTGTGTATAGCACTGCAGTCCTTCAATGACAACATCATATTTCCTCTGAATTGCTGAATTCCACAAGACTATTCACAAACCTAGTGCCAAGCTAGAAACCAGGCCATAGGTTCTTTTATTTGTTATCTTTCCTTTCCACAACCCACGCTTCCTAGGATGTTTCCATACAAAAGCTCACAAACAGTGAGTTTTGCCCTAAGGTTGAAAACAATTTAGTCAAGAGTTGAAATTTGGCTGCAGCACATTTCATAAATGCTGCACCAGTTTGTTGAGGACCAAAAACTGATTCTGAATTAACATGACGAGTCACAAAACATCTCAGATGTCTTTAACCATCAAAATTTTAGGTTCCACGTCTCCAAGAGTTTTTGCATAGATAATAGAAAGGTACAACCAGAGGAAATCACATCTTCTTCTTCCACCTTTTATAAACACTGATTTCTACCCTTTGATAACACAAGGAGCTCAGAAGACAAGTGTAGGTATATTTGTAACTTTTAGCTGCAACCAATATCTTGCTATGGACGACTCACAAATCATCCATAATTCAAATATGTTTCCAGAAACAATTTGTCTAACCATTTTGACGGAACAAATTTGAAAGGGAAAAAAATCTGCTTGCAGGCAAACTGCAACCATAAAAGATGACTACATTCCTTTAATTAAAAAATCAGTGTAAATAGTACTCTTGTTGATATTAAGTACATTTATGAAGCAGAAGTAGCTTAAATCAAAACTTACATATAATAAATACAGGGACAGGGTACACACTGTGCATATGATGCCTTCATTATCTCTAGATATAAAACTGATTATTCATCTTTGAGTAATAAGGATTGGAGACCTGCTGTTTTCTTTTTATTTTAATGCATCCTAAAAGTCAAGAAACAGGCTTTTCCTTCTGCTGTTTTGTTTTACTTTCTGGCCGTTTCATGAGTCTTTCGGATATTCTTGATCCTGCCTGATACATGAGACAATCTCCCAGGGTAGAAGAGGGGGTGAAGTCGCATTCTCATCTACTCTTGTTCTGTCCTCTAATAGCTGTGATTCTCCATCACTTTATCATCCACAGCAGATCAGGTGGAGAACAGAACTGACTGGCATGGTGTGCTACACCTTCCCTGATAGCACAGGTATACCAATAAGGAAACTCCCTTTCTTCAAAGAAAGTTTCCTATTTGTAGGTGTTCCCTACATTTCTTGAGGACACAAACTCTTTTTCCAGGTCTGTCATGTCAGCACCAATCAGAGGTAGCTCAGCTTCTTGGAGAAGGGTCAGAACATTTTCAGGGAAAGAAATGACTATGCATGGATGGTTTGCCCTTCTTTAGTCCTTTCCTTTGCAGCTCAGCCTAAGCAGAAACCCAGTACTGCATTGCTGTCATGTAAATACCTTGACTTAACTTAAATGTGGGGCAAAGGGATGCATTAAAGGTTTGTGGCTTCAACATTCAGTATCAGTTTGTTCTCATTCATATGAATACTGGAGACATGAGGATAGAAATCCCTTGAAATAAAGAGTGTCCCAAGAAGTGACTCAAAAATAGATGCTGCCATTTTTATTAGGAAAATACAGAAGGAAAGGCAATAAAAAAATAGGTTTAGAAAAATCACTCAGCTCATCAAATACTATTGAGAAATCCACTAAGAGTGATCTAAGCTTAAGATACAGATCTGAGTTTAAGATATTTTGAAATCTTACATGGCAGAACAAATTCTCTTTCTCACACTAGTGGCTGTCTCTGTCTGTCTGTCAGCTCAGAGTTCAATCACATATTCACAGAAAAGTATGGGTCAAGTCCTCGAATGTCTGTGTCTTATAGTCTTATTCTTGGCTGACAAGTGCTACATCTAAATCAGTGTATAGCATTAAGTTATAGCCTGAAAGCTGGCTGGAGTGGTGAGGCCAGCTCAGATGATGAATTCTTGTTCCCCCACAATCCTCCACCTCGCTCAGGCCACTGTTCCTCAAAGACACAACTTCCAGCCCCACTTATCTCATTGTAGTCTGCAAGTGAAAATGCAGCTCAATAGTAATTCTGTAAGGGACTTATTTGGGCAAGTTCCTATCATCTGGCCTGAGTCAAAAGATTGCACACCAGTAATAGAAATTTATTCAGAGCAGAGATAGCCTGGTATAATAAGACCATCTTGCTTCATGTAATTATAATTCAGGCATCCAGAGACAGCTGTCCATCAGATATATTGTATTAGCTAGCTTTGATTTCTATAATGAGTTTTATTAGTATATTTATGAGGAAGAACAGTGGCATATAAAGAAGTTATGAATAAGTTATTATGTGTGCACAACCAGCATCTGGGATCTTCTAAGTCTGGCAGAGAAGCTAAAGTCTGAATGGATACGGACCCTGAAATACTCCCAAAACATGATCCATGAAGACCTATTTCATAATATATGGCATCAACACTGCCCATTGTTTTGTTTCACAGCCATGAAATCATTCCGTTTATGCAAACCAGAAATCTAAAGGGGCCTTGAAAAAAACAAAATTGTAAACAAGAATGTCAAGTTTTAATTTCTCTTCATTATTAAATTGATGTGATTTAAAAGGAACTTTTTTTGAATATGAGAACTGGTACTATTGGCCCTGGTTTCCCACAGGCAGGAGCAGTCAGGCTGTGCTAGATGAGATACATTGAATTTAGAGTGTTTCAAGTGATGGCAGTTGATTCTTCCAGCAAAAATGGTGGAGAGGGAAGGAAATGTGAGATCAAAGTGAAAGCCACTGTTTATGAAGATGAAGAGACAATAGCAGGAATTGATGCAATGAAGCTATGCAGAGCAAGTAAAAGCGAGCAGGCCCTGTCTCAGCAGCTCTGGAGACACCTACCATTGGAGACAATGTTCTGTAAGTCCAGCACATAAACACAGAAGTCATTACTCAGTCTATTAGATCGTTAACTACAGTTAATGGGTTTGAAGCCTCAAGTGAGACAGCTTTGAAAATGTTCCTCCTATAACAGGACAGGCTCAGGACTATACCTGCTGATATCTGTAACTCTCTACCTGTTCTTCCTCAAGGGTTTCACAGCGCTGCCTTCTGCAAAGATCTATAAAGAAAAATTGTCCACTCCCTTGACCCGCAGGTCCTCAAGCCGTGCCCAAACCATCCTTGTCACACTGGTAGGTTTGGGAGACTTCAGACAACTGAAGGCAGATGTTCCAAGATCTAAGGGAGTATTAACTCCCCTGCCAACATTTCCTGGTAAAGAGGGTCCTGTTACCCTATTGTACATTATTAAAGCACTTTGACCAAATACTTCAGGTTTCCTCAGCTACCAACCAAAGACCAGATCTCTTGTGTAGGCAGAAGACTGGAACACACGCTACCAAACTTCAGCTTTTCAAACTGCACTGTGAAGAGCCGGTGCGGTATTTTCTGCATGAAATGTTATCAGCTTGGCCAGCTCACCACAGGCTCTTCACAAACCCTAGAGAGATTAAAAGATTGATTCTCATAAAAAATCTGGTTTTAAGGGGAAAAGTATATAGAAAGTCGATCTGCAAAAGTGGCTGATTTCTCCTTGGTCTACCCACACTGACAAGTCCATCTAGCACCCTTTCCACCTGTGCCTATGGGTCCAGCTGCCATGAGCTTGATCGCGTTCACTGTGATGATAGCTGAAGGTGATGTGTCCAGTCTGATGTTTAGATCTTAGAAGAGATTTCTGCCTTGCTGGCCAAAAATGCCACACAGACTGAAGAAGAGTTCAGCATGCAAGAGCATCTCTGTGTCACCACTAAAGTTCAGGTTAACCTGTCAGTGTCAGGGAGAAACCAAGCGGAGTCAAAAGCTATCCAATTATTTTGCAGCAATCTTCTCAGAAGTCATTCTCAAAGCTGAGACTTTTCAAGGGGGTAAGAAAAGTTGGTTAGACAGACTTTAACAGCTTCTTTCAAAGCAAGAAAATATTAAGTTGCTGGCAAGTGTTTGATCCTGCATGATGCCTGCACAGAGCTCAGAGGAGTTTCAGTGTCCCAAGTATTGCCTGACCTCCTGCAGGCCCTATGGTCTGAAATGGCAGTAAAGACTGCATTTGATCTTCGAGAACTTATTCCACTTCCAGAAAGAAAGTAAAAACCGCTGTGGTGCTGAATGATCCTGTCAGGACAGTAATTGGAAAAATCCCCACAGTAAGAGAAGCTCAACTGTCACAGTTTGTGAAGAGCCTTGATGAGCCAGGTTGTTTACTGCTCACAAGCCTTGAGCTATTCACGACTTGGCTGACACTCTGCTGAAGGGCACGGCAGCCCTTCTTGGCCTCGTTCCTAAGCACAACGTATTGTTTCCAGAGCCCTTTGTGCTACTATCACTCCAATTAGGAGCTAGAGTGCCTTCACAAATGTTCTGTCCTCCCACTTTGTCAGACAGAGATGATCTGAATACCATAAAAAGCTTTGAGAAGGGGAAAATCACAGAAGAGGGCATTTAGGGATCATAATGGCAATGAGTGGCAAGAACAGATGATTACAGAACTTCATAAATTTTAATCAAAATATCAAAAGAGGGTTCTGTCAATGCAAAGATATCCTTCTCCTAATGGGACGACGAACTAAAGAAGTGGCTTTATAACATCCTTTGATGCCCTAGGATAGCAGGACCCCCGGAGTTGACTGTTGTGTCCCACAATAGTTCATTAGTATTGAAATTCCTAATTCCCTTTATTGGATCTGAGTTTTGGCTTCTAAGGTCTGACCCCTGAAGAGCCAGAAACTTCAGACTGCTTTTTGCTACACACTTCCTCACTTTGGGCATTTAACTCCACACTTTTACAAATACCACGTGCCTTTGCCACAGTGAAGGGAAAAGAATAACCTGTTATCTTTTAGCAAGATACTCTTAGTATCACTCAGGCAGGGACCTCTTCCACCAAATCGTCCTTCACATTGCTGTTCTGTTCTCTTGGAACTGTGGGGAAATATGTCTATATTAGAGCTGAAAATTAAATACAGGAGGATGGAGGTTACTTCTCCTTCTGGCCATGCATTTTATTCAAAATGGGATTTTGTGACATACCCTTCAAGTACCTGCCTAGAAACAAGCATCAGCACAAGCCCAGCAGTCCAACCAGCCACTCAGCTCCTGCGTGCTGTTTACTTTTGCCTCACATTTCTCAAGCCACTGTCTCATATAAAACCCACAAAGAAAGCCGCTGACATCAAAAAAGTTGAAAAAGGTATTAATTTAACTTCCTCTTTTTTCTTCGTTTTACATACAAGCCCTCAATACCCACACAAAGAAAGAATAAGGAACGCTACCCATATGTCCCTTAAAACCAGGACAAAGTAATGCTCTTGGAAGAGAAGATGGGAAAGGGAAGAGTTAACTGGGTTTATAATTGTTTCCAGAGAGCAATTATTCAGTCCCTAAAAATGCTGGTAGAAGAACAAAATGGAAAATGAACATGGTCCCAACAGACAAATGATTAATATTTAGGGAAGGACTATAGCAGGGTTTGATCCAAAAGAAATGGAAAAGAGCATTTTAATGAGATTGGTATTCAGACTGTACAAACTCATTAGATTTGGGGTATACCATCTCACAAAAGAAAAAAAAAACAAAGGATGTTTTGAAGGCAGGTTTCATGTCCGCATTCCCTTTACCAGCACCAGTGTCTGTGAGGAGCTGCACACCAAACATCGGCAGCCCTGGCAGCCTCGCGATACCAACACAGAAACACAACCCGGAGCGTGAGCCAGGCTAATAACTGGGAGCCAAACATGCAGCTGATTAATGCTGCCAGAGAATTTTTATAGAGAATGTTGTTTCTCCTTTCATTTTCCCTCCCCTGCGCAGCTTTCCTCAGAGCAATATCTGTGAGTAATCTCCGCTCTCCAGCTGATCGGGGTGCAGCTCCCTGCACGCAGCTAATATTGGCACGGTGACATTTCGGCTGTTTTCGGTGGACACGAGCAGGTGCAAAGCAGGACCCGTGGGAGCAGCACTGCCTGCCCTGCAAGGAGGACGTGGAGAGTTCCTGGCCACACCACTGCCTGCCTTCGGCCAGGACCGATGGCTCCTGCCCATGCCGTGTACATCAGCTTCCATGTTTAATAAAGTTATGGACTCTCAGCTCCGCCACAACACAGTTCCCAGTTTTATTTCCCAGGGGTTCATAGCAACAGTAACACACAGTAGTTATAATGTATCATAAAATAAATATTAGCAAAAGGTGTGAGCCTCCCCCAGTTTGGAATTTGCTTGGCATCGCTCATCCCCTAAAGCACGCCTCCAAAAGCCAAAGTTTTTCCTCTGCTGCTGGAGTAGGTTTGTTTGTTTGCCTTAGTTTTGTTTTTTCCCCTCAGCTGGCTGGACTTGCACCACTGTCACAGCTAATAAAGGTAAGCACTGCTACAGCACTACCTTGTGCCTTGCCCTAATCACATTGCTCTTGAAATTAAGTCTGTCAGCGCTTCGACTGTAAACTCGTATTGCGAGAGCTTAATAACTCCACTGTGAGCAAAAGAAAATTACTTCTAGACTCGAACCTGGTGTGCAAGACTTCTGCCTATGGGGCGACATTTTATTTGTTGCAGGGAATATAAACAGCATGCCCAAAATGGTTAAATAACTCAAATACACGAACAGAAACACAGCACATGCGTGTGGCACACACATATTGGCAAATGTACACACGTGTGAGTAACTTCATGTGATATATTTTACATGCACTGCTTGCACAGGGAGAAAATAAAATCATCAGGAGCTTCTGACTCCTTCTCATCAGTTTCCTCAATTTTGGACAAATCTCACCCTCTACTTCTGTTTTGAGTGGTTTTTTTCCTTTCTTCAAGAATAATAAATTTTCACTCAACCACCATAAAATACGCTGGCCTGGAGGTGAGGCAGCAAAGGTAAAACTACATCCTAGAGCGGTGGCCAATTTTTTGTGTATCAAAATGTCCCATCTATGAAGTTGAGTCTTAATAATGTCTTGCAGGAAAGCCCCAGGGCAGAGCCTTTCTCTGCCACAGATTTCTTGTACTACTTTGAGCAAATCATTTAGCTCTCCTACTCCTCAGCTCTGCTGCTGAAAAAGGAGAATAATTAAATCGCTCTACTTCATCAAACAACGGTAATGATAAATACACTACAAAATGCTCTGAAGTGCCTGTAATTAAGATTACCTGCTGGACAGAGAGATACAGAACTAGAAAGAGGAGCCTTGTACTGCTCTAAATTCATAGTGTTTTGAAGTCCAGAAGTGCTGTTCTAATCCAGTTTTAAAGTTCGTTTTCTAAAAATACAGTGATCAAATAGATTTTTCTCTACAATTACTACATTTTTCTTTTCTATTTTTTCTCATTTATTTTCTGTTAAATAATGTGTGTGTGTGGTGCAATGCACAGCTTTGACAGCACAGTTTGGGATGGCCATGCTGGAGCTGATGGGGCTCCTGTGAGGGCTTTGAACAGCACCACTGGAGATGTTTTGCTCTGCCAGGTCGATATTACCCTTCCTTAAGACCTACACTCCTGACTCAGATGCTAAGTCACACTGAAGTTATCCACCCTCATGAAGGAGTGGCAGGAAATAACTGCCTGTGGCTCGTGACACCACACCACCGGGGAGCCTGACTTCATCCTCATCCTCATGTCACCAGGGACGCCCTGGTCCCAGAGCACAAGGAAGGGAAGGGGAGACATCGTGCAACAAGCCTGGAAGTTCACCCTGTCCCTTAGAGGGCTCGTGCACCAGGAGGTGATCCCCTCAATAACCACAGCTGTGGGAGTGAAGCTGTAGGTGCAAGAGAGCCTGGGGAAATGGGCACTTCCAGGGGCAAAGGATTTCTCTGTGGAAAGTGCAGGTGAAGTAAGGTAACACTGCAGCAGATGGCGCGGACAAAGGGAAGGAAAACAGCCAGCGCTGGATTAAAAAGAAATTAAACACAGCATCAGCACACGGAGTAGTGCTCACAGGAATGACCATAGCAAAGGGATGAGCTGTCCCAGCAGTAAAAACAGTCACCAGTTCAGATTTTAGCCATCAAACTCTCCGCCCTCTCCCATTCCCTTTGCCTCGCCTCCTTTCATGTGTGGTCTCTACTCAAATTCTGAGCCTAGGGAAAACTCGTAGCATATCTCTTCCCATTGCTGCATACAAACCCTTCCTCCCTCCACCACCAGCTCCCTTTGGGACCCCATGCAAAAAGCAGTAATGTCAGGATCAGCCAAAAAGGGTTCCCACAGCTGCCTCGGCTCCATTTTGGTTGAGGATGGCCCCAGCAGAGCTGCGCAGTCCGGTGGTGCCCATGGCCTGACACGCCTGTATTTGCCGTGCTGGCCATGTACGGGGCACCAGCTGGGAAAGCCTGGGGTGCCGGGGCAGGGTCTCCCAGGAGCTGGCTCCTGTGAGTCCTCCACCCATCAATCTTGGAGCAGTATGCCGTCATGGATAAACAGCAGCTGTTGCGGTAAGCTCATCAGATAACAGGCACATATATTAAAGTACCTTTAGCACACTTACTAAAACATATATTTAGCTAGGGAAAATAATCTCGCCCTGCCTATAAAAGTCAAAGTTTGCCTTTATAAATAACTCCTGGAACCCTGCACGCAACTCAGGAAATGGCGACGGTGTGCATGCTCAGCCTCATGCCCTGAAAAGATCCCTGAATAAAATATAAACACACTGAAATATAAAGAACAGTTTGGTGAAGATAATGAAATCTAGTGAAGCCAGTAATTTACTCTGTAAATCATATAGCTATTTCTTCCTAGCAGTTGCCTGCCCTGATTTACATCATGAACCTTATATCCGAGCTTCTCCCCGCCTTATTGCAAGCACGGGAGCACAGAGTAGAGCATCTGTGTGTCTTTGTGGCTGGTGAAAAAACATTTATTTATACTTGTGAAATGTCCCGCTCTGAATACGCCACGTTAGCTTGACACACTTGTTGTTTTTTTCAATCTTCTCTCAGGTCTTCCTGAGAAGGGAAGGAAAAGCAGGCAACCTAAAATGCCTGTTTTGCACCCTTTCTTGTCACAGCAGTGGGAAATGGGGGTGATCTGAGTGCTGTGTTGATTCTGGCTGCGGGGAGCTGCACATGGCACCCCGAATCTCTCTGTCTCCTCACCGACAGACTCCAGCACCATGTGGCCCTTTCCCATTTTATTCATGGCATAAACCCTCTCCCCATTAGCATGCACAGGCTTTGAACTTCGGAGTTTTCCAATACTGCACAGAATATCTGAGAAGGGGCTGGAAATAATTGGGTGCTATCGCTTCCACAACACCACTTGAGCATGCGGAAATCCGAAGTGGCACTGAGCACTCGGGGGCAGGCAGCGAGCCCCAAGTGCCACCGAGCTGCTGCACAGGGCTCGGCCCCAGCCTCATTCCTTATTCACAGCTCTCCTTTAAGTCTAACCACTCCGAGGTGAGGCTGTATCTCTGTGAATTCGAGTGGATTTGCCTCCTGGTGTATGCCTGTACTTTAGGGAGGTGTGTTATGCGCAGGCATCGCTCTGCCTAGCTCTGCGCAGAAATAGAGACTGCAGGGAAAAAATTGTATCTAGATGGGTCTTTATGATGTGTGCTCCTTCAGTATTAAGATCTCTTCAGGCCTTGTGTATCTGGTAATATTGCTCTCATTTTAAATTCTTCTAGTAATAATGTTAAGAGAAAATTCTTTGTGACAACGGCTGTTGATTTAAAACTAATGTTTAACCAGTAATGGGTAATTGTATTAGACTAAAAAAAGCTGCTGTAAAGTCGACCCCAGTCTGATTTTTAATTTACTGCATCATCAGCTACTTTTATGATACTATTTAATCTGCTGAAATAAAACTATTGCTCTATGAATATCTCTAACATTCAAGAAAAATTCTTTTTAGCTGTTCTGCTCTTGGGGCTGAGGAGTTGTTAATTATTATATGAATAATTCCTGTGAATACATTTATTTATATTTGTTTTAATTGTCGCAATACTCAGAGAAGTAGCATGTTATATTTCGCTATGAACTCCCTTTTAACCCATAAACAAGGAAAGGGAAAATGCCCGTCATGATTTTGCAGACGTATCGAGCTCACAAAATGCATTCTGCATTTCCATGGGGCAGGCAGAGGGGTGGGGGGGAAGCCAAAAAAACTTCCCTCTATTTTTTTTCCGTAAGAACCTGCACCTCCCTCAGCCAGGATGGTCATGCTCGCAGCTGCACTCAGGGCCTGTTCCAACCCCCCCAGCACTGCAGAAAGACCCCACTGAATCCAGAGGGCTTTGGATGGGTCCCCACAGCCTCTGCATGGGTATAAAAGAGGCTTGTGATCTCCCTTCATACAAATCATAAAAACCAATGTTACAAATAGGCGTTTTTATGTTTCTTCCTGCTTATTAACTTCCTGCCAAAATAACGTGCATCAAGGTCATGCAAAACAGCTTTCTGTCTACACCCAGCATCAGTGACCTGCTCAAAACAATACACCACCACATTAAAACGGCACCAAAAATACTGTGCTGCTCCTTTTCGAATGAGAAAGAAATCTTCATTTGAAAAAAAAGTCTATCACAACAAATAATCTGCACTAGTGAAAAAAAGGATGGGTTTTTTTATTTGCTACTCTTTTTAATAAGCAGCAGGCTCTTGTAAAGATTACCTAGAAGATAAATGGGTCTGTTGGAAGAAAAAAAACTCAGAGAGCAACCAAAAATGTGTATCTGTGGCACGTGTGTTGCTGATTTTTAATGTTACCAGTACATTTATATTGTAGCTTTAGGTTTATCTACCCTGATAAATACTTGATTACCTGCCTGCAACAACTGTGGGAGAAGATTGTTGTCAAATCTATTATAATATGATCAAGTAATGGTTACAAGATAAAGTAAGGTAAAACAAATAATCCTTAATGCTGCGCAACCACCTATTATTTTATCCAAACAACTTCTGTTATCTCCTTATGGTCGAATGCCTATTCCCTAGAAAGAGCAAAGAAGTCTCTTTTTACCTCAGTAATTAGCTTGTTTGAAAGCTCCCACAAATTCTTCCTATCATAAATTTTGCATTGCTTCATGCACAATAATGCACATAAAATTAAATAAACAATTTAATTAATTTAATTAAAATTAAATATTAAACATATTGTGTATAAGAAGCCCATGTCTGTGATTTAATTGGGCAGGAGTACCCAAAGCAGTTTGGGTAACAGTGAAAAATAATTAAAAACAACAAGTACGGTAGCCTCTGGGTACGAAGAGTAGTTGGGAGCTTTCTCCTGAGAAAGGTTTATTTAATTAAAACTAAACTAATCTTTGGAAAACACTTGATAAGCATTTCATAATACAAATCATAATCCAAAAATGAAGCTCATACTTCGTCTACACGATACTGGAAAATAATATTAAATAATTCAATTCTGCCATGAGCTACTTTCTCAGCACGTACAGAATAATTCAGCAGACAGCATGTTTACCACCTTTAAATTTTCAATAACATTTAGTTCATCTAGATAAATATTAGTAAATTATATGATGGCATAATGGATCGGTAAGTGATAAGGCTGAGAATTAATGCTTTATTTAGACTGTTTATTGCTTCTTGTAGATATTACGCCAGACAAGGAAAGCACAGCTAACTTAGAGGGCAAGCTGTGCCTCTATTGGCAGGTAAGCCATTTGACTGTGTTCACGTTTTCTAGCCTATTCTTCGACACCTTTCATTCATAATAGAGAATATTTTTTCCAGGTTCCCATATAACTGGAGGAGAAATAGATTATTTATAGGATGGTGTCTCTATCTATACTTCATGTTGCCAAATGCTTGTATTTTTATACTGTCCGGTGATAATTTCAGCTCCCTGAAAAACTTGGATCGTGCCCAAGGTCGCAAACTATCAGCCTGGACATCAAACAGTCTGCCTTGCACAAGCACTCGCAAGCTGGATTGCAAATGCTGACAGGCTTTATAGGTAATTTCAAAAACAAATGCTTCATTTTAACACCTTAGACTGCAGCAGCTCCTACAACAAGCTGCTGATGCCAACTGGCTTTTTCAAAAGTGAATGTATCCAAAGAGATCCTAATTGACACTTTCAGGCAAGTGCCCAGCATAGCTGAATATTACTCAGGTTTCTGGAGAGCAGTTTTAAAGTGACCATATAATTTAAGTGACCTTTGAATATAATTTAAAACGCTACTGTAAAGCCCAGTTCCTCTCCCACTGAATGGGCTCCATCAATGGGGAAACTCCCATTGATGTTAATGAGGGCAGGAGCGGGTACTTCCCCACTGGCTCCCATTGAATTATCCAGGTTGCTTTTTTCGTGGGAGCTTTTCTTTCGTACATTCCTGGGAAGATCCTGTTAACTGACTTGGAGTTACTTTGGTTCATATCATACCCACAGCTTTTTAGCAGAGAATCCAGTGATTTACCAGAAATTTCCGTCAAGCAGAGGTACAATAGGGCCCTTTACAGGGTGTGGGAATTTCCCGCATGTTGATTAACTTCATACTGTAAAAGACCGTAGGCCAAATCCTTCAGTCCTCACGCAGACAAAAGTCCACATTGACTTATCCAAAATCTGCCTGCGAACGCTCATTAAAGTCAATGGCATTTTGCTTCGGTGAGGGCTGGGGATTTGGCCCCCTGGTTGTCTCTGCGATTGGGCATCACCAGGAGAAGGGGATTACCTCCACACCGAGCCTGCAGCAGGGTCTGCCTTGCCCCAGAGCTCAGGCACGACCTTCCCTTCAGCCCCAAAAGCTCGTGGCAAAGCCCAGGGTTCAGTGCCAGTCCCGCGCTCCAGCATGCCATGCTGAGTGATGCCCAGCATCGCCCCTTGGGCCATCACCCCGATGTCCCCATGGGCCACCCCCAGGGCCCTGCCATTTGCCGCAAGGGCAGGCAGAGAGCAGGCAGGGTGTTAGCCACTGCCCCACGAGGCTCCTGTCCTCCCCACCACTATCCAAAAACCGTCTGCCTTACATCCCCTCCAAGACAAGACAGCCAGTGGTTTAGAGCCACCTTCGAGGAGGGTACAGCTATCCTGAAAATAATAGAAATATAACCCAAAAAAGAAAGTGGGCTGTTTTCTATTTGTTTGTTTTAGCCGTATCATAGCTCAGACTTTCCTTGCCATTGTGGTTCAATATTTACTGATTGAAAATATAGACTAGCTGCAAGTCACAGCATTTGCCAGAAAGAACGATTATCATCAGAAAGAAATGGGCATTAAAAGAACAGCTCTTCTATTTCCAGAATATAAAACAGACATTCAGAAGAACAAACAGAGCAGAGAAGAAATGACGGTCATTTGCAAGTAAAATATTACTAAACAATATAACATTGGATTAACTGTTTCATGTATTTATTGTGAAAGAATATATAGAACTTTACATGAGAAACTATCAGTACAAGCAAGAAACAATGCAGCCTTTTAAACAGCCTGCTTTTAAGTTTAATGCTTCTGCACGTAGAGCACACGAGCTTGCTCCCACTGAAGCCTATGCAACAGCTCCTGTTAAGTTCAAAGGCATCAGGATCAGGCCCTGAAGTTTTGAATTTTTCTCTTGTAATGTCCTTTTCACAATATTGCAGCCCCCCTGGTCCTAATGTGCTTGGGGTGTATTTATGGAAGGGAATGTGCAATACAGCCAAGAGGCACCGTAAGATTCAATTTGGGAGGGGCTGATCCTGAAAACTGTGGAGGGACTTTTTCTTTCTACATACATTAAAAAAGAAAAGGAGGGGACAGAGGGGCAGGATAAAGAAAAAAAAGCAGGCACATATTGAGTCCAGTCCTGCATTCGAGTGAAGCAAACCATTGAGCACAGTAGCGAGGGCTGACTGGACCGGACAAAACCTGACTCCATTTATTGTCTTTTGTTGTGGTGTGTCAGGAATGCAGGAGCCGTAGTTATTCTGAATTAGGGCTGGCTCTGGGGATGGCTTTGTACTCTGAGGACCTGTGGACTGCTGAAAATTGGTGCAGCTCTGATCTCTGGCTTTAGAGACTTTTCTTCCTTCCAGGACTATTTAAAATAGTCATGTAACAATTTCAGTAACTCTGTGGCAATTAATCTTGCGAATTTGTAATTAGTTTCCTACTCTTACATAAACTTGGATTGGATTAATTTTATACCTTCTTACCCAAAATACAGTTCAAAAGAAGGATTTCTAATAAATTTGATATGCAAGTCTGTTCTAGTACTTGCCTTGGTTTACCCAGAAATCATTCTAAACCATTTACCATTCAATGCATGTTTTAGCACTGACAAAAATTAGAACCAAGTTAATTCTATTATTTAACTAAATATTGAAGAGCTACTGGAATTCCTACACCACCATATTAATTTTTTTTAATCTATCTGACCAGAAAATCCATTTAACACACAAACATTTTCCCGTGACTTCTTCTAAATGAAAGAATCTTTGCAGAAACAGAAACATAAAAATAATTGCAGCGGTTCAGTTGATCACAGCTTTCCTGGCAAACACAGTAATTGCCTATTGAGATAATTAGGGACCAGTAGAGATGCATAAGATAAAATGGAACTTAGGGCTGTATTAATACAACCTTTACTCTGTGTGATGAAAAGGCTTGGGTCAGATGTCTCATGAAGTTGTCTCCAAGTCCATCTTCTTTCATTCTATGCATAGGGAAGAGCCATATTTATTTTTAGTGCTTCAAGTTCACTCCATCCAAATTAAATAAAAACCCCAAGACTCTTTTGAATTGCTTGGAAACAGATCTTGAAGCCCTGATTTACTTTTAGCTTCATACACACAAAATTCCTGGTGATTTCAAGTATGATTTTGCCAGACATAAAACAATGATAAGTTCAATTCTCAGAGTCGCTACTGCTCTAAGTGTGGATTTAGGAAGAATTCAAAATAAAGGAGTCCTTAAAAAATAAGCAAAACCACAAACCAAATTGGGCCCCTAATATGTAGTAATAACAACAGCGATGTCATTCATATTCAATCATTTACATGCTCTCATAAATCATTTTTAATAATTTATTTGATATAAAGAAGATCTTGCAGTGTGACAAGCTGCTGTAATTTTAAATAAAGCTTACAAGTAACTTTTCAAGCTTTTCAGGCTCAGGGTAATAAAACCCACTGGCTGAGCAATGTGTATCAAAGTACAAAAACCCACAGCAGAGGTGTAAGCCTTCCTGAAAGGCAGAAGCAAGGGCTGGGTGCTGCATTCTCCTCTTCACGCAGCATCAGCACTGCAGGGACTCATCTGGAGCTGGTGTAAGGCAGCGTGCAAGGGAAGGGAACCCATGCTTTCTGCATCCACCTGGTCACACAGCAGCGAAACCAGCAGGGCTAAGCCACTCCAAACCAATTCTCCAGTCAGGACTCTGCTTTCAAAGCAATTCTGTGATGGATTTGGGGAACAGCAAGGGGAGCACCCAGGAATTTCAGGGCAGTGGTCAAGAGTTAGTGGATTAAAGAGGATCTGTAGGATCCTGAAGGTTTCTAGAGCACCCTGGGTTTTGCTGTTTTGGGGACAAATCTTTTATCTTTGCTACTAAACTCCCTGGGATATTAGAGCTTGTCCCTGACTTGTGGCTGACCACACTTCACAAACAGTTTACTCAGCTCAGCAACCCCACTGGAATCAGCGCTCAGGAATGTCCTCAGGTGGGAGGAGTAGGTGCTTGGCACTATGAACTGTAATTGTACCATCCCCTGGATGTTCAGAAAGCTACAATATGCGAGGTGAAGAGGAATGGTCTACTTTCCTCTGGCATTTCTACGTGCCTGTTATTTTTACCAAGATCTAGCCTATCTACAGCAATATTCAGGCCACTAGTCTATTGTTGTAGATGAGGCTGAGCTGATGCTCATTTTTAAATTAAACCTCAGGTGAAAGCTGCAAATCCACACGTGCAGATGGTTTGTCTGTGCTTGCAATCCTGCACGCGTGCAACTTAGCACAGTGCAGCTCCCCTGACCTCTGGCTGCTGGGGTTTTATTCCTGACAGGCTAGATGTGAATAAAATCATATGGAATTGTGTTTTTACAGTTCAGCCTTCTGAGTCCCATCCTGCTGCCATTGAAATCAATGGCAAAACTCCCAACTTCCCTAGTCATATCAGATTAGCTTTGTTCCACGGACTGAAACAATCTAATAGATACCAGGTGTCCTCCACAGAGCTTGTGTGGTCTACAAGTAAGTGGAACATATTTTAAAAAGTCCAATATGAAACAGCTACATCACAGAACCTGCAATAACCTCAAACTGATATTATTATCTATGGAGGACATGATCAGTATCTAAAATGTGACTCATTATATATTTATATGATGCATCCTATAACAGACGTTCTGGGGTAAATTCAGCTGCATGTTAAACCACTACAGAAATGGATCCATATTTATGTTCATTTCCACAAGAAAGCAAAGGTCTCGTGTGTTTTTACTTAAGGGAGGGAGCCTCAAACAACCTTACTTTAATCCAGAAATCCACTTTAAATATATGACCCTGCATGTAAAAAAACCTATAGAAGTTAAAGGCTGCAACTGAAACCACTAGGTTGCTACTCAAACATCCCTTCTTGCTCCAAGTTATGAACCTCCACCATGAAATTCCCTACCTGCTTTTCCACAGTCATGGTGCCTCACCAGCTCCTCCAGCAGCAGGGAGATCACAGAGTGCTATAAATGTCCAGACCTGGGCTGCACCAAGACATCCATCACTGTGCAAAGGGTGGAGCTGGAAAGCGTGCAAGGAATTTCCTTGTGCAGTCTCCTGATGTGTAGGTGGCCCAGGAGCCTTGCCTGTCTCAGGTGAAATTCTCAGTGCCCTGCTCTGCACCAACAGGGACAGAAAGAAATCAATCTGCCCACTCCAGGACCTGACTCTGATTCGCACCACCTGCAGACAGGAGCCTCAGAGCACTTTCTCCTTATTTTGCTCAAGGAAGGACAGCATTTCCAGCCTAGGACCCCCCACACAAGCACAGCCAGGTTAGTAACTTAGGAACACAAAAGCAAAAAGTCAAACATTCCTTGGGAACAACAAAAAAAATATATTGATAATTTTTCTAACCCAACTGAAGGTCCTCAGATGTGCCAAGGTCTACTCTGATTCCTCAGCCAGAAGGATACAGCTGGGACGAGCTCTTGGGGCTGCTTGTGTGCAGGGGCTCAAACCTTCTGCTCTGCTCTTGCCTTGCAATTTTATGTCTCAGGGGCAGATTCTGTGGGTGTCCCTGATCACAAAGTTGGCCCAGGGCTCTTATGGGCATCTGATGAATGAGGAGCTGGAGTCAGAAGGTTTCAAAACACTTTCCACTCACTTTTTGCTAGGGAAGCCTCACATCGAGCAAACCTCCCTCTTCCATCAAAACCACTGACTGCTGTCTCCTAAGGGTTGATGGACAGCGTGGGCTAACAGGAAGCACCTTCTCACCTGGGGTCCAGGTACCGATGCAACAGCCCTGCTAGAGAAGAGTTACTGCAACAGCTAAGGTTTGATACTCTCAGGCAATATTCTAGGCAGCTGAAGCTGGCAGTCGAAAGGGCCAAGTTGACTGTGCTCTCCAGCAAAACTACTGCTGGAGTCGGTGCTTGGATCCTGTAGAAAAAGGCTACACCTTTAATTTTTTTTTTTTTTTTAAAGCAGCACCAGGAATACATCAAACACCATTAAAAAGGTATGATCCAATCAGAATTTCATTTGTATCTGAATATCTAGTGCTATCTCTAGTCTTATCTTCTTCCAGTCACCCTCTTTCATTATGGTCTCCTTAAGAGGCTTAAATACTTGAATTTTTCCAATAAAGATCTTGGAAAGTACGTTCAAGGGTAGCTTATTTTAACATTCATCACTTTTAACAAGACTTTTACCAGAGCGGAGAGAACGCGTAACTAATTGTTGGAAGATCTGGTCAAGTTTATTGTGACGGCTAACTGTCGGGCAATTATGATTTATTTATTCAGAGGGAGATAAGGCATGCATTGTTCTCTGGAAGAAAAAAAAATGGGGCTGATTTTAAAGTTAATATTATTTCCCATGCCTTCTTCAATCTTTTCATAACTGAAGGCACCCACCAGAGCATGGTCCTCATTGGCTCTATTTGATCCAAATTTTGGGGTTTAGGCTTAACATCTCCCCCAACCTCTCCTGGGCCCGGCGAGGCCGTGCCGGTCCAGGTCCTTCTCTCCACCTATTTCTTAAAAGATCTGTTGTCCTGAGGGGACTCCTGAGAGCGCCGATGCCCCCAAAGGGTCCCCGAGCCTCACTCCTTGCCGGGGGCAGCCTGCGGTGGACGGGGACAGGGTAACAAGTGGGGTGTCCTTTTCATCTGGCAATCGAAGAAAAGGAAAGGAGATAAAAACGCCCCGTTACTGCCACCGTTTCTCGGGTATCGGCGGTGTTTTCTCGAGCGGCAGCATGTCCTCGCAGGTCGAGGCGCCGGGGAGCGGGCGGGGAGCGTCTCCGTCGGCTCTGGGAGGCACGACGGACAGGGACCGGCCCCACTGCGAGCAGAGCCCTTTCCACACCCCACCCGCGCCGAGCAGAGCAGCGTCCGTGGTGCCCCGGCAGCGCCCGGAGTCGGGGTGCCTTTACCTCTGGGGTGACCCCGCCGATCCCCGAGCTCGGCGGAGCATCACAACCGAGGACGAGAAAAGCAAAAAAAAACCCCAAAACAACAAAAAAC
>VZRL01001507.1:532704-613450 GCA_013397895.1 Origma solitaria
AAAGCGAAACCAAACTTTTACCATACCTTTTAGCACCTGTCTAGAAGAAGAGGCAGAGCACATGTGGGCTCAGGCAGGGCTTGAGGGGAGCTCACACTGCAGCCGGTGGCAGGGTGTCCCCGCAGCCCGGGGAGAGGCTCCGGCGCGCACCACAAGGTGGGGATGCTGCAATGCTGAATGGCAGCGGCTCCGGGCCGGGCAGCGCCCAGCTAAACACATCCGTCTCTGTCTAGGATGAAGTTTCTAATAGCCAAAAGACAATATTAGGTAAGGTAAGGTGTGTTAAGAAAGGTATGCTTAGCCCTGCAGAGCTTGCTTCAAGTCCCGGTGAGTTGCCCTGCATCATATCTCCTGCATAACCCAGCATTAAAGGCTTTAGAAAATGTTGGTGCAAGTGCAATTTGGTCGTGGGGTCCCCAGAGTCTTTTCTATCACCGGGGCTGCTTCTGAGGCTGAGCTGAGCCTGCAAGACACAGCAATGCTGCGGAGAGAGGAGAAATCTGATGTGCCTCTTTTTTTTCCCATGCAAGAGCAAGGTGACACCACCGTCAAGGAATGGTGATGGATTTCAAGTAATTAAGGGAGCCTGTTCCTCTAGAGACTCAGCTGGGCTGGAAAACTCAGTGCTCCGTGCTCCCACTCAGTATCGCTTGTTTTCCAGAGGCAGATGACACACTCAGAGCAATTCCCACACAGAGACAGTACATGATGGCTCCTTAAAAACTTCAAAAGACAAGTTAAAAAGGTGCAGGGCAGCGTGCAGTGTGCAGTCAGTGGGCAACACAGAGGCATTACCCTCCTGCACACTGACCACCTCTTCCTGCTCCAAAACTCCCACTGCCAGGGGTGCCTGCAATAGTGTGGCAGGCTCAGGGCTGTGCCTGTGAGTTCTCCTGCCACCCTGCTCTGCCTGCACTCCTCAGGCTTCATGGGCTCCTGAACATTTCAGGCTGAGTGGGAATGATACTCCCCACCAGCTGGGATGGGATGTCTGGCACAATGAACGTGGGCAAACAATAGCTGTGATACTTCTTGGAGTTTGACAGCCTAGAGAAGAGGACTGGGAGCTTGATTACAGTCCTCAAATGTGCGAGAGGTTATTGTGAACAGGGCAGCAGTCAATTGCTCTCCATAGCTACCAAGGAGAGGACAAAAAGGAATGAGCTGAAAGTTTAGCATCAGAGCTCAGCAATAGGCATTTGGGAGAAAAATATATCCTTTCTAACTGCGAAGGTAATTACACATTAGGACAGGTTATCCATGGAGGGATGGGAGTCTCTGAGTTTTAAGAGTATAAACATATGTCCGGAATAATCTTAAGACCCTCCCAGACCAATATTTTTTGCCTTTGTGCCTTTACCTTTTCCCTCCTGCAGGTCTTGCTTTTATATTCCCAGGGATGGAGCTTGACAGAGAGATTCTCTGTGTCTGGGGAGGGCTTTCCCTAGTCATCACCCATCTAGATATGGTTCTGGGAGCTTCTCTGACACCATTAGATGTGTCTCGGCCTCTTCATTCCATTCTATTAGTTATTACATTGCCCGAACCCTTTCCCATTTTGTTTCCCAGGAGCTCCCTCTGCTCTGAACATTCCAGATCCTAGTCCCTCTGCCTACAGGAGCAGCCTCAGGTTTTATCTGAAGTGTTTTATCTCTGTGCAGAGATCTCTCTTGCTGGACTAGGAGTGTGTGGGGGAAAGCACTAAGTCTTGATAATGTCTTCATGAGGTCAGCAGGTATTTTCCACAACATGGGGCATGGCCTTTCCTAAAACCTCATTTCAGCAGCAGCTTTGGCCACCTCAGAAAAGATGTGAGGGTAAACATGATTCCACAGCTCTGCTTAACCAAATTATTTAATTTTAGTGTTAATGCAGGGTCAGGAAAAGTGAAAACACCCCTCAAATCAGGGTTTCATGGAGCAGCTGGGCACCCCGGAGGTCATGGGGACAGCGGCACCCTGAGGCAACCGGGCTGGGACTGCTCGGTCAGAGGAAGTAGATGGCAAATGCCAGCATGAGTTCATTGAAAGGAAGAAATATGCCAAGAAACAGCAAATAGCTGGGAGTGACATCCAGTCATTTCAGGAAATCCCTGAGCTGAGAATGACTGGAGGCTCAGAAAATGGTTGGGAAACATCATAAACATGTTCTTATATCCCTTTCTTCTGCTCTTTCCTAGTCATTCACTTTTGTGGCAAGCCTCAAGCAGGGCAGTGGGCTAAGTAAGGCTCTAGACCATTTGAGCCAACGTGTTCACTCATGTACTGCAGTCAAAGCAGTGGATGAATAGGACTGAATAGGGCTTAGAAAATTACAGGATTTGTTCCTCTAAATGAATGGATTTTCTTCCCGCAAGTCCTGGTGAGAGATGTGTGTTTCAACCTTCTGACCACTCACTATCTTTGTTTAGCTGCCTTCCGGGGACTCTAAGACATGGTCCACAGATTCACAGGCTGAAGGCTGCAGGAAAAGAAAGTGGATGAGTTCTGCAATAATTTACTAGTGTCCCTGGCCATTTTTAACCTGGGTGAAGAACTGGCAGCTGATATTTGGCAGAAGAGGAAGGCAGTGCTCTGCTGAGAGGAAGCAAGTGGAGTCACAGCTTGGCCACAAGAACAAGTGAATTGGATGGGAACAGTGAGGAGAGGTCATGAATATTTTCACAGGGACAAAATGTCTGTATTTTGGGGTGTTTTATTCTTGGGGTATGACAGAAAATTTTCACTCAAGCAGCAAGGAAGAGATTCAGTCTTACATGCATTTTTATCTCTACATAGCTGAGGAGATGAAGGTGCTCATCTGTGGCACAACCTTTGGGGCTGTCCATCCCCAGATGAAGCATCATGTGCAGCAGTTTGTTCTTTATCACTCTATTCTTTCTCTCACTCATGTGGTATGAAACGTTACTGTCATGGATGGAATTAACGTCATTGTCAGGAGCTGGAATTTCTTTGCCATTCTGCTGTAAAGCTATCCCAGGCAATTAACAGATCAGAAAATTAAAGGTGCTTTTTCAGCTGAAATTTCTGCTTAGGAGGGAATCCCAGGAGCTCATACAAAGAAAGGACACCCTCAGTCCTGCTCAGCCTGGGGAGCACTGCAGACCTAGCCCCACCTGCCTGAAAGGATCCCCATCCCTGGGAAGTCTTGTCCTGTCCACGGCCAGGTATTGCCACAGTGGTGCTGTAGCTCACCATCCCCAGAGACCTGGGGCTTGTGTAGACCCAGCTGCTTTTCTCCCAGCTCTGGGGCTGTCCCACCGTGAGCAGATCTCTGAGGAAACCTGATAGGAGAGGTAGGACTTTGCTTGTGGCTTGATCAGATGCTGAGGGCAGCACAAACCTGCTGGTGTAGTGGCCGCTGCAGGGATCTCGTCATTATGGTAGAAGCTCAGTTCTTGCTCCCTTGCTTAGAGCTGCCATGTGGATGTTTTATTGTCAAAAGTACAGAAATTCAGTGATGGAAATGTGTCAGCACTGCCCACTGGCACAAAGCAGAACACAAATTGGTGGGACTTCCTCGCAGCTGGGCTGATTGAGAAGCCAGAGGGCACACGGTGGGTTTGCTGAGCTTCCTTCTTGTGTGCAGGCAGCACGAGCAGGTGGGCGAGTGTAACCACCACCCCTGCTGCAAAAACACTGCTCAAAAATCATCATTTTCACTAAAATGTCCACCACATCCCTATGTCAAACATGGCCAGGTCCACCTTGGCTTCGTGGCTTCACGCAGGGAAAATTCAAGCCCCTGGATGTTTCCATCCTCCGTGTTGAGGTCTCCCACCCTGGGCTGCAGATGCATCAAAAAAAAGCCAAAGCTTCAAGCCATAAACCCGGAGAAAATTGCAGCATGGCAGCTGAGCATTTCATAGAGAAAGAGACAAACAGACAGTGAAAAACAATGGCAAATTCAGCGCCTCTTCAGCTCAGACAGAGTGGGACCGAGCTGAGCCCCAGTTAGAGTCTGCTCGGGCCAGGGCTTTGAAAAGTGTCTTGAGTTTAACCCGTGCCTATGTGTGAGTTTGACAGGAAGGATACAAAATGGCAAGTCTGAAGACTTTTTATCAAAACAAACATTTGTAAACAAGCCCAAGTTGTCACCCACGGCAGAAAGTTGTTGCTGGTGTTTAGAGAGACATCATTCATAGGGGATGAGTTATGCAATGAACTCGCCTGGTTTTGTTTGGGGGGCTTTTTTTGTGTTTATGAGACAACTTCAAGAAGACAAAAGGTACTTCTTCAACAATCCCACTAGTTTATTTTCATTTCTTATCACCATAGCACTGCAATTCTGTAGTAAGGAGGTCTTCGTGTGCCCATGGATTTGGAAAACTGTGTGACAGAGTTCCCCAGGGAAACATCACTCCAGAGCAGCTGCTGCCCTGGGACCCTGGCAGAAATGTCCTGTGCTCCCAGCTCACCCCTCGGACTGAAACTTCATAAATCTTTCATCTCCAGCACTGGTGGATGTGAAGGAGCATAGAAGGAATACAACATTTAATTTCTCCTGGCAGCAAAGTGCTCGGAGGAGCCACTTACCCGGAGGTAGCACAGCCAGGTGCCACACCCACCCCACACCTCAAAAGGAGAACTGCCATTGGGAAAAGAAACTGTGCTTTCTGGGTTTTTCTTCTTCTTCTTCTTACTTCTCAGTATCATTTTTCTGACCGATCCCAACATTTTAGCAAAGGCCACACCAATGACCTCTGCTCATCTCAGCTCTTTTCCTTCCTCACATGTGGCTCGGGGGCTCAGGACAGTGGTCACAGAGGCTTTTGTCCTCTATTAAAACCTTTAGCAGCTAAACAAGGAAAGAGATAGGAATATAAACAAATTGGAATTTTTACTTAGTTCTTTGCATCCTAAATCCTTGTCCTTTCTGCAGCTCTAGTAGAAATGTTTTTCTCCATTGCCCTATTGATTATCCACAGAGGACTGAGGGATACCCAAACCTGAGCCCCACTCACCCACTCAGCACCTGACACTTGCAGTCCAGTGATGGACAGAAATTCCCATGAGACAGACTTTAGTGTTAAAAATCCAACAGGACTTGCATTTTCGTCGTAGAAAATTGGATTATAAACTCTATCCTCCACTGCCAGATTTTTCAAGATGACTTATAAAGGCGCATCTTCACCCATGGGCCTCTTTGTGCCCTTTCCATTGAACTGAAATGTATTTCAAGGAGTTTTTCAATTCTCATGTTATTTTGAGGCAAGAAGAGTCTTGGCAGGGCAGGCAGTATAAAAAAATAAGTGTATTAATGAAGAGTGGGAGGGAAGGTCATTCGCCTGTTATTTGTAGCACAATACCTGATAAGAGGTCATTAGTCATTCAAAACCACTGAAAGACTTTAATTAAAATTTGATCTTCGAGAGCTGGGAACAATCTGCTGAACAGACTTTCAGGGCAAAAAGACAGAGAGAGGGAGGGAAGGGGAGTGGGAGTTGACCAAAATGACAATAAGCTTAATTAAAGCCAGAAGGAGCACTGGCAAACTCTCATTTCTGGGCTCCCTGGTTGGATTTTTATCCCAGTGCTCTGGACCTGCATCTTCCCTGGATCTGCCTGGCACAACCATTGATTTGGATACCACAGTCTTGGGAGGCACATTCCTGGGCCCTTCCCTGTAGCACTGGGTGATTCAACAGCTTGTACAAGACACTTTTTTCTCCTCCAAATACTCTCTATTTTATGAAAATAGAGAAAATATTTATGCTCTGTTGTCAGCCCAGGGCAGATATGGGAGGCGTTGAGCCTTTCACTGGGAAAAATAAATGCAGGAAAACAGGAATGTGTGCCTGGGATGCACAAGACTAGAGTTCTCAGAGGCGTTGACATTTCCCAGCATTTTTCCCCTCACAGTCCAGATAGTCCTGCCAGTGGCAATCCAGGAGAGCTGCAGGGAAGAGCTGGAGTGGAGAAAAAAAGGCAGCTGGTGCTTTTAGGGGAAACACCTTGCAAAGAACTGCAACCAAACTTGTATTTAAAGAGAAGGAAATCAGCCTGTGAAAGGAAGAAGATAGTTCTGCACTGTTAAGGGTAAAATCAAGTCTTCTCCATTGCAGCTTCTCTCTCCAGAGTGGCATCTCTAGCACCTCTGCTTGCACTGGGATGCTAAGATGTGTTGATATATGTGCTCTGAACAGCTGCAAGGCAGGCACAGCCACGCCAGACTGTGAGAATAAAGGAGGGGGCTTGTCCCCTGCTATTTGGTATATGCAACTTATCATAATTAAGTAATGTGAGCTTGCTGCCAACCTGGGGCACTGCCACAGGACGGGGATGTTTTTATTTCTTAGGACAGGAGATATCTCTACGTGGGCCTTTAAAAATACTTCTTATGTTTATTTTTTCTGCTGCGTGACAAACGAACCTCAAAGGCCCTTATTGGTACACGGAGATCTCGAACTTTGAGTGGAGGCTACACAATACAACACTGACCATGAGCTGCTGATTGTTGTCCCCTTCCCGTGATGGGCCACTGCTGGAGAGCTTTCCAGGGATATTATTCACATGCCAGAAAGCATTAGGACTTATCCTTGCTGAGGGCTTTATCTATGACAAACCAGACAATAGACCCCATCTCTTGCCCCACTGCCTATGCTGGTACCAGGGGTCAGAGCTAAGAGACAAGAACACTGTGGATTTTCCCTCCTCCTGCCTCCAGCTGCTCAGCTGACTCCCAGCTAGAAGGTCCCCGTGCAGACCACCAAGGAAGAGCTTGTTGGTGTGATAAATCACCTCCTGGTGAGGCCACACTACTGGAGACATCACATCAGGCCTTTGCATGTACCAGCTGATGGCTTTCTTGCCAGCAGAGCTGTATCATCTCTACCAACAGCGTTGCTAGGCTGACAAAACACTATCTAAAACAAAGGTTTTCTTGGCTCAGCTTTCTGTGAGGAGGTGCAGTGATTTGCTCTCCCCAGCCAGCTTGCCTTCACCAGAAACACGCTGCACTTTAGACCAAACCCTACTGCTATTGCAAAAGGCAGCCAACTTAGACCAGTACCTAAGTTTCCATCTGCTTGTCATTAGTCTGAATCTTCATGCTCTCAAGCTGGAGAATGAAATCTATGACCTTGATCCACTTTCCTTTCATTTTACTTTAGGATTTTGCTTGTCTTCTTTTTGGTCTGGGGAAAAGTTTTGGGACAAATTCTCAAAGACCACTTCTGATCCTGAGGGTGAGGTAACCTATGGAGGAAAAGCAGTGGACAGTTAAAGAAAAATGTACACCCCAGACTCTCTGTAGCTTTGAGATCCCCTCTGGATCTTATTCATCGAATATCCGGCCCTTGACTGCTTGAGGGAATGAACTCTGAAGGTGAGATGGCGCTTGGAAATTTTAGCTCATTTTTGCTTTGATAATTTTTTTTCTTTAATGATGTGAGCTAACAGACTGTCTATCTCCCTAAAAGAACACCTTTCTTTAGCTTGTTCTGATGGACTAACATATAATGCATTTATTTCTGGCACACACATTTATTGGCATGTTGACATCTTTTTTAATATTCTTCCCACCTCAGGCCTCTCCATCAATCCACACTCCTTAAGCAGAGACTTTTCAATGCACCACAAAAGAGAAGCCAGGTTAATTTTTTTTTCATTACCTAAAGCAGGGCCATCTCTCCCATGTTTGCTTAGCCCTGCACAAAGGCTCATGCCAAGTCAATCTGAATTCCCTTTCAAAACTCGAACTGCACTTAATGGGAAAGGTATGATTTCATAAGCAGATCTGTGCAAGACTGATGTTGTCCAGACAAAACCCCATAATGATTAACATGTGGCACCTTGGTCCAATTCCCTCAGCTACGCACTGACATTGCAGGGAAAGCTGCTTACCAGCCTGCTCGCTTGGTGCAACTTGATTAAAGAAATTAGGAAAGCCAGAAATCCACTGCAACTGTCACATACTTTGTTGACACCCGTAGCTCTAATTTCTTACCGTGCCTTTCTAATATTTTTGGCAAGGGGAGAGTCTTGAAGCCTCAATCACAAGGTCTCTGCAAACGCCTTTCTGATGTGGCTGGGAGAGGAGCAGGAGCCAGGCTGCCTGGATTAGCATCCCTCTGGTTGGGCTGACCTCCCTCACCCACCCCTGCCCAGCCCAGTGCTGGCAAACACCCCAAGCCCCATGCACATGCCTGAGCCCTGCATTTCAGCCCCAAAATATGGGTGGGGAGTAAGACAGGCCTTCTACTGGAGCCTCGCAGGGAAGGAAGGGGTGTCTGAGGCACCAGACGTGTCCTTCTGTGGCCCCAACATTATTGAGGAGGTGGCTTTGAGGGAGGTTTTGGGGACCATCACAGCTCCAGGACTGTGTTGCTCCAGCTCCCCTGCCCCAGCAAGCAACAGCAGGCACAGAAATCCTCTGCTTCCTCACCATGACTGAAGGTCCAGTCACGACTTTCCCTGCTCCGGCCTGACATGAAGCCTGATGATGTCCCAAAAGCAGCTGGTTTAAACCAGCACCTTCTGAGTGAGGCTCTAAATCTGCACATGCCTTGGGAAGGTTAATCAACATACAGTGTGGACATTTTCACCAGCTCAGCTCATTGGAACGCAACGGTGAATGTAAATCAGTGGCTTCCACGTAGAATTTCTCAATGCCATCAAGAGTGCTCTATTGAACTAAAGATATCCGACTCATTAATAAAGGCAAATAATGGCAAGCCAATATTCCTATTTTATTGAGCTAGAGTTAAATATTTGACCAATAATGAAAACCTATTTCTAACTGATTTCTCCATATTCTCCCCTGTTTCTTTTAAACTACATGTACATGTGTGGTTTCAATGTTTGGTTTTGCTTAAATTGTGCCTTCTGCCAGGTTCCCTGGTGGTTAGAACAGAGGGAATTTATTAAGAACCGTATTTTTTATTTCAGTGATTACCATCTCTGTATTGAACCAGCCTTCAATGGCACTTGGTTATTCCTTGCTCCAGAACAGCCACCTACCACCACTGCCGTATGGACCTGTATTCCCAGGAAACATGCAGGGGATATGCACAGGCTGTGGCATGCAAACCCCTTTTCACAGAATCACAGAATGGGTCATTTTGGAAGGCACAACAGTGACTCACCCGGTCCAGCCTCCCTGCTCAAGCAGGGTTATTCATCCCAGAGCATGGCACAGGATGGGATCCAGATGGTTCTGGAATATCTCCAGTGGGGGAGACTCCACACCCCCTCTGAACAACCTGTTCTGCTGCTCAGTCACCTGCCCAGTAGAGTTGTTCTTCCTCATGTTCAGGTGAAACTTCCTGTGCATCATTTTCTGCCCATTGCCTCTTGTCCTGCTGCTTGGCACCACTGAGAAGAACCTGATTTCTGTCAGGATTCTGTCAAAACTCTGCTCAAACACTCCTGGACATGTGAGAACAGCAGTATTCCTGAATTAATAGTGTTGAAGGCTCCAGCCTTTTAGGTCTTTAATTCTTACTCAAATGTGAGAATCCTAGAGGCCCACTGCTTCCACTTATTTTGGTGAAAAAAAAAAAACAAAACAAAAACAGTTCAATGAAAAAGGTTGGAATTAGGCAAGAGTCAAGGCTGTGGGGCAAATTCTAGTTTTATTCATCAAAGCGATCAAAGCAATTCAGCTGTGCTTGATCTGTCATTGCCAGTGTAGCAGGAGGGAGGGAATTCCCAACTAGTTCCCAGAATAAGGTGTGTGTTGATTATGGAAAGAGGCAGAGAGCCCGAAGGTCAGTATAAAATTACTTTTTTCCCTAGAAAAACATGCCCACACCTCAGGCAAGTTAGCCACTGGCAAGACCTGAGCATTGTGTAGGTCTCCAGGCACTTGGACACTTGCACTCAGTTTCTTAAAAAGAAATAAAACACCTGAAAACATGAGAAGAAAAAGGGGTTTTTTTGGTTTTTTCATACCATCTTAAGTCACTCCTGCTACTAGCACTGGCCCACTTTGTGAGATGCTGAGAGGAGAGCACCGAACCAGGATTTAGCTTTTGTTTCTGTGTGGGAAGTCAGCAGTGATGACACTTGCCTTTCAAGAACAGAAGAAAACATGAACTGTGAGGACCAGCAGCCTGCCAGGGGCAGGTGAGAAGTTGAGTCCAAAGGTTTCACACACACCCCAGCCGCAGCACGGGGGTGATGTATTAGGGCTGGACAGGAGCAAACCTTACACTTCCCGTGTAAGAGGCACCGATCCGTTCCCAGTGCTGTGGGACTGACCAGCTAAGGCAGCAGCACCCTCTGCCCTGCCCTCTGCCAGCCCCTCTCCACTTTGGTGAGGGTCCCTGCTCCACCCTGATGGATACTTCAACCCACTCCTGCCATCTTTCAGCAGTTTCTTGCTCCCTTTCCCTGAAACGCTTCCTGAGGCAAGCGCCTTCACGCTGAGAAATGGTGGAGAAAAAAAAGAATTCATGAAGAAATAGTTATCATTGCTGAAGACCATAATGGAGAAGCACCAATGAGTTATTGGCTCTAATTAAGGGAAAGCAACCCATACTGGTCTAAAGGTGAGATCTGTGGGGAGCAGTGCAGAGATTGCAAACTGACTGTGGTTTCTCATGGGTGCCGTGCGTCGGAGGATGGCAAAGAAGCTCCCAAAAAAGGTACCTTTTCCTTTTCTGTCACTTTTCCCCCCATGTGCTGATGCTGGGAGTTTCACATCCAAGCTTATCATTTCCTAGCAGGAGATTGAGCAAGCTCAGGCACACGTGGCTGTCACAGGCAAGCAGGAGAGTCACCGAAAGGGAATCGAGGTTTTTTGCAGAGCTGTGCCAAGCAAACATGAGCAACGCTGTCATGTCAGCACCCAAAGGAGATGCACGGGGGGACAGCAAAGGGACGTCAGAACTGAGGGCAGGAGATGAAGGAGGGAAATTCAAGGGGGAAAGTCATGACTTTGGGTCTCTGAAGCACCCAGTGTCACCACAGCAATTACAGGAGATGATTTGAACAGCAGGGCTGGCTGTTGCTCTCTAGGGACGCCAGAAAACTGAGAGGCAGGGAAGTCTGGAGCATTTTCAGGGTCTGAGCTTTAATGCCTAGCACCGTACATGTGTTTGACAGGACAGTTGCTTTGAGTTAATTCTGTATGGACTGCTGTCGGGGGTGGTTTCAAGTCTGTGTATAAAGCTCCTCACACACATGTTTGCTCTCCACATTCATTGAATAAGGGGCATGGGGTGGTTACAGGTTAATGGATTTTCAAGCTGAAGTGTTTGCCAGTAGCATTCAGGACATGGAAATTTGTGCCAGAAACCTTATCAGAGACAAACCATCCCATGGTGTCCTTTAGTGGGAGCCCAAGTATTAGCTCCTTAATATGTTTACCCTGAGATAAATCCAGAGTAACACATTGATGTGCAGGCAATTAATTGGGATGTGCCCCAGCGCAAGGACAATACTCAATAATAAATCTCTTTAAGAATGTCCTTCTGACCAATGTGCAGACTACCTGCCTAGCTTAATATCTAAAAACTCAATGACCCTGAGCCTCACATAATCCCAGAGACTTTCCTGAAAAAAAACTATGAGGGCAGGTTAAGGACCTTCTTGCCTGGTTGTGGGGCAGAAAGGAGCACAACAGCATCTGCAGCATTATTTGATATGGTTAACAGCTGCTTAGCAAATCAAAAATGACCCTTGAATTTTATGAGCCCTGGGGATGGAGGAAAGTGGGAATGTGTCTACACTGTGAGCTGTTCTTAGAGAAGCCTTTTTGGCCTTGGTGAATGCATGTGATGACCCAAAGCATTCCAGAAAAGAGGAGTATTAGGGAGCAGCTGATCTGTCCCTACAGCCCTGAGAGAGCAAGCTCTGCGAGATGCCTCCCTTCCACTGTAATTTTGCTGTTTAGAGCAGATCATTAACACATCTAACCCATCCTCCATGTGACTGTTTTTCTAATGTTTCATTATCCCTCCTGTTTCTTAGCCTGTCTCATCCAGTCCTTGGGATCAGCTCTTACCTGAATAAGGGAAAACTGCCTTTGAGGTGAGGAAGAAGATGCTGTACAAAGACCTTGAAAACAGAGTTGCCTGCCAGGAGCGTCTGCCTTGCAGAATGTATTTTTCGGCTTTGAGGGTGGCCTGCTTAGCCAAGCCTGACTATTTCACTGTGCTGCGGAGCCTGCCCTGGTATTAATTCACCTCAAAGAGCAGGTTGAAGTCATTAAAATATTTTGCAGGTGGTTCCTTGAATTCATGGTGCAGCTGGATCCAGCCTAAAGGGGGGAGAAAGAAAGGAAAGGAGGAGAAGAGGCAAGTTCTGATGAAACACAAATTAACATAACTCATAGAAGGGAAAGAAAATCTGTTTTCAATCTCTACAACAAAGGCAAGCAACACATCAAGCTAGAAAGGAGAAATGTCAGCCAGGCAGTGCTGGGGATTTTATTGCTTTAGCACAAGTGCTTCTCCACAGTCCCAGAAGTACCCAGGTGCTACTGCAGCAGCCAGACCCCCCGAGCACAGGTCTGGGTATGCAGGGACATGGGGGGCTTCACAACAAGGACTCAGCTCCCATATGGGTCCAGGCTCAAGGGTTTTTTTAATGCCCTGGCAGTAGAAATTGCGTGTTGGCCTCAGCCTCTCTTGTGCATGGAAACTCTCCATGCAATGCACCATTTCATGCCCTTAGAGCTGGAAACATTTTTTTCAGGGTGTGGTGATCGGGGCTGAGCTGGGCAGTCCATGGGAAGCTCACAAGGGAGGCCCAGATCTCCTACCTCCATGAGCCACTGGTGGGCAGATCCCCCACATCCTGCTTTGGCACCCCCTGGATTCTGCAGCACCTCCCGCAGTCCATGGGCATCACAGTCCTTGGTCCTTCCTCGGGGAGAACAAGGCCTTTTGGCATAAACACCGTCATACTGGGTCTGGCTGGGATGGAGGTAAGGTTCTGCATGGCTTTTGAAAACTAGGGTGGTGTGCCTTGGATTTGGGGCTAAGCCAGTGCGGCTAAACACAGATATTTTGGCTATTGGTGAGCAGAGCTTGTACAGCTTTGAGACTGGGAGCATGCTGGGGTTGGGCAAGAGACTGGGAGGGGTCACAGCCAGGGTTGTGACCCAAACAGACCCCGGGGATGTTCTGAATCATATGACGTCAAGCTCAGAGTTTAGAAGTTTGGGGAATGAAGGAGGAAGGGGAGATGTTTGTGGTTCGCACTTTTGTCAGCCCAAAAAGCCGTCACGCATGCTGAGGCCCTGACTCCCAGGAAGCAGTTTCCTATCTGCCTTCTGATGGGAAGTACAGAATGAGTTCCTCTTTCTGCTTCGCTTGCAAGTGCATCTTTTGCTTTCCCTATTAAACTGTCATTATATCAGCTCGTGAGTCATCTCACCTTCCATTTTCTCCCCATGCTTTGTGAAAAAGAACTGAGAGAATGCATGGGTGGTGGACATGCATGGGATGTGTCACAGGTCAAACCACGGCTACTTGGTTTTTTTTCTGTGGGAGAGCAGTGTGGTCTGTGGGCAGGATTACTTTTTGGTGTTTTAAAGCCCATCTGCAGAAACTCAAGTGCAGGTGTTTGGATAAAGGGCAGACTCTCATCTTTTCTGGCTGCAGCTCACACTTCAGTCTAGAGGCAACACCAGAAATGGTGGAGGTTCCTGCCCCAGTGTACCCAATATTGGGCCTGTTTATGTCATACACTGTTTTTTCCCTCTTCCTTGTGGGGGAATGAAAGCGTCCTGAGTGCTGCACATTTATACCTAAGACAGTCTGCAATCAAATAGATGAGTTTGGAAAAATTACCATCTTGTGGATAAATTAAGAAACACCTCTTGGCTAGGACATCCTCTCATTTGGGAAAAAAACCAAAAAACTTTAAAGAACCACAACTTCAGTTCTTTCAGGATAAATGGTTGTCCTGAGGAGGCTGACATCTGCCCAAGCTCCCCGGCAGAATCACTGCTGAGAGGCTGTGGATGTGTTTAGCTCTCACCAGGCTGGAGTTTGGTGCCGCATCTTGTTGCTTTACCATGAGCTGTTGGTGGCAAGTGCCTGCAGTGGACAGCAGCGGTGGAAGGAGATGAGAAAGGTAGGGGGTATGGCCAGGGACTTCTCGCTCCATCAGCCACTTCCAGGACACTTCTTCTTCCTCCACCAGCAGCTCCCCAAGGCCCATGACTTTGAGGCAGCTGTGGTCAGTTTATAAATCTTGGTTCTGTTGTTGGTGTGCATTTATGATGAGAACATGAGGAGCACCTTCTGTATGAATGTAGGAAGGGAAGGGATGATCTGGAGGACTACAAGCCCTTCCTTAAGTGTCAGCAGAACATGTCAGGGGAGGCAGGATGAGCAGCAGGAGAAGGACTAGGACTCTCTCACAGACAGCCTGAAGGATAAGGCTGATGGACCAGCAGATGTGTCCCATAATGTGCTGGAAACTTCTATAAATAATCCCATTGTTTCAGCAAAACATCAACCTAAGGAGACCACACTGAATCAGCAGTTTCTTTTCTTTTTTTCTCTCCTGATTGCAAAATCAGAGTGGACCTATTGCTGCAGTCAGTGACGGTAGAGCGAGAAATGAAAGAGAGCAGAAAGCAGGACAGGAGCACATGCAAAGGCTGAGCCAGCATGTCGGGACACGGTCTCTGGCACCCGGTGCGTGGCCCATACCCTCAGCACCACGTGCCCTGGGAAATCTGCCTGTTTGCATAGGCTCATATTCAGATGGAAATGCTCCACGGCCTCCCAGGCACCCAGGAGCTCACCTGGACAATGGAAATGTGGCAGCCCCCAGAGCTTCACAGGGCTGCATCAACTAGAAATAAAGGTTTCACCAGCTGGACAGGCAACTGCAGTCAGAGGGATCATGGCTTTCCCTCCAAATGTGGAGAATTGGACCTCAAAACCTGAAGCACTGCAATTCGGGGCTGTCAAAAATCAATGGAATCTACCCTTGCTTTTGCACTCATGACACCTGGGCCACTGAGAGTGGCATGGCCACAGCATGACAATGAATCATGTGAAAACTTATCCCTGAGCTTCTTTCTCAGGGAAGGAGAGCACAGAGGTCTCATTGCACCTTTTGTCTTTAGGAGGGCTTTTGAAAACTACATCTGCCAGCTTGTTTTTAATGCTTTGTAATAAAATGGATTCAACTGGAAGTATTATTAAAAGACTCTCTGCTGTAAATCTGATCTCTGCATGCACCCGAATCACATCCATCCCTATAAACATCCACTTGGCAGCACAAGTGCAGTCATTCCCAGCTCAACACCCAGCAAGAGTAGATGGCTCCAGGCCTGTGCAGAGTGGTCAGCTGAACCCGAAACCATTAGAAATAGGCTGGGTATGAGTCCTTAACCCAGTGACGAGGTGATGCCATGAAGACAGAGGGTGCACAGGCAGTTACGGTGGCTCAGCTGATCGATGGTAACCTCTCAAACCTCCCTAATTCAAGGGGATATCTGCACCCTCCACAAGGAAGCAAATTATCCCAATTCCTACGCAGGGTGTAGCAGAATGTTTAAAAATGGAGGATTCCTCTTCCTCCCTGCTGGGGACAAACCAAGTCACAGCTGCACAGGCACATTTGAAAGGAGAAGACAGAAGTGGATTCAAAAAATCCCCACATATTTGTGGCTTAAGCCTTTCAGAGGTTTGTGCATCAGGTGCAGAACAGAGGGCTTCACTGCACTGTCAGGGCGTGGATCTCCAGCTCAGCCCTACCTGAAGCTTTTGGCACCCTTCATTCCATGGCCAAGCAAAGCAGCGAGGACCCAGCAGCCCCAGGGATGAACACAGACCTGCAGACGGGGACAAAACTGTGTGATAATGACTGCCTTGCACCTCGGAGAGGGCGGGACGTGCTGGTGGCAGCGTGGATGCGGAGGGCTCTGCCCAGCTCCTACCGACGGCTCCTGCCTGGGGCCTTGGGTGAGTCACTTTGCTTTGCAAAATCGAAATCAAACCCGACACAAATGGAGATGTCAAAATGCCAAACACCATGGCAAGGTCTGCAGGGGTGACTTTTGCAGGATGAGGGCAAAGAAATGATGAAGAGGTAGGAATTGTGTCCATGGGTGTGAAAAATGCATTAGGGAGGAAGCAGGAGCTGGAGAGATCTTGTCGAGGAGGCTGCAAATGTCTCTTCCCAAACCCATGTGGGTTTCAGCACCCCCATCCCACCATATTCTCTTGTCTCTGCAGCTCCTCCTGATTCTTTCCTTCCTTGCACGTGAGTCACACACAATCAGCCGAGGTGTCGCCTTGGTGCACATCAGTGTAGGTTTCACTATGACAAAATCCCAGCCTCCCCTCCCAGGAGAGGGATCGCCAAGCTCACATCGAACATGGAATCTTCTTGGCTGCATGAGGAGGTTTATTTGTGTTAGGAACAAGATGTCCATCTCATGCCTAACCCCGCTACAATGCAGAGATGTTGAATAAGTCCAGGTTGAAGCTCTTTCAGGATCCTGCCCAAGACTCCATGAACCCCAAGTGAGCACACAAGAGCAGCTGAACATCTTAGCTGTGGGATTTTTTGAGGAACTGTTCAAATTACCACATCAGAGTTCTCAGTAGTCTATAAAAACTGAGCAGATAGGAAATGCATATCAGAAAGCATATCAAATCAGGAGGCAGAGAGGAAGTCCCTCCAGTTCTTTATTGTCCATAATCCGGCAAGGCTTTAGGTTAGCCACAATAAATTTGTCATGAAAATTAAAGACAAATACGGAGAAGATGGAAATTCGAGTGATATGAACTCTTTCAGTGTTTCAGACAAGATTGGGTTTGCCTCAGCTGCTACCACAACCTTTCAGATAAGTGGTAAGGTTTCTTTCTATTAAATGGATTTATATGGATTTTATGTGGTCTAAAGCAACACATAAAAATGAAATATTGCATATTAAATGCTTTTTGCAGTGATTCTGCTAGTAAATTAACTGCCATTTAAAAATAGAAGTATGTTGAACTACCCTTTCTAGCCAAAAGCTGATGGTGAGCATCAAAAAAAAAAGTTATTTTCCTGTCTTAGAAAATGTCTAATTTTCTTGAATAAGACTTTCATGTCTTAATAGTTAAGAAACTAAAATCACCAGACTCAATAAAAAATGTAAGTTTATGAATTTTTAGCTGAATATAAATGCTTCATTGCTGACTAAGCCATTCTATTGTAAAACCAATTAAAATACTGTACTCTTTTAAAACTAAGAATTTAAACTCCTGATTACATTACTTTGAGAAAGAAGAACAACGTAAATTGAGGGTAACTCACTGAATGTCTGACATAGTTACAAATGCTTCTGAAACACTTTTTCTCCCCCTGAAGGCTAAAATTCAACAAAGCTGTTTATTTCTTTTACACTTGCTGATAATGATTTGGTTTACATGTTATGACTTGTTTCAATTTGTTCTGCAGTTCAGTTTATTATTGATTTTTCATTTATTTTGATGCACACGTGCCTCAGTGTCGGAATCACATGTATGCAGTGCTCTGGATGGAGAGGGAATTGCTTTGAGCAAGACTCCGAAAGGCAGCCTGGGACATCTAGAAGTGATGGAAACAGGGAATTTATTGAGGCAGAAAGGGGAAAACCATCCTATTCACATTTTCATGGGCTGGATTAAGTCTTGATGGAATTAAGCTGGTTAAACTGGCTAAGGAGAAGATGGTCAAGCAGATTGCAGTGCAAAACCTGTGTCAGATGAAGGCAGCCTGCCTTGCTGGTGGGACCGAGCACTCTCACAGAGGAACCTTGCTGCTCCCCACCACTGGAAAGCACTGCTGAGTTATTGTGGCCAGGCCTGAAATGGCTGGAAGCAAGCAGAGATTGTAGGGGAGAGATGTGAGAAAGCATCTACCCTTCTTCTCTTGGTTTTTAGAGCCTCGGAGCCAAAAAAAGGCATCCACATGTTGCGTTCGGACAGCCCTCAGCCTCTACCTGCTGCTGCTGACGGCTGGCCAGGGGCTGCTGATGTACAAAGGTAATGCTACAACCTCGCCAGGGGCTTGGCATCAAAAGAGAGCTTTGCTGGGTGCTCCTGGGGCAAGCAGGAATGGGAATGCAGATAGGAAACCTCTGAGGGAGCAGAGGCTCCTCCGCACACCGCAAGGCACAGCAGCCGCTGCAGGAAACAATTCCCCCACCCTGTACGTGTGCTTTGCGCTTGCAAAAGCACCCCCAGCTGCACTCCTGGCTGCAGTGAGGACTGGCACATGAAATCGCCCTCCCTGGCTCAAACAGGGGTGGTCTTTATCCCCCGGTGTCCTCCCCAGGTGCTCAGGAACTGCTCTGCCAAACAACCATTTCCCAGCCAGACCGCGCAGCGAATATTCACTGCATGGGCTTTTTGTTTCCTCAGTATTTAAGATGCAGAGAGAGATATTGAAACTTCAAGAGCAAAATGCCTCCTATACAGAAGAGATTCTGAGGAGTTCCTTTGACAGCAATCTGGCTTTGGCGAGAAGCTCCACTGGGAAGAGCTTTCTCATGAGACCTGAAGAAAACTGGAGGAGAAGCTTAGAAGAGGAAATCACCATAATTAAAAGCAACAACGCAAACCTGATGATGAGGATGAACAACATCACCCTGTTTGCAGGTATGGCTCTCCATCCTGGCTTTACGGTGAGGAGACCTGGCTCCTCTGCATCACTGGCAAAGTGGGGCTGAAAACCCAGTTTAGATGAACCAATAACTAGGGAGAGATTTGGTCTTCCCATCAGTAAGTGATGCCCCCATTCACAGGATTGGAGACAGCTCCAGACCAGGGAGCACCTACAGGACTTGGAGCACTGCCCTGTGCACACCCCCAGACCCTCTTGCAATGCAGTTCTGGGCTCCTCTCCCCTCCTGTGACTTGTAGATTTGGGCTCTGGGTGCCCTCCAAGGGTGGTGTCTCCAGCCCACACCTCAAGCCTGTAAAATCACATATTGCTGTGCTCCTCACTGACAGCTGACTACTGAAAAATATCCATTTAATATTTATTTCAGGGCCTCCTGGTCGCAAAGGAGATCCAGGTCCACCAGGTATGTTGGTAAATGAGCCTCAGCTTTTCCTCTTTCCCTTTATTTCACCTAAGAGACCTTAAGTGAGGATTTGGGATTTCAGTCTCTAGACCACACCGTGTGCTCCCACAGAGGTTGGTGCCCACCCTGTCCCTAAGAAAACATTGGCACAGCCCAGGAATGAGCTGGGTGCAAGGTCTGCCCTCCACAGCCACACACAAGCTGCTGCCTTGGGTATCTGGGGGTTGGGGTAGAGCTGCACCTGCCATGGGAGGTAAAGATCTCCAGACTGAGGATGCAGCAAGTCCTGATCTAATGCTGGCTCTGCTCTGAGCAGGGGTTGGACCAGGCGACAGTTTCTATGATCCCACGATGATGATCTAAGATGCAATCCCTGTTAGGTCAGGTCTGTAGCTCATCCATCCCTACTTCTTGGCTACAACGACAAGATTTTCTGAAGGAAAAAAAAAATTTAAATTGTGTTTTCATATCTTCCTGGCTGCACTTAGGACATTGAAACAGCACTTCCTGCCAAGCAGTGTTATTACACATCAGAGCCCAATAGTTCAGTGCATTTTCCTGAAAAGATCTCCCCAATGGTCCCCAGGAGCTGGGCTTGGCAGGAAGACAAGCTGGCCCCTGCCCAGCTGTGCACTCAGCTGAGCTCCAAGGACTTTACTCAAGTGGTGGTGCTGGTCCCTGTCAGCTGAAGATTGGCCTCACTGGTGACTGAAATCATGTGAACAAAGAATTATTTAAAAATTCATCTCTTCTTCTTAGCCATTAGTGTGAATAGATGTGTGTCAGCTGATATATGTGTTTTATATCCCAGGATTACAGGGACCACCAGGGACAAAGGGAGACCAAGGTAAGGCTTTTCTGACACCTGAATTACTTCTGTGGATGAGCATAAAGTGGTTTTATGGATGATTTTATGAGCAATCTTGTCCTCGGCCAAGGTGTAAGTGAGTAAGAATGTCATTTGAGTTGAAGGAAATAAGCCCATGTAAAGCTAATGCAAGCAAAAGAAAAACTTAGGTGGAAAAAATATTATTTTAAAAGTCAGTGTGCAATAGTCCCAGTGGGCCAATTTCCCACTGTCACCAGCACCACTCTCAAGTACACAGAGAGAGGAGTTTGGCTCATGCTTGCAGCTGAGATGGGTGTCCTGCTGCTGGCGTTCACCAGACACGGCACCCTGTGAAGCCTCAGGAAAATGGTGCTGTCCTTGCAGGCTCACGTGGACCCCAGGGTGAGAAGGGGAGCAAAGGAGCTCCTGGCCCTGCTGGCCCAAGTGGAGATCCAGGAGTGAAAGGAGAAAAGGGACAGATGGGACCTGCAGGTAAGACCTCTTCACCATCTCAACATTTTTAATGTTCTCATATATATTTCTTTCTAAACTCATTCTACATGAAACACCAGAAGAAGTCTTCATAGGTCAGTATTCATAAAAATCCAAGCAGCCCTGAGCGTCATTTGCTGGGCAGTGAGGGAGCTGGATAAACAGGACACTTGACCTGATCTGAAGGGGTTTAATTTCATGTCATGCTTCAGCAAATCTCCCAAAGGAGGGCTGGGGGAAGGGGCCATGCAAAGTGTTGACTCTTCACCATGGAAGTCTCTTTACAGAATGACCTTTGTCTAATGAAAGCCACAGATATTCAATTATCAGCCTATCCTAGATTAAAGCAGTGATGTTTGCAGTAGGATTTCATGGTATGAAATAATACAATATAATTTATATGCACAGGCATGTGGATGTTAGCCCTCATTTTAGTGAAACGTCGTTCTGAGAGCTTTATATCTTACATAAGCCTGGCTTTATACACCTGAAGTAGAAGAGTTATATAAATATGTTTCTCCCTACTACGGATAGTTGTTACTCAGTGGTCTCACACAGGCTGAAAGCAGGAGAAGAAAAGAAAGGAGATGATGTGTGTGGTGCAGAGCAGGGCGGGCAGCTGGGCAGGTTGATGAGAGCTTCCTCAGATCTTCCATCAGATCCTGAATGCCCCAATGCACTCACTAGCACAAGATTCTCCATAAGAGAAAAGTGATTGTAGGAGGAATACCAAAAGGGAAGGACTTTGGGATAACTTACCATTTGGGATAATTCTGGAGCAGAAAGATGAAGGAGAAGTCTTCAAATGAGGCACTTTCAAGTAATTCAGCTCTTTTGGTGCATGCTGATCATCTGTTCAGAGAAGAGAAGGCTAAGGGGAGATGAGAGAACCCTCTGGAAGCACAGGAGTGGAATATGCTGCCCTGTATCTCCACTGTGTCTCGCAGAAGGGAAGTGTTCAAACTGCAGTAAGGGATACTTAACTAGAGGATAAAACATTCCAGTAATAGGGATCATTTGGAGAATAGCCTGGAGAGGTGTCATGGCACCACTGCAAGCCTTTAACAGCAGGCCAGAAAAAAATCTGGCCAGACAGAGCCAGAGGTGGATCAGACAGACCAGCTTCGTCCTCCTACAGCTTTATGGGAATGACACCGAATGGTAAATGCAGGTGTGAGGCCAAGCCTTGCTGCTGGTGTGGCCAGACAGAGGTGCTCCACAGGCTGCCGGGAAAGCAAATTTGGTGTTCTGAATTCATACATGTGTGCTGTGCTGTTTGATAGGTCCCCACGGACAGAAGGGTGACATGGGCAGCAAGGGAGACCCTGGGCCCCAGGGACCTGTGGGTCCTCAGGGACAGCAGGGAGTGCCAGGACTGCCAGGTCACAATGGTAAGTGCAGAGGGCACCGTGTGGCCATGCTGGGCTGCAGGGCTGCCCCAGCTCAGGGGCTGGGTTAAGCCTCGTTAGCACTGACACCAGGATGTCCTTACAGGCAGCACGGGGAAGCCTGGACTTCCTGGACCCAAAGGGGAGGCAGGTAAGCAGTAAAGCAGGTACAATTTCTTCTAGAGACACAAGACTGATCTCTTTTAGATGGTGTTACACAAAAAGGAGAACTGCAGCCAGTCTAGATCCCAGCATGGGTAAGAGAAGATGATCACCAGATGAAGAAACCTCATCAGTGTTTCAATGTTTTCCAAACTCCTGCTGCAGCCTTGGCTGTCTCATTTGAGCCCCACTCACTGTGCAGGAGTCTGAGAGGAACAGAAGGGCCATGTTCTCCCTCCTGATGTGTGTGCACACATCAGGGCAGAAATTGGCTGTTCTTTTAGGAAAGCACTTGTGCATTTCAAGGCTGGCAGTTTGCCAGGACCTGGGTCCACACAGCCTCTCACTGCAGATCATCACTCACTGCATTGCTGAGATTAGCACTGCCATGGGAGGATTGCAGTGCAGAGAGACCCAATGTTTATTTTGCCTTCGTAGGCTCAGCTCAGTGTGCAAGGGCTGGTGATCGAGCTGGCTGTCTTTTTATCTCCTTCTTGTGTGCTGTTACATTTCACATGTGCTGCTTTCACTCAACCTCAAGGTGCAACTGGACTACGTGGACCTCCTGGAAGTCCTGGCCCTGAGGGCAGACCTGGTCAGAAAGGGGAGAAGGGGGAGCAGGGCCTCAGGGGTAGCCCAGGTACAGCACTGCTCAAACCCATAACTCATTGACCTCCTACCCTGGCCTTAATCTGTGTGATGGCTCCACCCTGACTGGTTTCTGTTTGATTTTAGGGATACAAGGCATTGCTGGACCCAAAGGTGAAAAGGGAGAACAAGGAATCGCAGGTAAAGGAGAATAAAACAGGTTTTGGTCAACAACACACATCATGCAGATGATGGAAAGGGAACTACAACACCAAGAGGAGGTCTCTTGAGCCCTCTTCTTGGAGCCCCAGTGCATCCCAGGATGCCATGGCGCTCCTGAGCCTCTGCCAGGCTGCTGTGGGGTAGCTACTCACCAGAGGGTTGTTTCTACCATCTGTAACATGCATGAGGGGGTGAGGGTGCCTGAATTTTTGTATAAATTGAAAATGCACAAAGAAAGCAGCAGTTTAAGATGAACTTCAGGAGAAGATGTTTCCCCACTGCCTGTATTTTCTTTTTTGATGTGGTCTGCAATGAGTATGATGTGAAATAAGAGACCTGATTCAGAAATAGATTATTACAGTGTAGACACCTAAACTAGATGAGTTAAAATCCATTGTAAATACTAATTTGCATGAGATTTTATAAATGTACAATCATCAGTCTTATAAATTGTTTGTTTGTTTGTTTGTTTGTTTGTTTGTTTGTTTGTTTGTTTGTTTGTTTGTTTGTGTGATCTTAGGACCTCCAGGGCAAAAGGGAGCAAAGGGAGACCAGGGCCCTCCAGGTAAACCCTTACAGCATGAATTATTCTGATGCTGTAAAGGACTTCAGGTGCCACATTCCACTTTTCTGCATCAATGTGAAATGTTTGTCATGTTCTTTCCTTGGGAAGGGACAAAGGCAATGACCTTTTTGCTTTCCACCCAGGCATTCAAGGTCCTTTGGGTCCAAAAGGAAGCAAGGGTGATGCTGGCACTCGGGGTCAGAAAGGAGAACCAGGACTAAAAGGAGCCAAGGGAGAGACTGGATTACGTGGTAAGGTTCTTTGCCACGGGGTCTGTGGAGCTGGTGGTGCATTTGGATTCAGGACTGTAGATCACAGCACAGCACAAGCTGCTCTGGGGTGTGCTTACAGAGCTCATTTGCAGGAACTGAACAGGGATCAGCCTTCCCAGCAGAGGAATGTGCAGCGTCACATGTGCACCCTGGGAGGGATGCTAAGAGACATGCAAGTGAACAGATGCATTCGATTTTCTCAAATCCCTGATTTCACAGAAAACTGGAGCAGCCCATGTTCCTCTTCGCTTTGTTTAGAGACATCTCATAGCACACCGTGTCACTGGGATAAATCCCATGTAAATGCGGCTGCAACTACACCTTACTGACTGTAGGACGCAAAAATTATTCAAAAGGGCCAACACTACAGCTACTCTCCATCCTTATCTCCCTCCCATCCAATCACGGAATGTTTCAACAAACTTTAAGACCTGTAGTAGAAAAAAACCCAAACAGCGGTTACAATAGCCCACTGGTAGCAAACAGTGCTCCAGATGCTTTTTTCTTTTAATTGTTCACACAGAATAGCACAGGAATCCTCAGAAATTAAATAAACTAGATTCTATGTGGGAATCCTCCATGCACTCCTCCTGTGGAGCTTTGCATCTGGAGGAGGGAAGAAGCGTAACCGGGCTGGCTCCACTGTCCTCTGGGTACATTTCACCTCCTGCTCCCCAGAATGAGACAGCAATGAGTGCTTTCTGCAGGTAGCTTTGGGGGAAACAGCTCATTGGGATTTTTCAAACACCTCTGCTCTCAAGACCAAGATGCTCCACAGAAATGTGGAGGACTGTTGAGAGCACCTTTCTGCTCTCCCTGGAGAGCAAATCCCAGGATGAAGTGCTTTGGGAGATACCATGCCTGCTTCTGGAGATCCCAAAGTCTATCAGAGATGTCATTTTACAGCTAGCAGTGGGAATGAGACACATTTCCCACAAGTGAATGAATGGATGGGACTTTGGAAGTGGCCCTTTACTTGGGTCACACATTAGGAAGATTTTGCTGTATGTTATTCTGCTTTTCTTGTCACATTCCTTTCACGTACCCATAGTCACTTCAGAGTCATCATTTTCCACAAGGAGAAGAGTCTGCACATCTCTGACTCATACGAGCATTCAGAACAAGATAATAACCCTATTTTTCCAAACAACTGTCAAATGTTTGCTTTTCTAATTTGGAACAGGTTCTGCAGGAGTGAAAGGGAGCAAAGGTGAAAAAGGAGCAGGTACTGGACTTTTACTTCCCCTCTCACTTGCCTTTTGGTATTAAAGATACCTGAGATCAGGACCAAAATCCCCCTCTGCTGACACAGTACAGCTACCAGAGCGGAGGAGTTTGTGCTCTGAGCTGCAGCCTGGTGTCTCCAGGTGCAGGAGGGGCTCTTGGTTTGTTTGGATTTGAGCTACCAGTAACCTCTGGTCCCACCCTGGAGATGGGAACTGCAGTCTGGTCTGGGTGGTCACTGCTTCTGTCTGTCAATATTTTCTTCCTTATGCCTGTATGACCTATAGAGTTATTTTCTCCTCCTCTGAACTCTCAGCCGGCCTCAGCAATTTTGTACGACTCGTGGGAGGAGACAAGAGGGGCCGTGTGGAAATCTTCCACAGCGGGTCCTGGGGAACAATATGCGACGATGGCTGGACCATCCGAGAGGCCACTGTCGTCTGCCGAATGCTGGGATTCAACCGCGCAGTTGCTTTCTTCATAGCGCCAGCAGGTGAGTCCCCAACAGCTCTGCACCTCTCCAGGCCTGGCATGGGTGGTTACACCACAGCAATGTCACCTACACGAGCAGCAGGAGAGCAAAGAGGATCTCCTAAAAGGGGGCAGCTCATTCCTTTTGGGAATTCCTCTTGGCCTCGTGCCAAGTGCTGCTTGAACTGTGCCCAAAGACTTGACTTCCAACAAGCCAACCATGCAACCCAACACGTGCCACTATCTAGCAAAAAAAAGGTGTATATTCCTCTTTCTCTCGTCCAACAGTTTTTTGTTTGTTTGTTTGTTTGTTTGTTTAATCTTCCAAAGGCACCGGCCAAATTTGGCTTGATGACGTAAGTTGCAGTGGGAGTGAAATTACAATTACGGACTGCAGGAAGCGTGACTGGGGTTCACACAACTGCAACCACAACGAGGATGCTGGGGTGGAGTGTGCCTGATGGGACACTGAATCTGTCCTGGGAGCTGCTGCTGCTGCCTCTGCTCTCCATGGAGCTTTTCTTCATAACGCAAACCCAGTTTCAGCAGGCTGTGCTTTTCTGTCTCTTTACCAGGTCATAAAAATATTGACAAAGAAAGTTGAATTTTTCACAAATCCATAACAGCTGCAAGACCCAGAGGTAACCTGAAACATCCCAGCTGTCACAAAACAATTGGAGCTCAGGCACGTGAGACAGTTCACAGCTTTTGCAGCTACCTGACATCAGCTCATCTGCAGGAGCTCACACGGGTGTGACCTCTAAGTGCACAGGGGAGGGGATGGTCCAGGTTAGCTTAGTGCAGTAAGAGAACAGGATCAGTGTGCAGAAACAGGAACTTGCTGCAGCTGAGCTGGATAGTCCATCTTCATCATGGTACAGTTGTGAACCTGAGCTTAAAACCCCTGCGGAAGTGCATACACCCAAGACAGCAGATGTGCAGAAATCATCAGATGATCTCTCTGGCATGCAAATATAAATATTCTCCAGAAATTATGTCAATCACATGTTAAAGTGCAGAAATAAGTGCCTGGGATCTAGGTGCCATACTATCCTGGTTTAGCACAGCCCTTGTTTTTGACCTTAGCTAAGTCCCTTGCCTTCTCTGTCAGTGTTTCCTAACCTGTCCCCAGAAGCAACACCCCTTACCTTATCTGGTGTATAAAGCTAAGCTTTTCATACCTTTAGAAATTAGATGCTCAAGCAAAGCGAAATGATGGCAAATAAAAAAATATAGCAAAGCATGAATAAGCTATCGATTGGTGTTAAATATAAATAAATAAATAAATTATTGACGAGATAAATAAAATTATACACATACGCCTGTAGATGTATTAGGGAGAAAATATTGAACTGGGCTTTCCTGGATCCCACTCGATTGATGCAATTTAGGTTCAATAAATAAAGGTTTGGCAGCAAGGACAAGCGCTGGGCACATCCCGATGGGATGCCACGGGCGTGATGGAACCAGCGGGATGAGCCGCCCGGAGCCATCAGCCACCTGCCGGCATCCCTCCCCATCCCCATCCCAGCCCGCTCATCTCAAATGCTCCTCGCCGGCACTAAGGGGAGCTCAAGGGCCGCAGCCTCTCCGCAGAGCCACTGCGGGAGACCCGCGGCACCGGCCCGGCGCTGCCCCTGCCCCTGCCCCTGTCCCCGCCTCCGAGCTGCCTTCTCCCGCGGAGAGCCGCGCATCCTGCGCGTCCCTCTCTGCTCCGCTGCCGTGGGACCCCGCCCGGAGCACCGCGCCCAGCCCCGAGCCCCTGGAACGAGAAGGACACTGACCTGCCGGAGTGAGGCCACCGAGATGCTCCGCGGGCTGGAGCACCTCTCCTGTGAGGACAGGCTGAGAGAGTCAGGGCTGTGCAGTCTGGAGAAGAGAGAGACCTTAGAGCACCTTCCAAATACCTGCAAGAGAGCTGGAGAGGGATTTTTGACAAGGGCATGTAGTGATAGGACAAGGGGGAATAGCCTTAAACTAAAAGAGAGTAGGTTTAGATTTCATACCAGGGAAAAATTCTTTACTGTGAGGGTGGTGAGGCGCTGGCACAGGATGCCCAGAGCAGCTGTGGATGCCCCACCCCTGAAAGGGTTCACGGCCAGGTTGAATGGTCTTTGAGCAACCTGGCTTAGTAAAAGATATCCCTGCCCAGGAATTTGAAACTAGAGGATCTTTAAGGTCCTTTCCAACTCAAATCGTTCTGTGATTCTATGATCCCAAGAGTGGGAGGGCTGCGGTGGCCACGAGGGCCTGGTGATGCATCCAGAGGGCCCCCGTGATGTCCCACCTGTGTAGTAGGGAAGGACAAAAATGTGTTTTATCCTCTTGAACAGCTGGCAGCACACACGGTGAGATCAAAACCTGAGATCAAAACCCTCTTGGTTTGAGGGAATGAGGCAGGTTGTGGTGGTTTCAGTCCTCACTAACTGCAGCAGTGGTCAACCAGTCCTCCCAGAAAGGGATTTTGTAAAATAAGAGTGGATGTTTTTAGGTCTTTGTGATGCAGCCTCTTGTGCTTGATGGTTTGTGGGACTGCTGAGCAGCTGGGACACTTGTACAGGTTTTGCTCCCCCCTCTTTAAAAGCTAGAAACACAACTTTTAAGGCAAACCCTCAGGTTTTGCCAGCACGTCAGAGGTGTCCCCTTGGAGGGACAGAGGAGGGACAGCTGCCCAGCTTCCCGCCAGCCTCACCTGTGGGGGCAGGACACAAGTCCCAGCAGTGACATTTGGAGCCCGAAGCCCAGCACTGGGACCCGCACGCTGAAGGTCTGGAGGGCACTCGTGCCCCACGTGTCCACTTCTCCAGTCTAGGGGAAGATCCACTGGGGCAGGAAGGGTGCCACAAGTCACTGTGGGCTGGCTGGTGACCAAGAAAAAATCATTTTGCATCTACAGAAAGGGGCAGCCCTGAGATTTGGAGGCCACACCCCCTCCCTCCCCAAAAACCCAGCTGGAGCTATTCCACTCCTGCTTCAAAATCTCCCAAAAGTCCTGCACTGCCCTGGAAGTGCTGCCTGTGACAGCTCATAAGGAGTGGTACAGCTTTGCTTATCATTCATGCCCAGCACCAATTAAATAGACTTAGTTAAGCAAAATGCAATTACACTGCCATGGATAAAAGGGATACAATTAATTAAAATGGAACACTTTCCCTTAGGAATGGTGTTATTTCCAGATGCTCCCATCCCTGTCCCTGACCACTCCTCGTGATTCAAAGAGATTTGGGATGGGTGGGGAGAACTGGGGGCTTTTAGGTGGTTTTGTCCCATCTCGCTGGCTCACGTGTATTTATGAGGTAAGTTAGCAAAGACCCTTGAGGACACAAATCATTTCTGGAGCCCTAAAACACCATTTCCAATGCATCTGACACTACCTTTCCAAGAAGATGAACATTTCATAGAGGCTATCTGGCACCAAGCTGAGACTTTTCTCCTTTTGTGGAGAAAACTGAGCCTTCTGTCATCTGTGAAGGAACGGAGAACAGCCAGACACTGTGGGATATGTGCTGTGGCTGGAAGGATTTTCCAAAATTCACAGGGAAGCAACTGAAGTGAGGTTTCCCATCTCAAACCCCTTGGGAAGGGAGAGATGCTGAAGAGCAAAACATTTACTAACGAAAAGCCAGTTCTCCAGGTTTCCAAAGCCTGAAGTTTAAGCTGAATGCATCCATAACACACCTTCTTAGCAAAATTATTGATGATTCCAGCTGCAAAGGTAAAAAAAGCAATTGATACATTAAAGACAACACATTAAAATATGAAGTAAAGGAATTAATTTTCTGCATTATATTCATATGACAGACAGGTAACAACTTTAACACACATGCAGGCTAAATCCAAAGCTTAAATTCATCACATCATATATGGGTCAATAATTGTATTTCCATCCCTTTCTTCTGAAGTCTTCTGATGTTTTAGATCACATCACCACAAATCTGCCAGCACATTTCCTAGTTTTTTCTGTTAAACATCATGGTGGGGGGCAGCATCTGGCCTCAAAATCCTAAGACTTTTTTTCTGTTTCACTTGTTGTCAGAACTGGTCATGTTTTGCTTGGTTAACTCTTCCCACCGTCATGGTCCAGCAAAGGCCCAACCAGCCATCGAGTGCAGTGCCCAAGCCTGAGCTACAAGTGTTTCTGATCCTGCAAAGGGACCAGTTTGGCTCTGATAGGCACTGGCACAAAGCTGGACCATGCACCGATGCAGGCAGCTGCTCTGCTGTGACAGCTGAATTTAACCCAAAGTGCTTAAACAAACTGTTAATGGTAGCCCCAAATGATTATCCATTTATTTCAGTATTTGTCTTTTTCAAATGTGACCTAAAATCTATAAGTAATTAGTTATTGTACAGGCTACGGTGTTGCAAAATGCTTCCCTTCATTTTTTATTCAGACTCTGAACTATAGCTCCAAAATCATTCCAGTCACACCAACCTTCAAAGGTCTAAATGGGGAGGAAGGGGGGCTAACGCCTTGGTATCTTTGAGATTTACAAGAATATTTGAGGGTTTTCTGGGGATTCAGTGTGAGATGAGAAAAAAAGAGTTTTGCAGGCAAACAGAGGAACTTATGCTTCCAGTTCAAAAGGAAAGACACATCCAAATAGAGAAAGATTTAAATGTTAAAATGCTAAACAAACATTGTTATTCAACAGCAGGTTTTGTCTTTTGAGTCCTAGGTTAAAACTACTTCACAGGGACTATAAAAGCTCGTTATTGTCCTTTGTTGGAGCTAAATGAATTTTAACCACAGAAGTTCCACAGTGAAGAGGAGCTGCCTCCTAAAACTCCTCCCCAGTCATTTAGGTACGCCAGTGAGAGAAGGCAGGAGAGGACTTTGAGAGCTGTTAAATAAGTTGGTGAATAAGAAAATAAGACACAAATTGCATTTATTCTGGGTCTGCCTGTGATGTTTTATAGAAATGCTAACAAATAAGTGGCACTGTGAAGGTGTTGGTTCCACACCACCAGGGTAACAGCAGCACAAGGAAGCACAATTCTGCAATGACCTTGCCTTAGGAAATCCCAGTGGAATCAAGGGATTCAGAGGGTTTTCAGGCTCAGGCCATAAATCTCTCAAGATATGAATTACTGCCTTATTAGAGTAGATTCATAACTGTAATTCTAGATAAATACGCAATTAGTCTGATCTCTTCTGATAACATGCCAAGAGGAAAAAAAAAATAAGTCACCTCCTACTAAGCAGACTATCTATTCAAAGGAACTGCAGCAAACTTTCACAGATGTTGAGGCCAGCAGGACCACTGTAACAATCCCATCTGACCTTCTGCATGGTGCAGGGCAGAAAAACTCACCCAGGGATTTCTACATCATTTTGAAACTACAGCTTGTTTTTTCGGAAAGTGCCTTACCTCAGTTTAAAGTTTTCTGAAAGCAGAGAAAGCACTATATTCCTGAAAAAAACACCACATTTTTGTCACTTTAATTAATGTGCCACCTGATTCCCAGTACCTCCACTCCTAACCTGCACTGGGACACAGGGAGCCAGATGAGGTCCTTGAGCCACCGAGTGCTGCTGCCTGAAGTTCACTCAGACAAGGCTTAAGAGATAAAACAAGTTTTCCTTAACATGATTCACTTCACCTGGTGGGGACAAGCCCACAACCAGGTTTTGGAAGAGCTACTTACTGTTCCAAGCAAGCAGCATAGCTCTAAGGGATGCTAATGCCCTTGCCAGAGTGTAGAGGAGCGAGGAATGCGCAGCACACGCCAAGATCAAACCAGAGGTGACCTTGATTGTTTTACTTCTGCTCAGCATCTGAAAAGGTATTTCTGGAAGGCTTTTGCCATAATAGCTGTGGCTCACATGAACGCTGGGACTCTGCTCTTGCAGTCGCTCTGATTTTAAAGCAGATGTTTGACTTTACAGAATAGCGATAGAAGGAGCTCGTTGGGAGTAGAAGGCTCTCAGCACACTTCTGAGGCCCTCAAACTCTTTTCTGAGTGGAAATGAGATCAGACTAAACTAAAGTGGCACTGTTTGCATGAGTAACAGCTAATCCAAATTACCCAGGGCTGAGAGATGAGGATCCCAGGGCTAAAAGAACAAGGGTGTTTTTTTCCACACATGGGTAAAGACTGTTGACTCAACTTGCAGGGCAATAAAATTTCTCCAGTAACAAGCAGGGACAGACTCCCACAGCAATGCTGGAGGGAAGGGAAATACCCTGTCTCTGAAAATCCACTTATTTCAACCAGACTGAAAGAGCTGCACTAGACTGTAAATGAATCTGTCTGTGGTTAAGGGGTAGATGAGAGGGGGAACACCCTTTGCTTCTCCTGTGTTTATACTCCAAAACTGTAAGATTAAGAGGGAGGAAGTCCCCTACTTCCAGTTTATTTGCTTTAGAAGCCTTGTTGGGTCCCCCGTGCAAGCTGGCATGAAGAGGGCAGAAGAAGCTCTTTTCTGGACACAGTGCTCTGGCACACTCTGATTTTATACATCATAGACTGGGAAATGTGAAAAAAATCACTTTTTCAACATTTTCCTTTCATTGCTCACGGTCGCACAGTGCCACTTCCCATTACAGGCCAGCATGTCAGCTGTGACCTGCTTGGGGGAGACGTGTTGTGACCCCATGGGGCAGGCTCAGCACACTGAGGATGTGAGGGTAAAATGTGCAGTTCTCAGTAAACATGTGGGGCCCAGCTCAGTGAGGGGTCCTGAGCCACGAGGCTTCAGGAAAAGGCCTCCAAGCATCACCCAGCACGGGAGATGAAGCTGAGAGTTGTGACCTGGGTCACATCTGCAGCTGGTATAAATCAACATCGCTCTGTTGATAACTGGGGAGCTGTATGGATTTGTTTCTGCTCATAATTCAGCCCTATTTTGATAATATTTTATTTTGCTGAGCTCTTTTAAACACTGCTTACTCCTGGTGAGTCTTCTCTTGGGTTTGTGTATGGGTCGTGTGTGCTGCCCAGAGCCTGGGAGGAAGGTGAGAGACCCGGCAGGAATAGCGAGTCCGTCCCTGGGCAAACACAAAAAGCATGCCCAAGGCTGGGAACCCTGACGTTTTCTAGTGCAGAAAACAGTAGGGACTCCTTCCAAAATGGTTATTTTAAAAAGGCATTTTAAATTGAGCTGCACTGATTATTAGAAAGCACAGTAATTTTCAGGCTCATGCCACAAAGGCATTATAAAACTGCCGACAACAGCATTTCATCAACACCTCTGACTCCAGCTTTCTCCCACCTTGACACTTCTGCAGTTTAACCCTAATTATTGCTGCTTGCCCCATTATGATGGATGTAGTCCCGAGCCATCCTTCGTCTCTGTGCCATCAAGCTCTCAAGGATCCTGATTCCTTCACTTAATGTGAAGTGATGAAATGGGTCTCTGGCATCAGAGACGCAAAGTTGGAAAGCTACAGTTTTGTTGAATTATAAGCATAGAAGCGAGTTGTGTAGCGTTTTCATACAAATTACTTTAAAGGGACATATTTCATAGAATCATAGACTATCCTGAGCTGGAAGAGACCCACAGGGCTCATCGAAGTCCAGCTGATGGCCCTGCACAGACCACCCCAAGGGTCACGCCATGTGCCTGAGAGCATCATCCAAACGCTTCTTGAGCTCTGGCAGGCTTGGTGCTTCCAGAACCCAAGCACCCTCTGGCGGAAGAGCCTTTTCCTAATATCCAACCTAAACCCCTCTGACACAGTTTCATGCCATTCCCTCGGGTCCTGTCGCAGGTCACCACAGAGCAGAGATCAGCGTCTGCCCCTCTCTTCCCCTCACAATGCTCTCTGTAGACTGCAGTGAGGTGTCCCCTCAGTCTCCTCCAGGCAGAGCAGACCAAGTGACCTCAGCTGCTCCTTATACAACTTCCCCTCAAGGCCCTTCACCATCTTTGTTTCCCTCCTTTGGATGGTCTCTAATAGTTTAATATCTTTTTCTATAACGTGGTGCTCACATTTGGAGAGGAGAAACACCAAGTGCCACAGCTAAGCCCATCTAATTAAGTATTGTGGATCCCTACCCAATCTAATGAAGTATTTGTGACTTCCTTCCCCTATCTTTAGGGTTTTTTTCCCTTCTATTCAGTTGTACATCTTCTGCTCTTTAGCTGCAAACTGTTCCAAGATGTTCATCTGATATGAATTTACAAAGCAGATGATAGCCATCATTTTCACATTAAGGAGGCAAACTCATGTACTGTTTCCAAGGCTTTAACTCTTAATCTCTGTTTTCAGACCTGTATGTACTGCTCTGTTCATATTTCTGCCATTTGGTTTCCAAATACTCAATCTTTTTTAAACGAGATCATGGTAGCTGGCAGTGTTTGAAAACACTGATACTGCAAATCAGCAAAAGCCCTGTTGAATTAAAAGCAACCCAAACTTGTCTGTCTTTCATGACAAACAACTAATGCCGAGTTAGCCCAGCTGACACATTGAGGTACGGAGGAGAGAGCAGGCCTCTAAGGTTGGTTAAGACAGAAAATATTTTAATCACAGCTGAGAAAGGAAGAGATCACTGTCAGGTTTGCGTAGTCTCAGTCAGGCTCTCAGCTGGTGTAAATAAACTCAGCTCTACTGAGGTCAAAACGGTTTACAGCCACAGTTATTTTTCCTGAATGAGACGAACATGTAAAATCCCTCACTGAGTAATTTCCAGCAAGCTTGAGCACTACGATTCTCTCTAAAATCAAGAGGAAAGAGCAGTCTGAGAGAGGACCACCCAAGTTATTGCAGGCTGTCAGTAGCTCTCAAGGAAAAAGTGGCTGTGCATCACAGAACACAAATTTTTCTCCATTAAAAGCACAGATTAAGTGCATATAGCTGAAAGGAGCTCAAACGCTCTTCTTCCTTTGTGTGCTTGATGCAGCAGGAGAGTGTTTGTTCTGGCAGCAGCATTTCAGGTAAGCTGGAATAAGTCAAATATGTAAATACTGGGTCTGAGCCATCCCATCTGTCTTTTGAGGGTTGCTGAGAGAGTTACCTGGCAGGTGATGCGATCAGTATATGGATGGAAAACCAGAGAAGTTCAAATATGAGGCTTTCAAAACGGTCAGAGGAAAAGAAAGTCTAAACTGACTCCACAGGAAAGAGCAGAAATGCAGGGAACCTCCAATAGAACATCAAAATCACATATTACTATGAAAACAAAGGGACATTTTCAGGGAGTTAGGGATTAGAGTCTGGGCTTCAGAAGTATTTGTAACCAAAATCAAGTCAAATTCAGGGAAAAAAGAAAGCTCATGTCAAGTCTAAAAAGTCTTGGCACAGCAGATATGAGAGCTAGAGCAGTAAGAGACTCTTTTTGCAAGCTTAAAAAAAAATCTTGAAATTGAGCCAAAATGCAATTTTTTTCTTACCAAAACTAAAAGCAAAAATATTGCCATTTTTAGGGAAAGTGAGTGTTAAAGATTCACCAAGTTTGCATATAATTTAAGCGAATCCACAGTAATTTACAGGTGGTCCTGACAGCGAGGAAAGCAGCCTTATCTACCCAGGCAGAAGTGGCCAAAAAAAAGGAGTTCAGCCCACCCAGCCCAGTGTTTGTGCCACACTAAAACAGAATTAATCCTTATGTCCCTGTACCCACCCTGCCAGGAAGCACTTCTGAGCATCCCAGCTAATTTCTAGAAACTTTGTCAATGGTGACCATCTGTCATTGGGAAAATGCGAAAAGGGGGATTAGTAACAGGCTGGCAGGGAATGCTGGAAAACTGGCAATATATTTTACTGAGTACAGATGTAAACACAATGAGGATATTGTTTTGAAATTAAGGGAAGAGCAGGAAATTTTGCAGTGTTCTCCTGAGTTGTTTTGTCAGAGGTTTGGTTTTTTTTTCCCCTGCCACATCAGTGGGAAAAAAAAGCTGGCAAGTGAGAGGACTAATAATAGGGCATAAATGTACCATTTTGGGGAGTTTCCCCTGGGGTCTGCTCCCCCTCCCTCACTGCTCAATTGCCACCATTGCTGCACGTGAGCTGCATGTTTATGCTGCTGCTGAATGAATGCACAGATGCATCTCTGTTATCCTTAGAAGCATAAACTGCTTTTTCCAGCAAATACGTTGCCAGTGCACAAACACACCTAACGAGCTCCTTCTGCCTTGTTTGTTGGAATACGACGCCTTCTGCTGAGACTGAGATGAAACAGAAGGAGTGCAGAAACCTCCTAGAAAAGCTAAATGGGAGAACCTAATTGCCTCAGTAGTTTTGCTTCGAAAATTAGAGGGGGAAATGTTTTACAGATGAGAAGATTTTAAAGGGCGCCAATCACAGTGAGAGAGATTTCTGTTTGAAACGCTGATGGTCGAGACATCTCCAAGGCCATGCTCATCTCAGAAGGGGAAAATATTCAGAGAACTGCCAAAAATGTCATCCAGGGAGGGAACCTCTCCCCAGATCTTGTCTGCACTAATAAGAATTTGCTGGCACTTCTGAAGGCAGACGTATCTTCTGCTGGAAAAAGTCTTTCCCATTCCCTCAGTGAAGGAAGACATGCTCTTCGCTTGGTGTAAATCCATGTACTGCTGCTCCTGCTAGCATCGAACCGTCATTAAAAATCACAGCCTGAGAGGCATTGCTGCAGCCGGAGAAGTCTCTGGCAAGAGGCAGCCTTTGGCTGGAGGCTGTGGCTTGGGAAGGGCTCTGTGACATTGCTGAAGCAGACGTAGGGACCAGCAAGTCCCCCAGAGTGGGGCAGAAAGCTTGAAGGCTCATTAACCAGTCAAATCTGCAATTAGCAGGGCAATGTCAGAGAGTGAATGTGATCCGGAGGAGTGGAGGCTGGCTGGGATTTCTCCCACATCTCTCCGCTCCCCTCTTTCATCAGTACTCCTGGGGATCAGCCTGGAGATAACCAAAGTGATGGAAATACTTCACCAACTTTGACAGACTTTGGATCCAGCTTTTCACGACATTTTGTCCTCTCCTACTATTCCAAAAGGTCCTGCACGACAACCACGAGGCTGAGGTTTTCAAGTCTACTCCCATCACTTTCAACAGAGACTTTTCTTCCACCTGCCGAGACAACCCCGAGCCACGCGCATTAATAATTAAATAACAGCTGAGCACCAGGGGAGGGGAAGTGACAAAGCTGCCAAAACCCTTCCAAGATATTTTGACAATCCACAGGCTGAAAAGATTGTAAATGAGGGTCTGGCCCCTTGTTACTCTCCCGCTTTCTCCTGCATATCTTTAAGCATCACACGGATTACGCATCATCCATCCCGGAGATGCATATTGATGTCATAACAATATTTCCCACGCCGGACCACACAACACCGAGTTGCAGACACAGTGATTAACAACTGCTTTTGCCACTGTACCTTCCGGACTCCCATCAAAGTAGGATTTGTCCCAATTAATCAAACCCAAGTGTTCTTTGCTGCCGCGCCTGTCTGTGCGGAGAGGATCCCAAACGTTCATCGCGGATGCTGTGCGCGGCTCTAACCTTTCGGCAGAGTCTGCCGGGAGCTGCTGCTCATTTATATACAAAGCACAGCAGGTAAAAGGGCAACTAAACATAATTTACCTGGAAGAGAGGTTAAAAGTGGTTTACCAGCTTGATGGTGTTTGGCTTGGGAAACAAGACATTAATTAACACTGACCCATTGATTAATATTGACCAGGTTTTTACCTTGTGCAAGTTTTAAGTGGGTGATGCTTCTATTTATTTTTAGTTAAGTTTTCTCTGTACCAAGAATATTTTGGAGGAACTTTGACCAAACAGGGGCTTCCTTCTGGCCTGACATCCTAACACAGACAAGACCTGCACCTCCACCAAGGACTGCAAGCACTGCTGCTCTGGGAGGTGCTCCTGCCCTCAGCGGGAGAGTGCCCCAGGACACCCTGATCCAGCACCACTGACATTAATGAGCCTTGTCACCACTTCCAAACTCTTATGGCCAAACCCTGCTGCCCTCGAGGGTGGGACTTTCTGACATGCTCTCCTTGCCTTGGGAGCCAAATGCCCAATTTCACTGCAGGCATGTTAGAAAAACCCAGCATAAAGACACAAATCCTCTGTTTCTTTGAAAGGCATCATATTTATTCAGCAGTGGCATCCTCCCAGTGCCATTGCAGCGAATGCAATGCACTGTGGGTATTCACGTGATCTCAGCACCCCAGCACCCACAGACAGAATTTGGGCTGTTTCACCCCAAATAAGAGAGAAGAACTGCCCCATGCTTTGTGATTGTCCCCGGAAGCATGGGACATAGTGAAAATGTCCTTATTACCAGGGTGATCCTCTTGGAACAGGAGGATCAGTTCATCCTCTGAAAGCGCTGGGTTTATCATTTCTCACCCATCCACAGCACATTTAATTTGGCAATGTGAGATACAAACAAAATTAAAGCCAGTTATTCACCCATCTGAGGCAGGAGGAAGCCTGGATTCCTGCAGATGACAGACACCATAAGTGGGGAAACTGGCTTCCACCTTAATCTTTCCCCAAAAAATGCAACATGAGGCCCAAAACTCACCCACAGCCAGGATCCTCCAGGTCTCAGGACACACCATTCCAAGGAGGGAGGTAATTCTGGAGCTATGGTATAAGCACTTAAGCCTGATCTTCCTCCAAAAACTATCTTTTGGGCTGGCCAAAGCTCATGGAAGTGGCTTCTGCAGAAAACAGAACAGGTGGGAGAAGCCTTCAGGAAGCAAAGACAAAGCCTCGAGGCTGTATCTGTCTTGGCAGACCTTGAAATAGAGCCCTTGCTCTGTTTTGGGGTTTTTTTCCTTGTTTTTTTCCTAGTGGCTCTTTAGCTGGTGTTTATTAAAAAGAGACCACTTTTGAAACTTGAAAGATCTTTTTCCAAATTGCCATAATTTTTCTCATCCTCCAAAAATCTGAGCTTTCTCTTGACTTGAATTTTCCATAAATAAAGACCCTCTGCAACTTTGAAAACTACTTTGATTCAAAGTTTTAGTAACAACCTTTGAGGCATCTTGCCTAGAGGGGAGAATATTTGTTTGCTTGTTGGCAGGGTGGAAAATGCTGACAGTTATGGCAGCTTCAGGAAAAAATAATTTTTGGGCAATGAGAGGGTTTTTTTTTTGTCCTATCAATTAAAAAAAAATTGTACTTAGGGGTTTATACCTTCAATTATAGAAATATTAAAGCAAGTGTTTGTTTAAATTTAAGCTATTAAAAGATTTCAATGCACTGAAGAAAAAATCAATCTGTCAATTTTCTGTCGTCACCTCCCATTTCAAAATGGGATGACTTTGCACTCTGGAGTGATGCTGTTCACTTCAAGATTGACCTGATTGTTACAGGACAGGTGAAACAATCCCAGCTGCAGTGCAATTTTAATCAAACCAAACATTCTGCAAACAACAAAAATATTCAAATCACTTTTTTTTCCAACACAAAACCAGTCCAGCATGCCCTGAGCCCCCCAGTGAGACTGCTGGCTTAGCCACTGCTGATGAGCACCATTTTGCAAGTTTGTTTTTGTTTGAGTCATTGGGTTGCTGGGTTGGTTTTAGGAATAGATCAAAATAACACATCTTGTCCATGAGAGATCAATAACCCAACATTGTCTTGGCCTGTGTCCTGTCCTCCTACCTCCTAACCACTGAACTAGAACAAGCATTAAAAGACTCTGAAATCAGTCCTGGACCAAGAAATATGAAGTAGACAGAGATCTCTCTCTGGTCCACACTGCAGAAGCACAATTTGTTCTCTGTGCTCCAGAGCCCCCAGAAAGCATCCTGAAAACCATTCCTCAAAATGTTCTGAGGCTTAGCCTTAAATGCTGAACAGAAATGAGCCAACCTCAGCCTTTAGGAGTTGCCTCGTGGCTCAGGCTTTTTCAGCACTCCCATTTTCTGCTGAGGGCTCGGGGTTTACTCGTGTTTCATGACTGTGCAACAGGGAGAGCTGGTCTAGTGACCAGGCGAGAGGTGAAGAGTATTCCTAATATATAAAGGTAAACAGAAGGATGAAAATTATTTAGATCTGTGGTTTAATGGGGAAAAGTGATTTCTTTGGAATTGAAGCCTGGTCTCTCCAAAACAGAGGGAAAGCTGAATTTGCTCCATCCCTTTCCAGGCAGATGAGTGCACCAGGCTGCAGCCACTGCTTGACTGAGACCGAGATTTTGGAAACTCTGTGAGTGATGAGTCACAGCCCCATAGGAGTGTCCCTCAGCCCCAGCATGGGCATGGGACAGCAGCCTCTCCTCTGGATGGATGTGCATCACACTCAGCACAGGAATCAATTGCAGCTCTCCAAGGCTCATAACTCAGCCAAATCAGTCCCGGTTTTCATGGGAGTGCCCGACCCATTCCCCTGGCAGGATTCATTTGCCAGCCCCCAGCTGCTTTGAGTGTGCAGATGCTAAAAATAAAGTTGCCATGACTGTTTGCTAGAGGAAATAAGGAGTTCTTGCACTATCATGTTGTAGAGTGAGCAGGCCAGGGCAGCTCACAACCCCTCCCATTCATACAAAAAATACATGAAAAGCGATAGATCTGCTAACCCTTTTGTCTAGAGAGGGGCCAAGGCTTGGAATCAATGTTCTGGAAGGCAAACACAGAAATCCTCTTTAATCACCTTTTTAATTATCCATGCTGATCACCCCAGGGCTGCAAGGGGCAAAAGTCCTGTTGAACCCCAGTCCCACATACCCTCGGAGGTCAGCTGCCAAGACTGAGCAGCCAGAGCCCCTGCCAAAAAACTTAATTTTCTGACCCTTATTTTTTATGGTCTTCTACAAGCTGCCAAGAAAGAGATTTTCGTACAGGGAGAATCGACTGGAGCAGCAGGAAGACATGAAAAATGCCCCTTCTCCCCCCACTTTCTCATTCATCACTACATTAATGAGAAGCATTTGCAAAGGACACAGGCATTGCAGCCCACGCTGCACACCAGGTTTCCCCTCCCACATAAGGCCACAGGTAAACAGCATCACCGAGGCCTGGCTTTGTGACAAAAGGCACCCACCATGGCCAGAGCCAAGTCTCTAAAAACTGTTCTTCAATTAAATTAAAAACATTTCTCGCAACAGTGTAATTCAGAGTCTAAGGCTTAAGGGAGGATTACTGAATGCCAAATAATCCATTCATTAAAATTTTTTTAAACCACCCTTAGTTTATTACCTCCTATTCTGAGGTGGGAAACTTATACCCAACCTCTGCAGAATGCAGCTATATTGACTACAAATAGGATTATTCACAGGAGCTTTTCATTTGTAAGTTTTCTGTGGAGCTTGAAGGTCACACATTAAAAAGGGCTACAACCTCCTTTGAAAAACAGCAAGGGAGAATGCATTACCTCTGCTGCTGCTGCTTAAGCAAGGAAACAATAAATGCCTTTCTTAAATGGCATAAATTGAGCTGTGCTGATGTTCCACAAGGGAACAAATTGGTTATCCTATTTAAACATCAGGCTGTTTGCTCCTGGATGAGACCTGAGCTACTCCACCATGACAGACAAGATTAACTCAACATCTGTGAGTTGGGAAGAGCCAGCTCAGAGAGCCCAGCACAGCTCGTCTGGCTGGTAACAGGACGTCTGCAGGGACAAATCGCTCTATCCCACACGTGCACTACTTTGCCACTTATGAGCCAATGATCTGAGTCTCTGGAAGCTGAGATTTGGCATGACCAAGCCAGGAGAACCTTTGGCCCTTCAATGATTCCCCTGGAGACCCTGAGGTTTGGAGAAGCCCCTGTGTGCCCGCAGTGCCAGAGCAAAAAGGCAAATGGGCAGCCACGAATTCCAGCCCTGCTCAGGGTCTGCAGGGCAGCAGCACAGAGGTGACACAGATGTCACCTGCCTGCCTTGCTTCCGCTGGCAACAGCTTCAAACCCCTCACAGGTGTGGAGGGCTACAAAGATGAGGTGATATTCTTTCCCATCTTCCTTCCCTGCCCTGAGCAGCATCAGTGATGTGCAGCACACGCCTGAGGACTCTCTGTTCTCGTCAGGGACACAGTGGAGCTTGTTTAGGAGCAAAATGAACTCACCTTGGTCTTGCCTGTGGTCTCTGCAGTAATTAGTTGCACCCCGGAGGACCCTGTGCCAAAAATCATACATCTGAAGAGTTCCTTTTATTTTGAATTAATTTTCAGATATTTTAAATGTCTCCTTCAGCACACTTCAATGACATCTATCTTTTTTAAATGTCTTAATTAAAAGCCAGGTTTTCAGAACTTCAGAGGACAGCAGTGGAAGTGTCATGGGGCAAATGCACAGACTCTTACCCCACTAGACACCAAGTTGATGATCTTTTCTTTTTTAAGAAAAGGAGTTGAACTGTCTGGTCCTCAAGATATCTGCTTGTACCAATTTTTTTAATTCTTGGGATCTGGAACATTCAATAATGTAGCTCCAGCCCAGTGTGGAAGCAGCACATATGAAGTATCTGTGATTAAAAACACGCCAGTTTGTGCCTGGAAAACATTACTGAGCGAGTTCCCTGCTTTCTGCTTGCAGCAGGGATTGAATGACCTGCCAAGAATACCCAGGCAACAAGACCAGAAGTCGGTGTGGAGACCTCTGGAAGGTCTGTAAGGGGAAAGAAAGCAAATTATTGTCTCTGCTGCGTACACCTGTCCTCCCAGTTGGATGGGGCTCCTGGGAGGAGCACAGCGAGTGCTCATCTCACTCAGCTCCAACCCTTGGCTTGCCATGCGGGGAGCCACAAGTGGGGATCCCTGCGGGGTCCTGGACCTGTCTGCTCAGCTGGGAACCGCATTTCTGGAGGAATTATTTGTCCTTCAAAAAGCCACCAATTGCTCACATGAGTCCCTGAAAGCCACGGCTTGAAGGACCTGCCTGAAGGGGCTGGTGCTTGCTGCCCCGAGGGCCACTCTTCTCCTGAAATTGTCCAGCACAAACAGACTGAAATCAGTGAGGAGGAAAGGGGCTGAGTGTCACGGCTGGAGAGGTTTCTGGGACCAGAGGAGCCATCCGAGAGCAGCTCTACAAAGTTTCATTAGTAAGCACCAACACACACCAAGTAAGTCAGGAGCTTCTTTTCCAAAATAAGCACCCATTACATATCCTGTTCCCTGACCACAAATCCTCTCCTGCTAGGGTGAGAGCCACCCTCCACCTGGCACCAGCAGGTTTTATAAACCTGGGCTGGTGACTAGGGCCATCTGCAATCCCCGTTTTACCTGCCCTAAATACCTGTCAGTGTTACAACTCCTGACCCTGCGGTATGTGAAGGAGCCACCCAGTTTGTCTGTCCTGGCTTGCATCAAAAACACCTCAGAATATTTTTTTCTCAGGACCAGCTGCAACTTATGTGCCTTCTGTGATTCTTTTTTCTCACTACTTCTGACATTTTGGCGTATTAGCTTTGTTCTGGACTATTACAACTCCTCCTCTCTGTGCGAAGGAAAGGCTGGGTGAGTGAAAAGCCTTCCTGAAAGATCACAATCAAAAGAGAATGGTAATGGGGGCAGCAGCACAGCCAGGCTCTCCTCCTCAGATGTTGGGCTGCTTATCTGGACAGTACCAAAGAAAATCCAGAAATGGGTTTGGGACAAGGACATGCAGCCCCTGGCAGTGCCATATGTGTGTTGAAGATCTCAGATATGTGATCTGACACAGGCAGGAGCCATCCTCCTGGACTCAGCCTCTAGGAAAACACCTCACACTAGGAGAAAACTCAGTCCCAGCTGTCTAAGCTAAACCTTGTTGGCAATAGGAAGGCTGCTGGCTTCCCGGGAGCTCCCCAAATTTGGCATCTGTGAGGTCCCGCGGAGCAGGCTGCGAGGCACAGGTCAGCTTTGCTTCTTAGCATCTTCATCAGGTACCACATAATGACACAGATTCTGAATGCTAAATAAATCATGTCTTTCATAAGCTTTTATTGCTCATTAGTTTGGACACCGAGCTAATGAATGACTCATTTGTCTTCTAAATCCCTAATGACCATTAATTAAAGAATTAAGCCAGCTTGCTGAGAAATTGAAGAAATCAACCGACAATTATTTACAGATATATACAAAACTTCACGGCTATTTTTAAGATTCCAGGATGCTTTGTCAGGGAATTGCAATCACTCACCAAAGCGCTGTTCTTTAATTTTCAGTTGGAAAGCTTCAGAGCATTTCTCCTGGCGATTGCTAAGTGGCTGAACGATTGCTCCCCACTGACAAACGAGGGGCTGGCAGGTCGCAGGTGGTTATGTGCATTCATATAAAGCAGCACAATGCGAGTCAGTGCTGCTTAGATGTGTGTGTCACCTTTTCATAACAACAAAGAAAAATGCCTCCAAAGGTTCCAAGTGTTTTGCTTATTAAGCAGCTGACTGATTGCTCCAGACTGGCAGGTGACACAGTGCAAGGTACCAGATGCTGCTTTCTGGTGTGCCAGAGCTGCCCACCTTCCTTTTGGACTAATAGATTAGTGAGGGGCACAGTCAGAAGATGAAGATTTTGGTGGCTTAAATATTTTTAAGTACCCATTTTGCAAGGTGTTCTTTTCGACCCAAGACCCCTCCTGTTACAGAGCAGCTCCTTCCATTCACTCTGAAAACAACAGAAAAAATACTTGACTGACCACTTGAGGCACAAAAGTTTCCATGGAGGCAGACAGGGGGCTCAGTGTAATTGGGTATCAGGTGAGGAAGCATTAGGAAGCATTTTTTGTGTTTCCTTAGGACCTGCTGCTCACCAGCGAATGCTGGTGGCCTTTGTACTTGTGCTCAAGAGTGCAGTGAATAATCCCCTGGTCACTCCATCCATCACCTTCAAGATATCACAACTTTAGCTCGTCTCCCTCACAGTCATTTATTTTCCAAGAGGAAAAGTCCCAATCTGTTTAGTGTTTGTCATATGGAAACTCTTGCATGCCCTTGGTCATCCCTTACCCTTCTCAGTATCTCTGCTGATGGATAAACAGGGCTGTTGGCTTCACTGGAATTAGTAGAAGCATGAATTTGGGATTGTAGTTAAAAGTTTGTTGGTTTCATGTGTGGGATTTAATTTTTTCAAGTCACATGCACTCACATAATTTCAGTGACACTGAGCTGGATAAGAAAAAGTGCTGTTTGGATCCTTACTAAATTACAGCCTACAAAAACGAGGCCTTTGCATGAAATAAGTTATCTGGATCACTTGGTAGCTTGCAAGATCTCAGTATTAGATGATGCAAAAGCCAATACATGCCTCTGGACTTCACAATCCTGATTTAATTTATACCCTGTAATTTACATATTCAAGTGTTGGCTGTACATGTTTGCTGATGGGTGGAAATGAGACCTCATATTGCCAAAACAAAGCATTCCAAAATCAGGTTAGACTCCATCCTGACTCCAGGAAACATGCACAGGGGGAATGTTCTGGAAGAGAGTTGTTTTTAATCTGTGATTTCTGAACGTGTGCTGAGCTCACGTTTCTGGGATTTTTGGATTAGCTGCTCTCTTTTGCTCAGCACCTCACGGTGACTCAACCTGTGATGAGGGTTCTGCTGCAGAATCTTCTCTCCAGACACTTCCCCGGTGTCTGCCTCTGCCTTGCCCATGCTCTCCTGTGGCAGCCACAGGCAGACGTCATGGCTCTGGGCATTTTGTGGTGTCTGAGCTGGGACTGTCACCATAACATTTAAAAAAACCACCCCAATAAATGCAAATTTAACCAAATTTGTAACGTCCCCTGTTTTAAGCCACTGCTGAATGGGACAAGGCTCAAGATCTCAGTATGTTTGATGGAGTGCAAAAAACATCTCCCAACTAGCCCTGACTGATTATAGCCTCATTAACAGGAGAATTGACAGTACTGAGCCACTGGCAAGACTAGGCTACCACAGAGGAAAAACTGGGAAAGGCCACAGATTTTGTGACCTGTGGCACTTCCAGGCTGGAACATCTATGGCAGGTCTCATGAAGAACCCGCCCAGATATCAGGAGTGTGTGTACACAAATATGCCTGAGCGTGTATTTCTAATTTTTCACCCAGGACCCAAACACCTCCATGCTTCAGTGCTCACTGCAGCTAGAAGCCCTCTGATTTTTTTTTTTTTAATAAATTGGTGTGTAAGCAGAAAGAAAGACCTGGCACATGGACTAATTTTTAATTGATTCATTGATCTAATTAATCACCTTTCATTATTTGTTTTTTCCTCCTGGCCATCTCCCATCCTCCCAGGCACACACCAGCGCAGCCCAAATTGCTGTCAGAAGCAAGGCAGGAGCAAACACCAGCGCTGAAGGTGTGTTTGGCAGCAGAGCTGGGCGCCTGCTCCGTGTTCATCACTGCTGGGAGGACAGCAAGGAGCCAGAAAGTTCCATCATGTCCGAAAGAAAAGAGCAGAGTAATGAAAGACTGCTCAGACAGTGCTGCGGGGTGCCGAGGGTAATAAATCAAACAGAAAGAGAGTCAAAACAAACAGGAGCAAAAACCTATTTTTGTGCTGAATTTTGAGCTTGCTTTGTTTAAGTTTGGAAGCAATTGGTGAGGACAAGTCTTTGCTTTTATATAAAACATTTGCAGTAAAATTCCAGTTTGTCTTCAGGCTCTTTTGTTTAAAGGCAGAATGATTTTTTTTTTTTTAAATCAAGAACAATGCTTCCACAAAAGACTTTGTAAATGGTACATTTACAGAAACAATATTTTAAATAGGATTACTTTTTGCCCAAATTTCTTTTTTAAATAAAAACTAATGTTTATTTAAATCTACAATTTGAAAAAATATTGACCAAAATCCTCTTAGCAGAAACGTTGGCCACAGCGTAATGAAGGGGATTTTTGTTCTTGATTACAATGAGGACCTAGATTAATCACAACATGATTTTGAAAAACAGCTGGATTTTTGGCTAGAGGGGAGGGAGTTTAAAAATAAAGTTGGCATAAAGATGAAAAAAAAAGACTTAGACATTATGTTTAGCTAATTAGCTAATTATCCTGTCCTAGCAGTCTGCACAAAATGAAAATACTCTTAAACGAGCGTCAGACTCCAGCAAATTTCCAAAACATGTTTTGGAAGCTGTTTTGCCCTCTGATTCCTTCCCTGAATTTCTCTTCTTTCCTCAGTGCAGAGGGCGATGGATTAAATCCCCTCTGTTCACTCTGGGGGGTGAGGTGCAGGTAGAGACCTGCCCTGGTGGAGCTTCCCAAGCCTGAGAGCAAACCTGGCAGCTGCCAGGAGGGACATCCTGGTGCTCAGCGGCTCCTCTTCGGCACTCACACACCCCAAATTGCGCAAATAAGGACTGTTTTACCCCCCTCTCACCTGTTGGGAAACATGCAGACCAGCCCTTTGCTCTTAGGGCAGAGGAGGGGTATTTCTACATTTGCAATCAAAGCGGTAGTTTGGTGCGTTAATTTTAGCTCAGAAATGAGGAGCCTCCCCTGCTAGAGTCTTAGCAAGCACTGGCTAAAAAGAGATTTCCACCAGGATATGTCAAAAAGACAGGCTGTGACTGCGATTTGGGAGAGCAGCACCGGACTGTGAGCCACCAACATCCTCTGAAGTTTGCAGACGAGAAAACCTGAAGAGAAATGGAGGGAGAAGGGGTACGAGGTCAAATCTGCGTGAAGCTCTGACACAAACATGGAATGGAGGCAAGGATGGTCCAGAAGGGATGGCACCACTCCTTTGCCACTGGTCCTTGGGAGCACTGTCCTTCCCCAAAGAGCTGCGAGGAGCAGGGGGACCTGCCCGGCCAGCAGGGCTCAGGGGGGAGAGGAGCCAGGGCTGCAGGAACATTGCGCATTCTGCCCTCAGAAGAGCTCAGCTCACCTGCTGGGACCTCACCTCACCCACGGCAGTATTTCAGAGAAAGGGAAAGAATCTCAGGGAAAGTCATAAAAGTGTTAAATCGTAGAGTTAGTTTAATAAGCTCAGGCACACTACTACAGTTGAGGCAATCACAGTCTCCTTCAGACATGTGCTACCACCTCCTGGAATTTTACAAACCCAGAGCATCATTTTAAGCCCAGTTGCTGCATCGACAGCTGTGCTCGGAGGCTTTGCTCCACTGCACTCTGAGTTTCTTTCACATTCCTCCGCAGCAGCTTGGACATGAGTCTGGCGAGACCAAACCATTCCCCCTCCAAAGCCCTCTGACCCTCAGCAACCTCCAAGCAAAAGCAAAGCAGCAAGCAATACCCTGGGAGCAGCAATTAAATCTGTTTAATTTGATTTGTTTCAATATTACTAACAGCAATAACACTGTGGTGCCCCAGCAGCAGGGCACTGAGCTGCCACAGACACCAGCGATCCCCGGAGACAGGAGGATCAGGAAGGGATGAGAAAGTGCAGCACGGACCTGCCAGACAGCCCTTGGCCCAGCCATGGCCTTCCGAAAAAATAATCTGAGTTTTTCCTGGCATCAGGAAGCACTGGCTGCTCCTCACAGATGTCTGTCCTCACCCAACGATAGGGAAAAACATTGAGACACCTTGTTGCTTCCACCACCACTGTGCAAAGCATCCCAGAGGAAGGTGAAAGCTCCCTGGTCTGAAGACCTTCTATTATATTTCTGCTGTCTTTGCCCTTCAGCTGCAAGTCCTGACCAACTCCCCCATCCTTCTCTACCAGGAGAGCTATTTTCATCTGCAGTTGTACAAAACATCAGCAGGCATCACCATCTACTTCCTGGGTACAATTTGGGGGTTTCAGATCTTGCAGCCTTCCTCAGCAAGAACCCTGTCATTTTGACAATGCTCTCCCCAAACTCCTGCACCGAGACTCTCCTGGATTAGTGTGGGGTGTCAAAATGAATATATCAGGGTAACACCTTCAACCCACGCCTATTAGATCAAGTCTGGCCTGAAGAGTAAAAGTGAGTTTGATGGGCATGATGCCTTGGTTGGCTGTAACCAGCAGGGGTAAAGTGACCTCACTGCAGGAAAATTGAGAGGGCAGAGCTAACTGCAGTGGAGCAGGATATTATCAACAACAACTATGTGCCTTTGCCAAAGGCCTGTGAAGTGGGCAGAAAAACCAAGCAGCAGGGTTGGGCTCTTGTGAGCATGTCGGACAACACGAAGCTGGTGAGGAACGGCAACCCAGCACCTGAGCTGCAGGGAATGAAGTGGGACACATCTCTGCCACTGCCAGCAGGAAGGAGAATATCCAGGGACAGCAGTTTCTGCTCCCTGTACTGCTCAAGCCTCTGGTCTGCTCATCAGCCAGCACCCTTCTGGTCAGCCACTCCAATAAATCAACACCCACTGATGTTTGAGGCCAGTTCCTCACATCTAACCCACCGTACACCTCAGTAAAGAGCTGTAACAATTTCCTGAAAACATCCATTCATTGGAGTCTGGAACAAAACACATCTTACACAGCACAGAAAGGATGTGGACCTGCTGGAGTGAGTGAGAGGAGGCCATGAAGATGCTGAAAGGGCTGGACATCTCTGCTACAGAGACAGGCTGAGAGAGTAGGGGCTGTTCAGCCTGGAGAACAGAAGGTTCTAGAGAGAACTTAGAGCAACTTCCAGTACCTAAAAGGGCTACAAGAAAGCTGGACGGGGCTTTTTATAAGGCCTTGTAGTGATAGGATGGGGGGGATGGTTCTTTGCTGTGATGGTGGTGAGGCATTGGCACAGGTTGCCCAGAGGAGCTGTGGATGCCCCATCCCTGGAAGTGTTCAGGGCCAGGCTGGATGGGGCTTTGAACAACCTGGTCTAGTGGAAGGTGTCGCTTCCCAGGGCAGGGGGGATGGAACTGGATGGTCCTTGGGTTCCAACCCAAACCATTCTGTGATTCCATGATTCCTGGTGACATTTCAGTCCTCCATGAAATCTCTTCAAACCTATATTTTCCTGTAGCAAATCTTAGAAATACTCTCCAGAACAGTCATTCTTGCTCTGGTTTCTTCTCCCTGGACCTGTGTTTTCAGCATCCCTGTCTAAAATCCTGTCTCAGAGGTTTGCCTTGCGTGTGGTGAGCCATGCCCAGGAGCACTTCACTAATTGCTGTATGACCAATGGCCCTGGTAGCACATCACAGTTTCAACACCCTTGGCTCAGGTGCAAACAGAATTTCATAAGAGTCCTATGATTTTAACAGCACATTGCTGAAGTAGGGAGGAGATGGGTAATTCATCAGCTGCAGAGACTCCAAGCCATAAAACATTGCTCTCTTCATTCTCAGTGTGAAGAACTACGTCAGCATTCAAGCCTTGTCTTGAGAGGCTCCTCACCCCACTGTCAGTGTGTGACCCCAAGTACTTGTTTTTGAACTACTGAGTCTTTGTAAAAAATTATCCCTGATAGATACCCCAAACTTCCCAAACCTTCACACGCTGCTGTCAGATGTAGCAGATTTGACTGTTATTGTATGAAACAAGATACTTACAGCTAATAGGCAATTTATTTGGTGCTGTCAGCTTCATGATTATCCACCTCAGAGACATGGCCTAAAAAAACATGAGTAAAATGTATGGGCCAGATTCTCATCTCTGCAAATCTGCCTCATTATCTCTGTTTGCACGTGGGAGATTTTCACAATCTGACACTTAATTCATGTCAAGGACCAATGTCAGCCACTGGGAAAGAAGCTCTTCATCAGAAACAGAAGGTTTGCCATAAAACTCTTGGTGTACAAGGGTGGAAGTTAAGTGCAGAGGCAAAAAGGTCCAGAAATTATAAACCAAGCTTAATTTCCCATCCGTATTGAAGACTGACTCTCCCATAGGTAGCATGGAGTGTAAGAGCAAGTCTGTGCTTGAGTGGCGTTTGACATGTGTCATGTTGGGGTTTTTTATCAAACTCAGGTGAGGGAAAAGCTGGGTACTCAGACACATGACCTGTGCTGGCTCAGGTCTTCCCAAACTGATGCCATCCTGTGGTGAGGACAGGGTGGGGCAGAATTTTCCATCAGGGACCTCAACACATTTTGGATCCCTTGAACACCAACATATTGAGGTTCCTCAGAGCAGGTCTGGTGGCCTGCTCTCACACAAAGTCACCCAGTGACAAAAATCATCGAAAACTAGCAGCCACCCCTCACAATAACAAAGTATGTGATGGATGCAGGAGTCATAAAAGACATAACACCACTGAAATCCTGCCCATCTCCTTTCCTTCCACTACAGAGTGGAACATTCTTGCACAGACAGTTGTTCTCAAATCATGCTGGATGCAGGAAGGAGTGTTCCCCAGTGTTCCACTCCATCCTGGGCCAGGACAAGGGCTGCTTTGTCACCACTATGCACCTGAAATTAGTGTAGAAATGAGACCTTATGGACCAGCAAAGAGTTCACCCCACTTTTCTACACCCATCAGCGTGAGTTCATTACTTCACGCCCCAAAATATTCTGCTTGTAAGTCTCTTTGAAGAGGTCTAAGTAACTTTCATGGTGCTCCATCAGAGCACCAGGTTTCAGGGCTATTCTTTTTTCCAAGCTTCCCTCGTTTGCATTCCTGGTGACAAGGGCTGGCGCAGAGCATAAAGACAATTTCATACCTGTTTATTATGGGGAAGGACACATGCATCTGTAACTGATTTGACAGGAGACAGCATGACAGCTGTTTTACAGGATTCTCCATTGAAATAGCAAATGAGAGGCTTGCTGGCATATATGGGACATATTTATATCCTAAACAAAAGGGCAATAACATACATAGTGACAAGCCTTGTTTGTACACAGCTTTCAGCAAGTTTGTGCCAAGCGCTGGCTCCCAGCCAAGCTCGCGGCTGGTACAATCTGGCACAGCCCCGCAGACTCCAAGGCAGCTGCATCAATTTACACCAAGGAAGAAATGAGGTATAATTTTCTCAGTTACACACCAGAATTACAAGAGATGGGGGGGAAAGAAATGATGATCTGCAGGAAGGCTGGAGGCGAGCAGCATCTCAGCCTGCCACGTGCTGCAGGGGGATAGGTCTGAGCATGTTCGCAAGGCTGGGCCGTGGGATTTGTGTGTGTTGTGGGGCTTTGCAATAAAGACAGAAACATCTTACAGGCCACCCATAGCTGCCTGAATCCAGCGTGGCGAATAGCACTTGGTACGGCAGCCCATTGTTCTCAGCCTGTTTAAATGGGAGGGTACAGTGGGGAAAGACGCACTTGCATCGATGCTTCCACACGGGAAATGGAGATGGGGCTCTCCTGTACCCCAGGGTCTCTAATTATTCTGCAAACAGCAATTTTCTCACGCAGCGAAAAGAGATATGACGATCACCTCCAGCCCTCACTTAGTCCCTGACCATCTGTGTAGTGCCAGAGGATGCTTCAGGGAAGAGGCTGATGGCAGGAGCCTGTGGAGGCTGAAGCAGGACATTAGTGATCGCACCACTGAGCTGAATTTTGGCTGAAACTAGCAAGTGAACAACCTTTGCCATACCATTAGTGGCTCTTTTTTTAACACTCTCAGGAGCACAGTAAGTATTAATGCCATTTCCAGACACTAGTTCAACACGCTTTATAGAGGCTTCCACCTTTAAGCTTCTTTTAAATTGATTTTCATAACTCAATGACCAAATTGAAAAATAATGTGGATGCTTTGTCCTGCTCTTTAGGGAAGGCTTTGCTTTTCCATGGATGACTCCATAGCTCCTTGCTGCACCAGGCTGTTGTCTTGGCTTAAACATTTGTACATTGTTTCATCAAAAATAGAAAGAAGCAGATGTTATTGTTTATAACAATTAATTCCAGCCATAATAAATGATGCCATGCCTGTACATCTACTTATAGTGTAACTACAGCTTGTCACACCCAGCCCTGCCCAGAACTGCTACTGAGTGTAAGGGATTTGCTGTATTTCCAGACCAAACTCCAGTATCAGTTCCTCACATGCAGCCAGAAAGCTCCCCAACAGATGAATGCTGTCAGAAAGTTAGAAATTACAGTGATCCAATCGTGTAACTTCACTTTCACAGTGGTAAAAAAAAAAAAAAAAAGCATAACACAGGAAAACACATAGGGCATGCATGAGCCAAGAAGCTCCTGCAGCTACATTCATGTCTACATCACAAGTTTTACGATGATCATCTTGATGTTGGGTTGTTATGTCAAAGAAAGCTATGTTAAGAGAAAGGTTTGGAATGGTTTGTTTCAATTTCTGTTAAAGCAGGAACCCATATATCATTAATTTTAATTTTAGCCTTCTAATGCTAAAACCACAATTCCTTTCATAAATCTAAGATAATTCTGCCTCCAGCTATTAAAGGCAACAATATGGGTATTGTATGCTAAAAACCCCAGGAACAATGGCAAAACAAGGAGCCAGTGTAAACAAATGGATGAGGCAACAAAAACTGAATGAGACGTTTTCAAACATTTAATGATTACATGTCAAAGCACAATTTAAATATCACAGCGCCTTTTGTGCTCATGAAGAGGAAAACAAAATGACTGAGAACTCCTGGCTAAAATAGTCTTGTTCCTGGCACTGATTGATATTCTTGAATGGAAGACTTGATGGATTATGATTTTTGCAAGAGAATCATTACACGCCAGGTGCACAAATAGAGAAGTACAGCTTGTTGACACCTCTGTGCAAAATAAAGCCATTCTAGAAATTTTGATTCATTATATCTCTATTAGGAATCAATCCACCTGACCTAAATTTTGCATCATAAATCAGATTAAGAAACCCGTCTGGATCTCAGCAAAGGCTGTACGCCCTTGGTTTAAAATCACTCCACTATATCCAGCACACCATTATTATTCTAAATGCAATAATCTATACTGTATAATTTAGGTCAACTTGATTTCTGACTAGGCAAGAGCATTTCTACCCACTCACCTGCAGAGAAATTTAATCATTTTAGGGGCATTATTTGTCTTTTTGTATATGGGCTATTTGTTGGGTTTTTTTAGTTTCATGTTCACTCACTGCTCAAGATGTGGGGGAAAAAAATAGCACAACATTGATAAAATACTACAGGAAGATTATAAAGCAACTTTGGAGAACCTTAAAGTAGAGCCATATCGTTTTCTTACATGGGTAATTACAGTAAATTGGATTTACACAGCTAAGTAGAGAGGCATTGATTTTTCCTGGCTGGCCCCAGTGTGAAGAGAAGCCAGGTGGGTTTGTGATGCTGCCTAAAAGGCTTTGACAGCTGAAAATCTTCCCCCCTGAAAGTGTCTAAGAGTGTACAGGTCTGGCTGAAAGTCAAAGGGAGTTGCATCCAAGTCTGAGATGCTTTTGAAATTATCCCCATTGGTATCAACCTGTAATTTGGAGTGAGTTTTAAAAGGGAAGATGGTAGCATTTTCTGCATAAAATTAGACAAGTTCATTAACCGTGAGAAATTTTTGTTTAACTTTGAGGAGCTGCATCGCTCGCTCCTCTTTGAGCTGCACAAGCAAACCCAGGGGTACGGCACCAGCCTTTGACGATGAAAGGGCTACGAGCAGAAACAAAATGGGCTTTTGAAAGCTTCAAGCCCATGACAGCTGTGAGAGAGCAATAATTCAGGAAATGTCTTGGGTAAAATCAACTCGAATGAATTGATGCTTTGTTTTATCATTATGAACATAAAGGAGTTTCTTTTAGTTATCAACCAAAAATCTCAAGGGGTTCCCCAAAGATTTGCAAATAACATGCCTTGAATAGAAATGACTGCAAGTGACAGTAGAGTTGCAATTGGAAAGGGACATTTTGCCCACAAGTGTCAGTTCTGTCACTAAAACATGAGAGTCCCTAGCTACACCTAGACCCTGTTCCCACAGACTGCCTCTAATTCCAATAGGGCAAGTCTCTCTCCAGGCTTCAGTGTACTCATCCATAAAACAAGGATGTCAACGCTGGCTGGCTGGCTGCATTCCTTTGGAAAGTTCCTGGGAAACCTTCAAATGAGGCGATTCGTTGCTCCATCCCCATGGTTTTTGGTGGCTATCTACACCTGTGTGTGTAGGAGGTGGGGAATAAAATGTGCTGTGAGTGCTGGACAGCTTTGCAGACACTGTGCCAAGGGGGAGGCACCAATGGATGGGAGCTCAGCCCTGCGGACGCCTCCCTGCCTGGGGAAGCTGGTCCCCATCCAAACATCCGTGCTGCCGTCGGGCAGAGCTGAAATGGCAAGTGCTTTTCTGTCACATTCAGCACTGAGTTTGTACGGACCCATTTCCAAATGAGATGCCTCTTTTCCTGGTGAAGGAACTATTTATACATCATGTGCTTATTTTTATGATCTGTAGTCTTTTTTGTGCCTTTAAAGAGGTTTCCCATCCAGGGCATGGCTGACACGGCCCCAGACTCTGATCCTGGGGCAGGACCAATCCCCATCCCCATGGATGGATAATACCCTGACCCTACCCTTGCCCCAGCAGAGTCCCCTCAGCCTTGGGACAGCTCAGCATGAGCCCAGGAGAGCCCAATGAAGTACTAGGGAAGATGCCAAACAAGGTGATTGTCAGCTGTTCTAGCTGCTGACACTCATACTTGCAGTGGAAACAGACTTTAAAGGGAACATAAACGTTCTTAGGGGCTCCTGAAACCATTCTTTTACCTGGCACAGTGGTGTGAAGGGACTAAATAAACACTGAAAATCTTACTTAGTCTGTATTCTGCTAAATAAGACCCTACCAACTTCCTTTTTATCTTTTTTAACACAAGACAATGAATTCTCCTAAGACTTTTCTGACTTTTTCAAAGTCCTCACGCAGAGTTTCTTAGCAAAGAACTAAGTTATGCCTTTTTTCCAGAACATTTGGACAAATGACAAGACTAGATAACAGGTCGTCCATATCCCTTAAGTATAAATATATTCACTGCCTGTCTATGAGGAAGTTGATAAAAGCTTTAAAAATCTATAAACGGTAAGAATAACATTCCTGCCGTGGGGAAGCCTGTGACAAACAATTACCACTGCAATTTAGTAGCATTTTTGATCGAAATGGTTAATGTGGGAGAAGCTCAACTGCCAGCGTCATACTCCTTGGGGGACCTCGAAACACCTTGGCTGAATGGCATCTCCCCTGAACTCAGTTGCACTGTTGCTGCTTCCCTGAGCACTGGGTTTAATTTTTTAATCCTTTCCCAAACTCCCCCAAGTATCCAAGGTTCCATGAGGGGTGGTCTGGAGATGCTCTGGGAGCATCGTGCTGGCATCGCCTAATTCCCCTGTCAAACACTGCAAAGTCCCATTGTGCCATGTCCCCATCACCGGCAATACCAATGTTATTTTCACAGAAAATAAAGACTTCCAGATAGACACGATTTAAATAATACAGTCTTGGCTTTTTTAAAGGGAAAGAAACAATCCATTCAAATGTAGAATGATTTCTTTCTCAGAATGTTTCAAAGTCATGTCACTCTATCTATTACCCAAGACAAATTACTTTGACAGCACTATCTACTCTTGACATTTGAGTTGTCTCTCTAGCCTATTATATTTTAACACAGGCATAAAATATTGTTCAGACAGTATGGTTAGTCTAAAAGAGTAAATCTAACTGCTTTGAAATGGCCTATTAGGAGATGAACTCTCAGTTTAGCTGCAGGCGGAGAATTAATCCAGTGCTTTTCTTAGTTCTTCAATGGCAATCTTTTCTTCCCCGCTAACTAAACACTCTTTATTTGGAGGGATGTAAAAAGAGAGTGATCTTCAGAAGGAGAGGGGGCAAATTAAACAGAAATCAGAGGGGAAAGTGTCATTAAGAAATTCTGACACATGACATCGTTAGAGGACATATCTGGGCTCTCCTGTTGTGGCAGAAATGGAGATGAGGTTGAATTTTCACTTTGGTCTTGAGAACAATTATGCACACAACTTACTCAGCCTCCTGCATGCCTTAAAATACAACACCTGCCTCTGCTGTTTGGGCTGGCATATTGCAGATATTCAGTTATAGAAAAGAACACCCTAGGGGACGCCTTCCCAGGGCACAGCTGGTCCTGAGTCCTGAGGATAGGAGCACTGGGGGGGTCCAAGCCCCACTTGCATGGGCTCAGCTGTTCATCACGGGAGAGTGCTCCACTCAGCTCACAAAGGGTTTCTGCCTGTCTTACAGCTTCACCTTCGGCCATGGGAGTAGTGTGAATTTGTGCTTGGCCACATCACCCTCTTATGCATGTGGAGATATGTGATTTAAAATAAACAAATAGTCCCAGCTGCTCCAGAGGAATTAATTTCAATTCTTTCCCCGAGCTTCTCCTCTCCTTAGAACCTGCCTTTCCAGTGCTTGCCTTCACATCACAATTTTAGTGTTTATCTACTTAATGTCTGCTATTCAGCAGCTCTTTCTGTTGCCACTCGGCAGCTTCTGCAGGAGAGGACCTGAAATTAGAGCCACACACGCATTTACAAAGCCAAATTAAACACCAGCATCTTGCTGCTGAGGAGGGTTTTGAACAGGTCTTGAATGGCCCCAGAGACATCCCAGCAATGGAGATTTTCCACCCGGTGCGCGCAGGTGGAGCGCCGGGGAGATGAGCAATGGCAGAGGGAGCACGGCCAGGGATGGGACCAAAGCCACCCCAAGGCGCAGAGGAGGGCAGGAACACCCCGTCAGGCTGGAAAGGGTCCGAGCCGGAGGCGCCAGGAGCTGCCAGCAGCACCTCTTGCCCCAAGTCACTGTCCCCAGGGCTGTCCCCAGGGCTGTCCCCAGCAGCGCTGGGCGCGCACGGCCCCGCGGCTCCGCGGGCGGCTGCGAGCGGCGGCGGGCCGGGGATCCGGAGCCGAAGGCAGCATTGCCACCCTGTGGAGAGAGGAAGAGAGCCGACAGCTCGGCTGGGGACGGCTCCCGGCACCGCCCGGCACCCCTCGGGACCCCTGGCCCGGAGCCCGGAGCGGGTCCTGCGGCGGGGCCGGGGTCTGTCCCCGGCGGGAGAGCTCAGCCCCGGAGCCGTGCGGGCAGCCCGCTCGCCCAGCAGCTCCAGCAGCCTCTGCCTCCCCGCTTTGCGTTTCCCCGAGGTCAAAAGGGTGCCCCCAGCAGGCTCCTGAGCTTTCCCTGCATTCCTGAGGAAGAGCTCCCCAGGACAGGTGCAACCCACCTTTGGCCCTTGCGGCTGCCCCGGCTGGGTCTATGCAATGACTCCAGCGTGTGCCAGGACCCATGATACACCCGCCTGGAGCACTGCATCCAGCTCCGGGCTCCTGAGCACAAGGAAGATGTGGATCTGTTGGAGTGGCACCAGAGGAGGCCACAAAGATGCTCAGATGGCTGGAGCACCTCTCCTGCTACGGAGACAGGCTGAGAGAGCTGGGGCTGTTCAGCCTGGAGAAGAGAAGGCTCCAGGGAGACCTTAGAACACCTTCCAGTACCTAAAGTGGGCTGTTATAGAGAGGGAGAGCAGCTTTTTACACAGGCAGATAGCATTAGATCAAGGGAAAAAATTTTAGATTAGATACTAGGAAGAAATTTTCAGTGTGTGGGTGCTGAGGTACAGGAACTGATGCCCAGAGATGTTTTGGATGCCCCATGCCTGGAAGTGTTCAAGGCCAAGTTGAATAGGCCCCTGAGCAATATGATCTAGCAGGTGGCATCCCTGCCCATGGCAGGGGGATTGGAACGAGATTATCTTTAAGGCCCCTTCCCACTCTAACCACTGATTCCATGAAAAAACAAACTGCAGATCAAATGCCTGAGCAACAACCTCCTGCCAGCTGCACCGGAGCTTGCTGAAGCAGCGTCCAGAGACTCTGCATATCTCCTGTGACAAATGCCAGCACCATTTGCCATGTGGTAAATCTGCCTTCATTCCCCTCACTCCTGGACGATGGTGAGGTTTCAACGCTTCTGTGCTTCCCACACCGTGAGGTCACTTCTTGCTAAAACACATTTATTGTCGTGACAGCTTTGCTTTGTGTAATTATCTGTTTATCAGCCACCAGCCTTCTCTTACTAAGGAGCTTGACACCTTCTTTTTTATTCATCACGCCTGATTAGTTTTGGAGATAGATATCAGGTTGAACGAGCTTCCTAGGCCAATCAATCAGCTCCGGAGACGGCACCTCCTCGTGTTGCTCAATGAAACTCCCCTGCTGCCCTACCTGTGCGTGGTGATTGCCTTCCCCTTCCCCCGGGACTGCAGCAAAAGGATCCAGGAGGCATTTGTTTTGCTTTTGTTAATTGAAAGGTGAACACTCTTCTAATTAATGATCCAACTACAGGGCCTCATTGTGTCATTATTCCTTATTGATGAAAAAGGAATAACAGCCATCGGATAAATTAGGGCAGGCATGTTAGGACCTTCACAGGGAGCCTAAATTGCATGTGTTGGCTCGTGAAGGGCTGAGCATAAAGGGGCTCATTAAGAGTGACCTGATGACCAAAGGGATACCCAGGATTACTGTCCCCTGCCATGAGATGTGTCTGAGTTACACACCCCATCGCAAACCAGGAGCCCTTTGTGCCCTTCCTCATGTCCTTTCAGGAGCTGACCCAGCTCTTTTGCTAGTAGGTAGAAAATTTTGACGCCCCTCATTCTTCATGGTTATAGTTATATGATGTTATATCCATCTTTTTTCTTAGCCAGCATTGTCCTCTAAGTCAAGCAGTTCCTTCTGCACCCCCAGTTTTCATCAGGGGGAGCACTCCCAGCCTCCTCCACAGGACAAGCTCTCCCCTCTGCTCTGTTTCTATCAGTCTTTCTCCGAATTCCAGGGTAAGTTCATCTTTCTTGAGGATATGTGACCCAAATTTGCAGTATTCCAGGCAAGGACTTGTACAGACCTTGTGTGCTGGTAATGATACCTCGCTTTGCCGCGGCTGGGGGAAGTCCGTGCCATCTTTAGGTTACTGCTGCCTTTTTGATAACTGGAGCAAAGGGAGTGGCTGTCCTCACTAGCTCCCAGCCCTCAGTGTGTACCACAAGCTCCCAGCACTGTCTGCAGTGTCCAAGTGCAGGACTCTGCACTTCTCACAATGTTTTATTCCATTTCTGCTGGTTCTTAAAAAAAAAAATTTAAAAAAACCCCAAACCCTGTGATTCTGCTCTCTGCTGACCAGATCTCCTGAAAGTGTCTCAGTGGCTAATTAAATAAATAAAAATTTAGCTTTTTGGGCCATTAAAGAAACATCCTTAAAGAAAATCTGTCCCAAGTCCTACCTTTGAGAAAAATGTTCATTAAGCTCCTTGCTTGCTGCTGTCTGCCTGTAAATGAATTCCCTATCAACCTTATTTGTTCATCTGTTGAGAAACAACTTTTCAAGTGTTACCAAGGACTTCTTGTAAAGTACTTTCTCAATAATACATTTCCAGGGAGGAGATTTACTGCCCTTGTGTTGAGGGTGTTTGTTAGCTCAGCCAAGGAGACACAAATCAGGTTAATCTGGCACGAATTTTCTGGCAACACCTTGCAGGATTTTGCCTTGCCAGCCTTCCTTTTAAACTGTTTGGGACTCTGAACCTTTGTCTACAGAAATCAAAGCTGCCTTTCCTACTGTTTCAACAACCCATGAATCAAATCTTTTTTCTGACAACAGCCCCTAAAGTGTCAAACAATTCGCCATGTTCAAGTCTTTTCCAGATTTCTACTCTGTGTGTTGCCACATCCTAACCGAGCCTTGTTTTCCCCATGAAGATGGGGCAGACATTCCACTCAACCACTCTGAGGATAAGAGGAAGAGAATGAGAAATAACACTTGAATTTGGGGGGAAAAAAAATTGTATTTGAAGCGAAACTTTCTTCAGTTGCATGAAATCCACCTTTATGCCCAAAACTGAAGAGTTTAAAGACTTAATGGAGACATTCCCACGGAAGCATGAATCCACTTGTCCCTGCTCAGTGCACAGGATAAACTGGGCAAACACCTCTGCCACAGCTGAGGTGGTGCAGCAGAGGCTACGGCCAAGTCAGCCCCAAACTTGGCTGAGATGAAGATGACATCCACTGCTGACTGCTCACAGCACTGTGAGCAGAAGACAGACAGGAGGGATCACCGGAGCTCCAACAGTAATCACGAAGGTGTCTTCAGGGCACGCGAGCTGAATACGCACGCACACAGCTATTTAAGTGCTTTGTAAAATGTCTCACCATCTGAACCACGCTGAACCAGGCACGGGGATTCTGCAAGCCAAGCAACTGTAGGGGAGGGAGATCCAGGGTAGACTGGCATTTTTATATAGGCAATAAATCCTACTTCATGAAGAAACATGTTGAGGTAAAATTGCCAGTGGCTGTTTTAATAAGTATTTATGATACATAAAGGGATTTGATTCATAAACGCAGTAATTATGTCTTTACTACAAAGCAGTACAAATATAAAGCCTCCTACCTACTACACTGAAACTGTAATTGCATCTCATTAAAGATATAAGCAAATCAAAATTAAAAACTTGAGCGGGGGGAGAAGCTGCCCAAAGTCTTGGTGGTTAGACATTATGGGCTTTGTGTTGTGCCATTCAATCAGCCTAAATAGCTCATAAAATGAGGTGAAGCCCTGAAGAACTGGGTGGTGTTTGGGCAGCCCAGAAGATGGCTTTGCTCACCTAGGCAGCAAGTTTCTAAGGAGACCTGTCCACATAAAAAGCATAACAGAAACCTTGTCTCAGACGAGTGGGAATTCCACCAGAACCTTCCATGTGGCTGCGATTGCATCGTGTCAGTCATGGCAGAGCCACAAAGGAAGATTAAACCCATCCTAGTCCAAACATGGCTGAGGGATAGGCTGAAATAAGCATTTCAAGTATTTAAAGTGCACACATCTGAAGACAGAGTCTTTTGTGCTGTGGCAACAGAGAGGTGTAACATCACTTACATTACATTCCCTTACTGCAGGCACCAGGTGGGTAGAGGGTGAATTAATGTCACATAGGAAAATAACAACCCTGAGGTTCAGGGGCTGGTCACAGAGGTGCCAGAGCCTCGCGATGGTTTTGTCCCCCTCCAGGCTAACCTCATTCCACACGGCCTTTGCCAGGACTCCTACTGCTCCTTACTAGGTCTTCTCTCAGCATCTCTGGAGTTTCAGCCTTTTGCCATCTGCTCTGTTCATCAATGTGGTTTTGGGGTGAGGGGCTCTCCCTCCTCCCATGCTCACCTCGTTCCTCGGCAGTTTGGGTCCCTGAAGGCACCAGCCTCTCCTCACTGTGTCCAAGATGAGTTCCTTGTGGTCCAGTACAGCTTTTATTGCCCCAAGTCACTTCAGGCCCATCACTTGCCCACCTTAGTGGCCAGCCCCGCTGTGAGCACCTCCACAGCACGCTGGAGTAGTGGCGCAGTTATCAATGCAACTTTCCTACCAAATGTTCTTTGGTCTAATCGCTTTCTTAAACTACACAAACACAATCTCTGCACCACAATCAATTATTTAACAGAAAATGATGCATTCAGTTAGAAACTAAATACCATTTAATATGCTTCAGGAATTCTAATTGAGAGATTTCACTGTACTGCTAATGAAAACTTTAACTTTGCGGTGTTTTCAAATCTTCCTTGAATATAGATAAGACAATATCTATATACATTCTTTTAATGTCCAGAATAATTTTACCATTTTAATGTAATCAGTCTTTCTATTTTGAAGAGGATGCCCTTGTAGGTTATTTGTTTTCCTTCTGTTTTGCAAATTGTTCCCTTTTCAGGATTGTTTGTTTAGTGTCAAGAGGTTATTAAACAAACCAAGCACAGTCCTTAAACTAATCAGCTAAAAGTGACAATAGAGATCAGGAATAATTCAATATTAAAGAGGTTACTTTTAAAATTGATCTGAAAATGTAACGCATTGGGGGGAAGGGGAAGCACATGCACAGCTCTTATTAAAGTTGAAAAGATGAGCTGGAGGGATCAGATGTTTTAAAAGCACGAGTGAGGAGCCCCGTTGATGGGAAGAGTTGAGCTCCAACACACCACAGCCAATTCCCACATTCAGACACATTCTCCCCACTGGAATGACTCAAGTGAAAATCCCAGGGGCCTTGCAAGCAGGTGAGGGCTGCCTTTCCACCAGCCTTTGCTATCAGCCTTTGTCAGTCTTTGGGATCACACCTCACGTGCTACCACTGCTTGGGGTGGACCTTGACTTTGAGCTCAACACCACAATTGGTCTTTCTGTGTGGTGAAGACTGGGCGGTCTGTGAGTCTGGGTCTCTCCAACAGACTGCTCATTAGCTAATTAACACAAATCACTGTGGATCTCTGCCCATGCGACTGCTGGCACTTTCCTCAGTGCCTCCTTAGAAGTTTGCTCAGCACGTTGCCTTGGGCATGGTGGTGTTCCCCCTGGTTTACTCACTTTCTCCTCTCTCCTTCCACTGGCCAACAGCTGGTCAAAACACAGAAAGGGGATGAGAAGAAAACCATCCACTAAGGGATTTTCTGAAGCAGTTTTAGTCTGAGTCATTTTGGCTGGGTGTTAATTCTTAAGCAGTAAGGACCGTACCTCTGCCAAGGACTCAGCGAACTCCTGGCACTGTAAGTAGTATTTTCCATCCCAAGGGCTTTACATCCTTTCCACAGATTTCTGCCTGTGCAAGGCACTGCAGGAATGAGATCTGTGCTGGCCAAGTGTCCTCTTGCAGAAGCAGCTCCTCCAGGTCACTGTGGCTGCCAACCTGCCCTGCAAAGCACCTGGGGATCAAGCTCAGCAAACCACAGGCACAGCCGGCTTTGTCAGCAGTTACAGCCACAGCCAGGCTGGTGCTGAGCACTTTCAAACCACCTGGTGGGGAGGTCATCCTGGGCCTTTCCTGATGGGACAGCCCTGCAGTCTCCTTTGGTGCCTCGTCACAAGGTCACCGCCCTCACAGCTCCAAAGGAGCTCCTTATCCTGGCTGTATCCCCTCGTGCAGAGCATGGCCTCTCCTCACGCAAGCACACAGTTTGTGAAGCACACAGGAGCTACCTGCCCAGCCATGCCCACCAGCCAGCTGTGAACAGCCCTCACTTTGCCCGACGTTTAGTTTAATCAGCGCAGTCCTCCTGATCGAAGCAGAGCTGAAAGCTCTGGTGTCCCTAGCTTCAAACAAAACTGACATGTTGAATTAACATAAAATCGCCCTTTCATCATAATTTTGGGGAAAAGATCCTCCAGCCAGGCTATTTATACCAAAGACATGCAGCACGGAACATGGCATGAGTCCTCTGGTGCCACTTGCTCCCGGTGCTAATTGTTCGGGAAGTGTCACCAGGATCATCGTTCTGCTCATGTTGTGACTGACTTTGGGAAAATTAATTTAAAGGGAGCAGCTGGTACCAGTCCTGATCTTTCAGAGGCAGCAGCACCGTGCCTTACAGTGTGTTTCTGTCTTGCGTAAGGATGCAACAAGCAGTGGCAGAGTCCCCACGCATGGGATTGACTTTTCGCATCTTTAAAAAAGAGTAAACACCTAAAATCCCACCTCTGTAGTGCAGGAGAAGCCTAGAAATATGTCTCTGCACTCTCCATGTGCCCCTCAGCAAGGGGCACGGCAAATAGCCTCCAGAAAAGCTGCTGCTGTGGAAACTGCTGGCTGGGCACTTTCACAATGCTGTAAGTGGGCTTTGGGGGTTTTTGAATATTTTTCTTCTTCTTGTTGTCACTTGAAATCAGATTTAAGCTGAAGTGAAAAAAATAAGCCATTCATAGGTGGAGATTTTGCAAATTTACTGGCCTCATTGAACTTAAAACTTCCCTGTTTATTTAAAGCAGCTGAGGGGAAGGAAGAAAGAGTGAGGAAGGGCAAAATCAGACAACAAAGCTTCTGTTGTAAGCCTGGGTGGTGAGAGCTGCTGTCTATCACAGGGAGGCACTCTAAAAAGCAGAAATGATACAACCACTGAGGCAACCAAAAACCAAGTGTCACTTTCTCTTTTTAAGATACCCTGGGTACAGTTGTTTTCAAAACAGGGAAATAATATATGCATTAAGAAAAACCTGCAAACCCAAGTGAGGAATAGGACACTGAAAAGAGGACAAACACCACAATCTAAGTCACTTTCTTTGTTACAAATCCGGGATAAACAAAGCTGTTTAATAAATATTGATATTGTTTGTACATCTTGCCTTTGGAAATGAATAGCAAAGTGATGCTCCAGTCCCTTTCCCTCTCTGAAGAGACACTAACCTCGACACTGTGCATCTATATGCACCCCAAACTGTTTTTTAGAGAAAGCTGGAAAACAAGTCCACAGCAACATTAAAATATTCACAACAGCTTTTGGAAGTGTTTAGCTGACACCAACCTTTACTCATCTCTCTGGGCAATGCCTAGGAAAATCAAGCTCTCCCAGCATGGAATAATCATGGCAATGATTATGGCAGGACCAAGTGTTTTGGGACCAAGGAGTTATTGCAAGGTGGCTCTGACGGTTCCCTTGGATAATCCCCTTGGGTGGGACAGGGCTATTCCCTGTCAGGGTGCACTGCTGTGTCTCTAAAGGCTCCTTGGTGGACCCGAAGCCACTTCACTTCCTATCCCAAACTGCCCTTTGTTTTCCTTGGGACAACTCTAACAAAGCCTCTCAAGCTGGGTCTTGTCTTCATGTTTCACTCTGCTACCACAGACCTGAGCATCGCTTTCCATTCCATGTCTCTCCCCTCTGTCCCCCACAAAAGCTCATCCTTTGCTACAGACTCAGCTTCCCCTCGAACTGCTGTCCTCCCAAAAGAGCTCTGTGCCCAAGCGCCAGCCCCCACCCTCCCTAAAAAGGGACACGGTGACATTCCCACCGCAGTGTTTGGTCTTGCTCGTCCCAGCTGAAGCTTTTTAAACATGTGTCAATGTGTTCTGTAAATATTGAAGCAAGGCTCCGAGGCAGGGAGGCACATCCCCTGCAGCCACAGGCTTGGGATGCAGTGAGCTCACCAAACCACCCCACGTGGCATCCTAACAATGTCCCTTCGTTCCCAACGCAACCAAGAACACAGAAACCACCATGGCCACGGCAAAGGCACAGTTAAATCACCTCCAGGCTCCTCTCCTGCTACCGTCAGGAGCCATCAAGCCTGTCCTAACTCTGGCCGGCATCTCCAGCACCGCTGTCGGGAGCAGAGGCTTTTTTCCCTCCTGTCTCCGCAGGCAAGGACGATGCTCCCCCAGCGCCAAGGGTACTGCTGCCACATCAGGCTGCTGACTGCCGGACAGATCCTGCATTTCCCCCATCGCACCTTCTGCAGAGTCCCTGCAGCAGAAACCTGCAGAACGAGAGGCCAGGTGACATCGGGGGCGCCTCTCGTTTTGCAGGTTTCTATTGCAGGGGCTCTGCAGAAGATTGGATGAGGAAAAAGCGATGATCCTACAGAGGAATTGCTCATTTCTTCAAGGATGTAAAAATAATGAGCATAACCCTGCCAAAGCCTATTGTCCCAAAGAGTGCTGGAGCACTGGTTCTGCGAGGTCCCAGCACTCCAGCAGGGCACAGGGGTTGGGCACCAACAGGGCTTCTCCTTCTCCTTGCTGGAGCTGCAGTACGTTTGGAGCAGCCTGCCAGCACTTCCACTTAGCCATTTTGAGTCTTACCAGGAGCTTACAGTGCTGCAGGTAAACTTTTCTTTCCTCGTTTTTGGCTTGAAATTGAATTCCAGAGCCTTATGCACATTCTTATCAGATACTCTCCTTGGAAATGCTCAAGGAGTTCCCTGTGATTAAGCTGGAGCAATTTAACAGCTTTGATGGGCTGGGCAGGAGGGCAGCTCCCCCTTCAGCTGAAAGTTTCCTCTTCACAGCTGATGGGTGGTAAACTTGTGCAAGTCCTTTCATAGCTGTAACAATTCCATGTCTGGCTCCAGTGAGCTCCAGAGGCTCAGGCCTTGAGGAAACCACCTTCCTTCTAAACTCAACAGCCCCACCCATGAGAGGAGAAATCGCAGCTAATGGGACAGCTGCTTTCTAGCCCACTGTGGCTCAGTCACTCGGAATCACAGGGCAAGCCCTGACCTCCATCAGGCAGTTACACCCCAACCATCAGCTCCAGCAGCCTTGCCATGGCAGTGACAGCAGCCTCACGTGTCAGGCTTTGTCTGGCTGCTCTTTGCCAAGTGCCAGCCCTCATCAGGAGAGGAATGTGGCTGGTGAGTGAAGGTGCTGCAGACCACAGCCCCAGCTGCCCTCTGCCACCCTGCTCTGACGGAGGGAGAGCCAGGGGTGAGTTACAGCCGCCAGGACAGGGAAGGAGAGCAGAAAGCATCACCTTGAAACCCTCTGACATCCTTGCACAAGCACAACACACTTCCGGACCCACCGCCAATGCACCCTCGATGCTCACTGTGCAAACAGCAGTGCTGGAAAGTACATGCCACAGCTGTTTGTTTTCTCTGCTAGTCAGATGATGACATGATCCACTAAAAACTATCTTCTAAATGTGCACGTCTCATTTAAACTACCTGGGGGTGTTTAATTATGGCTTAGCTCTAGCACACACTGCTGCTGCTGCATCTTATTTTATATAAGTGCCTGGGTGAACCCCAAGGCTCTGTGCCCTCTCCTGCACTACACCACTGGGATTACACAGGGATGTACATAAAGGATATTTACAGTGCCCTCTGCCTTCCCTCCTCTCTCTAGAATAATGCAGTGCTTAGCATCATTTATTCTGTATATTTTTTACCATCACATTATCAGCTTCTCTGGTGGTGGAGAGGTAATTTGCATTTAGCAGCTTCCCTTGAAGAGAAAGCAAAAATTAAAGTCAGGTGCAGGTAGTACAAGAAGCAGAAGATAATATAACACTCTTCGCTCTCACACTGACCATGCATCATCCCTCCCCAAGATTTTGTCCACTAAGCTTTGGGAGAGGCAGCATGAAGATTTCCTCTGAAACAGCAGCTGGGGGCAAAACCATCGAGCCAAGTCAGTGTGTGCACAAACTAGCACATGAGCAAGCCTGGTGGGTGTCTGCATCAGCAGGTAATGCTTGATGCATTCTTCTTCCCCATCCCCATACCTGTTCTTCAGTGCTCCTTACACAGAGAGCATTATTTGCTTTGCACTCTGATTTTTTGCAGGTCACAGATTCTCACGGCCCTAATCTCTCCAGATCACTCTGGTTTGCTTCAATGTGTTTGTTATCTCTCTAATTTTGGGGTGAGATCAAGGATGAAAATACACCTGAGCGATGCCCTTCATGAAATGTAAGTCCTGGATATAGGGGTGGGGCTTTTCTGGTTTAGTTTAGTTGGCCAAAAATCTTCCAGGAATATTTTTAAAAGTCTTTACCCCAAGGATTGCTATTAGCAGAAGTTTCCTCACTCTGCACCAAAATTTGAGAATCAAAAGGCTAAAAGAACCATGTCGAACCATTCTCTTTTTTCTCCCTCCTTGCTCCATGCAATGTGGAACAGGCTAATGTTGATTTGCATTAAAATCATTTTAATCAGCAGACCACACAGACCCCTTTTGAAGAAGGTGGGAATTCTGCCAAGGTTTCACCCTCTCTTTTTGAAACACAGCCTCACTTCCTCGCCCTCTGGCTGCAGGGACTCCCACTGCCTGCACAGGCTAAAATAAAACTGTCCCATGGAGATCCCACCCCTGTGGCTGCTCCCAGATGGCACAGACTGCACCAAAAAATGCAAATTTGCGGTGTGGTTATTTGAATCTGAAGATACTCTCACTTCCCTATTCCAGACATGCATTTTTCACAGGCACTGTAGTACTTGTAAAGGCAGGGCTTGGCCACCAAATCATCGACTGCAGCACAGGGGGCCCCAAACACAGAGCAAAGTGACCTGGGTTGCTTTCTGGGTCTGTGCTTAGAGATCTCTTTTCTCCATGGCAGCTGAAAGGGGAGAGCATGAGAAAGCTGGGAGAGCCCAGAGGTAACAGCCATGTCCCATCAGACCGAAGGAGGGACACAGCTGAGGAAGTGATGGGATGGCAGCTCAGACAGAGGAATTGCCGTGCACAGCAGAGATCAGTCATCACTGCAGGATGGTGGTGTGGACACCAACCTTGCACATGGTTTGGGAAGCAGATGGACTCATGGAGGAAACAATACAAAGCCACCCCATGAGGTTCAGAAGGTCCAAGCCAGGTCTCAGCAAGCTGAGACCAAGGAGCACTGGAAATGCTTGTGGTCAGGGCGATGGCAGTGAGCACCCCTGCTCCAGCCACGTTTTCACAGACACCAGAGCACAGAGGACAAAGTGTGTGCTGGAGGAGGCGAGATGACTAATCCAACCAAAGAGGGGTGATTTGTCTTCCCAGAGACACATATGGGTCATGGTCTATTTCAGTTATAGAGGTGGAACATCACAGAATCACAGAGAAGTTAAGGTTGGAAGGGACCACTGAAGGTTATCTCGACCAACCCCTCTGCTAAAGCAGAGTCCCCTAAAAAGCATAACTTAAGATTGTGCTCCAGCAGTCTTTGAACAAAGTCCAAATAGCTCTGTGAGTTACAAACAGCTCTACAGCCCTGTATGTTGGTATCACCAAAATAAATGCAATCCCAGTGAGCCAGGAGCAAGGCAGGGCAGCACCCCAGAGAGAGGCTTTCAGGAGAGGCTGGAGGAGAAACCCTCCATTGGGCAGAAAAAGCAGGCATGGCTGAAGACTGCCTTTACACCTGTATCCTGCTGGCACATTGTGAGTCCATCAGCCCGGAGTTATCCTCCAAGCTACGCTGCTAATGCTGGGTTTTAATCAGTGTACCTATCGGGCTGCACAGACGAGCTGCCCACAGGTCAGTCCAGCCTGCTGGTGGTGACTGCAAGTGACACCAGACCTGAGGTGTGCAGAAGCAGGAAAATCCGCCACGCTATTTCCCCATGCCAAGTCTAACTCTATCTCTCTGTTGATCGTTTTATTGGCACAACTGGGAAGTTTGCAAGTCCAATCAAACAGTAAGGAAGAGCCAAATATTACAAAACTACCAGATGAGTAACAAAGAAGAGGAAAAATAAACTTTTTTTTTTTTAATTTAAGCCCAGAATCAATCTGGGAGGGATATGTAATAAATATATTAAGCAGATGTATGTATAGTTCTGCAGTACCTCCGCCAGCTTTCTCTGACATGAATTTCTAATGCAATTGAATCTGATTTCACTTCCCAATGATCTCGTCTCAGTCCCTGTCACACATCCCACTGCTGCCCCACCGTGCAAAGGCAGTGATCCCAGCTCAGCCAAATGTCAAGGCAGCAGTGGCTGATGGCACTACATCCTCCTGCCGTGGGCTCAGCCCTGCGAGGCACTGGGATCTGCCCTGCTTGGCTGCGAGGGACTAGGAACACTGATGCATCGCAGGAGTCACTGTTTGTGACTCTCAATGAAGAGTGAGTCAGCACTGCCACTGTAAACCCTGTCCTGCGGAGGCTTAAATATAGCAACGCTGGCCCGGGATGGACACCAGGGTAGTCAGACCCTTGTGAATGAAGTCAAAGCAAACTCAAGCTGAGACTTGAAAAGCGTGAATGTTTTTACAGTGGGATTTCTTTTTGCTTTTGGAAAAATATTATCATTTTTCCATTTGATGATCTGCGCTGATAGGAGGGAAAAACAAAAAAATCCACAAGCAGGATACCCAGACTATGCCATGTTGTCCCCTTTCCTTTTGCATTTCAAAGTATTCTTTCAATGAACACTGTATTTTCCGTATGTAGAATTAACACACCTGGAAGTGCATTAGGACTTGAAGAGGAGAGCTCAGAAAACCTCCACAAAACCAGAGATGCTGGACAAAGGGGCTACAGGAACAGGGAAATTAAGTGGCAGGAACAGAGGGATACAGAGCTTTGAGATAAACCTCTGCATCACTCACACACAGCTACCAATGGTGACTTACATAGGAAAATGCTTCAGGTTATGCTGGTTGCTTTTTAACAGATAATCTGCAGATTATACAGATGAAAAATAAAATAAAAAGTTCTGAGCCATCTTCATTTTGTGGGGGGCACTGTGGTGAAAAACCAGCGCTGTGTGCTGGTGCACGAGGTACCAACACACAGCACTCCTGGAGCTCAGAGGTATCTCAGTTTCTCTTATTCATGAACTTCTAAGGGACCTGAGTGTTAGAAGCCTGCTGGTCAGCAGGTCCATGTTTCTATCTTCTTACCATAGATGCTAAAACAACGTGCTCAGACAGATGCAAAAACAGTACGCCCAGACAGATTTGTAGCAGCTATGCCAAAAGAGCACCCAGTGTGGCAAACACCTTTGCACGGTCATTCAGGAGACCCTGGACATCAGGAGTTGTGGCAGTCTGGAGCTCTGACAACAGGGCTTAGCTCCAGGGACTCACTCCCTGCAAGAGTCCTTCCAGCAGCTTCACCTTGCCCACACACCATCACCCATGTACCTCCACCTGCCCTTCCAAAACGGACAGAGATTTAGTCACTCTGGTGTGCAGAGAGAGTGTTGCTGGGGGCACAGGAACACACCAAACTTCATTTTTCGAGGGCTCTATTACAGGCAGGCAGATGGGTCTATATATCTCTGCAGATCCATGGAGAAAGGAAGGGTGATGGAAAATCAATAGTGCATATGGTCTGAGGAGTCGTCTGGCTCAGCTCCCCAGCCCAGCACAGCTATGCTCCAGCCAAATCTGATGGATGTCTGGTGCACTCCTAGAGTCCTTCTGTGCCAGGGACCCACAGCCTTCCCAGGCAACCTGCTCCCATGCCTCACCATCCAAAAACCTCCTTTCTGTTTGACCTTGCCACTACATCTCACGGCTCACACTCTTTCCTATCCAAAATTATCTCAATAACACATTTCCCTTCCTCTTTTGTCTTTAAGGACCATCCCTTCTGACTTTCCAGCACATGTCCATGCCGTGGACTGCCTCCACATAGAGGTAGCTTGCACCTCTTTAATTCTCTCCTGGTATTTTAAATCTCTTTCCTTTGTTTTGTCAAAGCCACTTGGAGTTTAATCCTCTTCTCTGCCTTTATGCAATCTGCAGAATTAACAGACGCATCTTGTAGCTAATGAGGCCCAGCAGGAACAATGACACCGACCAGAGCAGAGCCCAGGGCACACTTTGGCACTGTCCCACACAGCACTGCTCCTCCTGGCAATGCATCATCCGTAACTTGTCTCTTGGTACAATACCCAGCAGGCTTTCAAATCACTGTATTTGTCCAAATCACATGATCAATATTTATGATATTTCCACAGTTGCTTTGAATGTAATTTGCTACGATGGCAGATAATTTTCTAATTTACGAGGAATGAAAGAGAGAAAGGAAGAAGACGGATTCACATCTGTTAAATCCACGGTTTTCTCTGCATTACCTGATGCCAGCTCAGATGCCTGCCTATGGAATTGCCGCCCACAGAGAAGCCTACAGGGAAACACATGGGAAATCACAAGGCCACTCTGCCCCTAGAAAATCTGTGCTTTGTAAAAAGGTCTGAGGACAGAAATTGACCTCATTTTGCAGGCAGAGGTGATTGCTCAATCCTACCCCAAAATCATCTTACTCCTCTCACTTCACTCCCTCCCACCACCATTTTGTTAGAGCTAAGACAAATTTTTTTAAAGTCAGCTCTGCCATTGTCCATACTTCCATTTAACAGCACAATTAATGGAATTTTTTAGGCCAGAGGGGACTGTTATATTCACCTCGTTTGACCTTCTTAAGCAATTCAGGCTCCTGTATTTCACTCAGAAAGTTCCAGGAGTGAACCAAGTGATAAACACATACAGATAGCTCAAAAAATCCCTGCCCACCTGACAAGTTTGCTTTTCTATTGCTTGCAGTAAGTAGTTTGAGAAATCTAGTATGAAGAGCGAGCTCCATTTTTCAATTTAAAGTCTGCTGAAGTACAGAGGTTTCCGGTGGCTACAAGCTGGCATAAATTGATTCCCCAAGCATCTTTCTGCCATGAAACAAACTGCTTCCCATTTAAGACCCATCTAGAAAGTAAAGCTTGGCAGTCCTATTAGTCCACTAATAGAAAAGAAACAGTAAAAGGACAGCTTGTGGTTAGGTAGGTAGTTAGTGCACTAACTCAGAAGAAAATCAGCTTGGACAAGCTATCAAGAATTCTGCTTTATCGTTGTGCCTGAAATCAAACATGCTAGCTTTGAAATCAGAGACAGCATCTTGTATATTGTTCATCTTCCATTCTCTAAAGCTGTCATGCAGCCTCTGCATACTTGGGGATCAAATGTATCTACAATTGCTTCGGTTTTACCTTGCTTGCCTCGCTGCTTTTTTTTCCTGTGGAAGGGTGGTAGTGGGAACAGGAAGAGGAAATCTGAATTGCAGTTATCAGAAAACACTAACCACAAATTAATTCAACAACTATGTATTTGATTTGTGCTGCTCTGAACTAAAAACACATCCGTGCCATGGTCTGCTCCAGAGGCTTCAGAGACTGTACATATCAATACAGAGGTTTATTGATTATGCCAAGACCAAGTCAAATAATGCCCTGAGAACAGCAACAAAAAAGATCACCACCACTAAACCCCAGCCCAAGATTAATCCTAACCTTGTGCCTGCTTCACCAAAGCCACTGAGCTGCTGTTTCAATGGGGATCAGACCAACCCCATAAAGAAATCAACTCTATCAGCCACATGCCTTTTCTTGAGCCCTTCCACCTTGAGACCAGAGCTGCCACAGACCTGGGGAGGAAAAGCAGTCCAAATGTAAGAAAAAAACAGCAACAAAGTCTCATGTAGGCAGCCCTCTCAATTAAATATCCCAAACCAATATTAAGAGACAATAATTCCTAATCAGTGTCCTCCTGATTTTGATGCTTTAGGGAAGGATGCTGAAAAACATTTGGGCAGAACTTATTCTGATGCTGCAAAAGGCAGTTTTAGGCAGAGAGTCACTGCAGGGTTCAGCGGTCAAGGACTCTTGTTCTGTCCTAGGATGCCAAAACAATGTTCCCCTGGAAGAGAGAAAGTGTTCCATCTCTCAGAAGCCTTCCTGTCCTGTCTCCCTTCTCATAGCTCTGAACAAACCTTGAGGAAAGATTATTTAGATTGCTCCATCAGATGCAAATTAGAACTAAGGCTGCTTTAAAGAACTGCCTTGCTTTGATCCAAATACATATTTCCTTTACGATCTGTTTCTATTTGCATCAGTTTGAGCCTCTTTTTTTTAGGATCAGCTGCAACATCTTTCCTTTTTTTTTTCCCACTGTAATTCTGAAAGCAATATGAAGTGCAAATAGCCCTTGAGACACGGCATGTGCTCAGCAGAGACACATTCCTGTGTGGTCTTCCTACTCCCCACCACCGAGAGCCAAGCTTTTGGTAGAACCTGGAGGAGCTCTGTGACTCACTCAGCCTCTAACAGTTTGCCCAGGATCACAGCAGGATTCTTACTATGCACAGCAGTGTCTTTTGGAGGCTTCACAGGGTACGCCGTCAATATGTAATAACACTGCATCGTGAATTATGGAGTTGCTGGAATCAATGGGATTTTGCATATTAATTGCAAACACACCCAAAAAGACAAAGGAATTTATTGGCTTAATTAGTGTTTCAGCTCTAATAGCATTCAGGCTTCATTCTCACACAAATTGATAAATAGCAGCAGTGTTACTCCTCAAGGATGCTTTGCCTTTTGAGAGGGGAGGCTGAAGTTTACGATCCGAGCTCTCTCAGCTGCAGTGTTGCACTCAGCAGGAGCTTGGGTGCGTTGAGCTTCAAAGACATTTGACACCTCTCTTTCCTAAGCAGGTTGCTAGATGTCGGCAAAAGGAGCTGCCCTACCCTCTCGGGGTGTTTTTTCTGAAAGGCATTTACGTGGTGACACTTATGGGGCAGGACAAAAAAAATGGACCTGAACCATTTCCACCTCGAGGGTACAAAACCTGAGATTCATCATCTTACATCCCTAAACAGTACTTAACCAGCTGCCACACTGGCAATCTGAGGGAAGATACATGTAAATGTACCTAAGGATTGATTCTGACTCCCTGGGTGAGAAAAACTAAGTTTGAAAAGAATTAGATAAGCATACCTGGAAGAAGAGTTTGGCCCTTGGGCTCCCAGCTCCCAAGAAGCTCTGTGCAAAATAAGGTGCTAGAATAACGGGAAGCAAATGTCAAGAATTCAGCTGTATACCAAAACAAAACAGAGAGATCCACCTGGATCTGATCTCCATCACCCCCTGCATTCACATGCTGCAGCACAGCATGACTGACACAAAGCTTCAGGAACAGCATTACAATAATGAGGGAAGAGCAAGGCACCACCTGAAAAGCAGCTCCCTCCCCAAGGACTTAAAACATTTTCTGCATTATCATACCACCGAAATTGCACCTTAAAGCTAAGATCCGACAAAGAATCATTGTTCATAAAGCCTGTGCTCACATCTTCAAACAATTTATTCTCCTGGGCATTCCTCCCCCCACTCTCAGCAGCAGATCTCTCCTCTTTGGGATGGGGATCACATCACAACACTTAAGTGATAAGCAATTTGTTGACAAAGAGAAATGTCACCAAAAAAACATTTCAGCTGCATTCAAGACTGGGGCCGGATACTTTTTTTGTTTGTTTTTCCAGACATGATCTGGCAGCTGCAAGCAAAACGAAGAGCCAGGATCATGTGAATGTGCCCTCGCTGGGAGGAGTGCAGTCAAAAGCTGCAGGCAAGCCATGCTCTCTGTGTCACCGTGCTCACAGAGCACTGGAGGAAATAATCCTGCATTAATAGGGCAGCAGATCATAGAGATCAAGCAGGCCTTTTCTGTTTCTACCCTAGTTCGTGCCAAAAAAACACAAAACGGGAGCAAATGCACAGAGAGGGATATGCCATCAGCCCCTGTGAAGAAAATCTACTCCCATTTATTAGGCTATAGACAGAGCTGTGCCACACAACTGAATGATTAATTCAGGCTATTTTATCATTGGAAGGACCCAATTTGTGGGCATTTGTGGCTTTTTCTGAAGGAAACAGGATTACCACTCACATCTCCCTCTGAATTATGCTCTTCAAAACCTCGAGAGATCCTGCTGAGCACTCGGTAGCAAGGGGCAGGACATAACAGTGGCTTGGCACCCTTCAGGTTGTTACCTGAAACCACCAGCTCTCAGTGCTTCAGCACGAAATGCAGAGGGAAAGTAGGGAAATTCCAATGTACATTCAAGCCTAGGACACCAAGTCATGCACCAGCCTCAGCCCCTCACCTGCCCAGGAGGAAATGGCCCTGTCCCCCTGGCTGATCCAGGGAACAAGCCTTGTCCTTTACTGGCCTCCTTAAACTTACCATTGAGGCAATTAACAAACTGCTCCTAAACCAAGAGGACTCAGGAGCTCAGCCCCTTTAATCTTTATTTAACCTTATTGCCCCTGCTGCAATGCCCCCAACAGCCTTCAAAAATGAAGCTCATTCAAGGGCAAGTGGGCTCAAGAAAAAATGAAGGATCTCCTCCACTGCTGCTGTGGCACCTGCTCTGTGACCAAGGGATTCGCTTCTGAGCCGGCACAGGCTTGGTCTAGAGAAATAGACCCCCATTTGCATGTTCCCTTCAGTTTATAAACAAGCTGAACCTCTTTCTGCCCTTAAATGTGAAAGCAGCTGAGAGCAGGCTCTCACCCAAAACTGCCCGGGTGTGCACATGGTAGCAGTTTACCGCTCTTGTCTGTAATTAATCTTTCGAGTCTCTGCATCATGTAGGCATTCACAGTAAAAAGGACTGAACTTCTTGCAGTCTCAAAGTCAGCAAAGATTCAGTTAGTCTTTATTTTATTCTGACAGGCTCCTTTATCCCAGAGACAATACTAAGACACAGGATTTTACCAGGATTTTTTTTCCCAGAGTTCAGTCCAATCACAAAAAGGAAAAAAGATAGCATGTTAAAAAAAAAAAAAAGTATTTAACACAAATTTGAAATAGATTTATATGCCATTTTGCCTCTATTCTCACATACCCCTTAACGTAATTAGTCTGTGGCATAAACAAAAAAAAGAATACATGAGCATCCACCAAAACCCATCCTCCCTAGAGTACACAAATTAAACCTGTCCAGGCACTGTGAGCCACTGGAGGAGCCAAGCAGAGATAAATAAGCATTAAATCACCAAGAAAAATGCCCAGAGTGAGTTTCAAAAGCACAAAGATGAAGACCAAAGCGTGGTTCAATGCACGTGTGTAAAGACACGAGGCACCAAACGCAGCACTTTGCTTTTCCAACAGCAAAAGAGAAAGAGGAGAACCCAACATGGAACTGTTCTTGCTGCTGTGAGACAGTGAGCCCCACTGACCCTGGCACTGCTCCGCAAGAGAATGAGCATCAAGGAGGAAATCTGCAAGACAAGATCCCGGAAAACACAGAGGCACCAGACTTTGCACAGGACATCGGACACCAGCGGCTCTCACACCACGGATTCCTCAACTCTGTACCCTGGCTGGCAAAAACTTAGCACCAGCAGCTCATCACCCTAGACAAAGCAGGATTTCCTCACCCACCTCCCGAGACTTGCCAGGAATTCCCCAGACCAGTGAAGGACAAGATAGAAGAAAACAAGTGTCCAACCACAAATCCACTGGCTTGTGGGAGAAGAGTAACTGAACATCTTCCTCCAGGAAACAGCCACAGAGCAGGGGTGGCTGGCACCGCTCTCAGAGCTCTCAGCAGCATCCCCATTTCCCCTTTCGTGGTGTTTGTGTGCTTCAACATCTCCCTGCTCACCTCTCTTCCAGGGATCCCTTCCATAGCCATTACTGACCAGGCACAGGATAAGGGTCAAGGTTTCACATTGGTACCACAAAGATCAGGGATTTCCTGGTGCAGTATCTAAGCTACTTTGACAGCACGAACACCTGTCTTTTTCTTTTTCTTTTTTTTTTAATATTAACTTTTCTGTTATAATTTTAACTTAAGCACACAGCTGGGCACAGAAACAGAAAGCACATTTTGTCTAAAACTCCAATCTGCCACTCCTTTCTGGGGGCCTTCCTTACTCTCATCACACCTGATCACTTCCCAGTTCTTAAAAGCATTTGCTTAACTCATCAAGTAAAGTAACACCTCTGAGGGGTCAGACCTCCAGAGCAGACACTGGCTAATGGTTGTTTGAGATGCAGTGTTGGTCGTGAAAGCCACTACCAGGGAAAGCTGAAGGCAGCCCCTCGAGTATGTATTAATTCTCCCCTTCGCATCCAAACTGGGGACCTGGTTATCCCCCTCACAAACAGGCCCTTCTCTCTGTGACACAAAAATGGGCAGAACCCGCAGGCCATTCCCAAGGGCAGGAAGATGCAGTTGAAGCCCAGGGAGTTACAAGGCCACCTCAGGCTGTTTGCTGGACTCTGTGTGACCCTGCTCTCCCCCCAGCAGCAGCACAGGGACCACCGTCCCCATCCGCAGCACTGCCTCTGCTTTTCTGGATAACTGCACCACTGAGCGCTGAAGTTTTTCATCTCCCAATTGCTTTCCCCTGTCTTACTTCAGAAAAAAACACAACCCACACACTGAGCTACCAGCAAGATGACTGGGACAGAGGAGCCTGTCCAAGCACCGCCACCGCAGATGCTGGGTGAGAGCCATCAACCCCCCACAGAGGCAATCTCAGAAGACCCTGCAATGAGGAGAGGAAACAAAAAAGCCTGTGAGCAGCTGAGGGAGATGTTCATTCTATCGATTGTGTAAACTGTCAGTGGAGTGGCAATGAGCATTTTTTTTTTGTTTTATCCTGGGGAATAATCCAGCCTGATAATTAGTACATAAGAGATAAGTGGAAAATGAGACATCTAGCGAGGGTGGTTCAAGCCTCCTCATGACATTGATAATGTGCAGATACATAGATCACTGCCGGGGCAAACTGCCACTGTGAGCCTGTGTCTTCCCATTGCCTCATCAATCCATCATCCGCTTAGCTACTGACACCTTGGCAGGCACACACCACCAGCCCTGCATTTGAATTGAGAGGAGCAGGTTCCACCAGGGAATACAGATTTAAAAATCTAAGATTCAAATTTGTTTAAGTATTGTGAACAGCAATTCCCTTGCAAGGCATCTTCATTGCCCTTTTGCCAAGGGGGAACAGTTGGGTCTTTGTTAGAAGTACAAATTGCTTCTTAATGCAAAGGATAAAGCAGAGCCCAGGCACCTCCTTAGAATTCCTCCTGGCTCCTGCTAATGCTGCTGCATGTCAATTTTAATTTTTTGAAATTTAAACCAAGGGCTTTGTGTCTAAGCTCCATTTCATTGAAGGAGGGGGTAGGAATAGTCAAAAAGGATTACGGATCCGGTGGGAATTGAGGATCCATAGCAATTATACTTCATTTGGATGGTCTCAGACATTGGTTTTAATCATATTCTAAATAGTACAAATCGACAAGACGTAAGAGATTGATAAGTGTCTAACACGTGTACCTGGTTATGAACTCTGCTTCCCTCATCCAGGGGATGTTTGAGGACAGGATGGAGGAATTGTCTTCTCCCTTTGACCCTTCTCCTCCAGCCAACGAGAAGACAATACCCACTGAGGACTAGGTAGGAGACAGGAGTGACTGTAAGAACTTGGTCATCATGGGGCTGCCCCAAAGTGGGGCTGGAACAAGTCCATCTGACTGTGGATCCCTTTCCTCCTGCAACATCAGGGCAGGGGCAAAGCTCCAGCCTTGGCAAAGCTGTTTCAGCCCAGCTCCTGTCTCTCTTATCTGTGAAACTGCACTAACGCTGCAAAGGGCAGAGCGCTGATAGAGAAGTAAGACCTCCGGGAGGGAAAAATGAAATGACAAGACAGTAAAATGAAAGTAAGTGCTTTTGTAAATCAATTTAGCTCTTTTAGCTGCAGCAGAGCAGTCCCAATTTGCCCAAACTGAGCAGGTTACCTACTGGGGTGATGATGAAAAATGCACCTTGTCCACTAAAGGCTCAGAACCACATGCACTGCTTACACACCTGTGCATTTTGAAGATGACCAAGAGTGGCTGGGATTTACAGAGGACCATCAGGAGAAAATCTTTCTAAATGGTCTGAATCCATCAGTCTTGAGCAAGCTTTCTCACGCAGCCTGTCTCAGGCACTGTGCAGACCCATCTACAGTCAGGTGTGGTTTCCAACCCATACACACACTGCAAGTGCAAGGATTTAGACAAACTCTTTCTCCCCTGCTGCCTTCTCACATTTGTCAAGCATGTTACAAAAACACGGCTTTTCATAATCACTGATTAAACTGCTTTTCCTGTACTTCACTAACCTCTGGATCGGGTTTTAACCCAGTAAATCTGTTTAGGAGATCCGCTCCACACCCCCACTTTCACCTCTTGATGACTGGGTGCCTTCTTTTCACAAAACTGCGTAAAGGTGAAGCTTTTTTCGTCTCTCTCCACTTCTTCCCAGCCCCCTTGAACCATAATCAAGACCTAGGCAAGGTACCCCATCCTAACTTTAAATATTGCTGCAAACCTAAGGGATTGAAGTGACCCCCTCCTTTACTTCCCTCCCTCCTGTGGCATCACCACAGCGCTCCTTTGTAGCACTGGAAGAGACAAAAAGCAAGAAGGCATTGTCTAAAAACATAATTTAATGTGGTATTTTGGTGACTGTGGTCAATGACCAAATTCTTTTGCAGACAGAAACAGGTTTGACGTTAATGACACCATTATTCACATGAGCATTGCATTGCACAAAAAGAAAAGTTTACACTTGACCCCATACAAAGCAGCAGAGGAAAAAATAGTTATGGTCCAGTCCCGCTTCGTGAATAGTCGATCTGGAAATTCATCATCGTCATTAATACTTATTGATGAAAAAACGTGACCTGTTCAAATTCCGGGTGTGACGCAGTCCAAACTCTGGGCTCTCTTAAACCCCCCCAGAACCACTCGAGAGATTCAAGCTGCTGAGTTCCTCATGCGACACACAAAACAGTCAGGCTAACAAAGGGGGGAGGTTTCAGAAGAAATGGGGGAGAGTAAGGAAGGGGATCACTTTGTTTCACTTCTATTTCGTTTGCACAAGGGTGAAAATAAAAACATACAAACTGATAATGAAGCTAAAGTGACCTGCAGAGACCATGGACACCAGCAGAAACAGCAGCACGATGGGGTATGGAAATGACAAACAGCCCCATGTGCATCAGTGACGGGGCCAATCGTGTCGTGTCACTTGTTGTTTGTTAATCAGGGTATAAAAGAAAGCCAGAGAAAGTGCTGTACTTATTGTTGTTGCCTCCGTGTGCTTTGCCTCCGTCCAGCTTGACATACACTTCGTCGCCGGAGTCCAGGTGCAGCACCACGCTGTTGCTGGCATAGTCGTAGTTCTGGTCCGCGTCCTGGGCGATGGCACTGGCCCGCACCTGCCAACACAGCCGCTGGGCACATCAGCCCCCCAGCCTCTCTCCCCGAGCCACTCTTCCACAGCCCCTCCATATGCCCTCCAAGTCCCCTATTTCCGGCCCCTCCAGCAGTCCCCCGAGCCTCTCTTCCTCAGCCCCTCCATCAACGGCCCGAGCCTCTCTTTCCCAAGCCCTCCGCTACCCCGCGTGCTCCCTCCCGCCCCTCTCCTCGCTTCCCCTTCCTCCCAACGCGGCAGGAAAGTTTGCAGGCTCGGAATTTGCCGCGGCTCTCGAGATGCACCCCCGCCCCGACGGCGCGAAGGATGCTCCCGCTGCTTCTTTTGCCGGGAGCGGCGGCACCCGGTGCCGCGGCCGGGGCACGGGGACAGCGGGAGGGGGACGACCGGACGACCCCGGGCGGGGAGGAGGCGCGGGGAAGCGGCGGAACCCACCTGGCCGTTCTTGCAGAGGTCGGCCCACATGCTGGTGCCGTCGCCGCCGCGCATGAGGATGTGGTAGGTGAAGAAGTAGATGCCGCGCACCTGGCAGGTGAACTTGCCGCTGGCCGGGTCGTAGTGGTTGCCCAGGTTGGTCACCACGTCGTCGAACTTGAGGACCTCATAGCCCTCGTGGGGGCTCTTGAGCCCCACGTAGAA